>JAQQRF010000095.1:0-178519 GCA_030523145.1 Trissolcus brochymenae
GAGTCTGGTTCCTCTGGCGAGAAATTGACCTGCGTCTCGTCGAGTTCTGTGAAGGCTTTGCCTGGTGAGACGCTTGAGATTGCGGTTGACCCTGATTTTCGCAAACAGAGATTGTGGATGTGGAAGTTGTGGGCCAGGTAAACAAAAACAACCATTAGGACATTCAGTTCATATTAACATAACGGCTCAATTGACGGAGTTGCTTCGACGGCCTAACATGCTACGATCACTTCAATATCGTGATACTCGTATCAAGCAAAATGCAAAAAATTACGAAGACATTTATGATGGTGAAAAGTATCGTGAATCTCGTGAGCAACGATTGTTATCTAATCCAAATAATTCCATCCAAACCCACTTTGTGGGTAGATGGAGTCAGCGTTTCAAGGTCATCCAAAGCTAACGCAGTACCAGTTCTTCTGATTCTCAATGAGCTTTCTCCACATGCTAGGAAAAAGCATATCCTACTAGCAGGAGTTTGGGTAGGCAATGGTAAGCCATTGCCTACCCTACACATATTTCAAGTCTTCTTAGAGTTTCAGTTTTAATGTTCAACACAGTACCTATTCTTGTAATATAATTTATTTAACATCTTTTTTAATCTATATGAACTTTATGATTCTATTACAAAGAAATTTGACGATTTAATAATTTGAACAACACAGTTTATGCAAACTTATTTTGGCATGCAGCGCAGTACCATTTCGTTTTGCAATGGGGCATTTTTTTCAGTCCAGTGCATTCAGAATCGTACCATAACAAGCAGTGCTCGCAACAAACCGATGTATCTGATAAGGCTTGTTTACACAGACCACAAGAGAACACGTTGATCTCATTCTCATGGTCGGTCTGCTTAGCTTTCAATAAAGTTTTGAATTTTTCGAAGGCTGGTTTCAAAAAGTATTTTTCACACATACTGATTTCGATATTGTCATCCAGGAAAGAATCTTTTATCATATCCGTTGAGACATCTTTGAGTTGAATTTTGTAGCCTTTTTCCAGCACATTTTTTGCTACAACGTCTGGTAGCATCCAATGGATCATTTCGCTTCCTTGATTTGGTTCATCCAAAAGAGAAAAAGGCTTAATTTCTAAGTTTTTTTTTCTTGTTCCAACCACATTAAGGACTGCGGAATTTTTCGGTCTTCCTCGGGAGGTTCCTTTCAGGACAAGAATTTCTTCTTCGCCAACTTCCTCAAACTGAGACACGCTGAAGTTGGATTGATCATTGTCCTGTGGCAGAACGTCCGCTTCGTAGGTTTTTGAAGATTCAACTCCCTTGCAGTTTTTTTCGGTACTCAAAAATTTTAATTTCTTTAATAACATTGATTTTAATCGAATTTGAATCTATTTAGTGATAAAGTTTATATTTATTTTGCACTATTATTTTTGCACATGCTTGTTAAGTTGCTGGACATTTTCGACAATACGTAAATCGGAGGTTTTGTCAGTGGTTGAAGATTGTTGAGCTGCAACTTGCTCACAAACAGTTGGCTCAGTTGAACGAATGTCACAAAGCGATTCACTCCTCAATCAAGGAAGACATTGCAATGTCTATGCTTCGTTCAAAAATCAACTCGCTGAAGCTTAAGTTCAGGTCAAGTCCTTCAGATTCTCCATCTTGAATCGCGGTGCTTAGACATCTCAAGAGCTCGAAGGCTTCAGAAAAAATTTCCAGGCATTTTTTTTTAAAGTTTTTCATTAGGTAAAACCAAGCCCTTTAACTTGTTGACCAAAAATTCGAATTGTTCTTCAAATTGGTTGCCTGTAAAAAAATGATAACAAAATAAGAAGATAATAAAATAATAATATGTTATGAAAGTGACAGATTTTCTTCGACATCGCAGACACATGAGAATTGTAATGCAACCAAGAATTTATTCATACTGCAAATAATGCATAAAACCATCATTTTATGTACATAAATTTTTTTCAAATGTATAATTAAATTTCAACATATTTAAAACACGAAATATCAACTATTTATTGCATTGAAAAAGTTGCTAAGTTTAGCCGATGAGGTCACTGCCACTGTACTTGCCTATCGTACACAAGGCGATGAAATTAATTAGTTAAAATTAATTATACTGTAGCAAAAATTTAATATGTGAAACTAGTGTAAGTAATTTTAACCGCAAAATATGATTTGAATTCGAAATGACTTGATATGACTTGATATGGCTTAATATGACTTGAAAAAATATGAATTTTGGAATTTATAGATTTCTAAAACATCAATAATAATGAGATACCATCTTTTTCCAATTCTGATGTCTTTTTGAGTACATTTCCTGGTACTCGAATGTTTGTCGTTACCGTCGACGCGTGATTGGAACCTGCGTTGTTTTCTATCGCAATATTTTGCTCATCATTTGATGCTGATGAGAGGTTGCCCGCATTATTATCATCAATTTCATCCACTGAATCGTCCTAAATACGATTTTAATATTTTATTTTTACAGACGTCATCATAGATACATATGCGAGAGTAAATTGTATATTTAAATACCTCCTCAATGTCAGTTTTATCAAAATGATTATGGGTCTCAATGAAGTGGGTAACAACGTACGCCAGCTTCGTTTTTTTTGCAGCTCTCACGTGAAGTGTCATTTCACAGTTGGTCTTACGGACACGACTAAAAAACAAAATATCATTTTTGAATACTTATTTTTCAAAAATCCGTTTTTCTTGGATGATGGCTGTAGAGAGCGCTTCAAATCAACCTCCTCATATTTAATGAAAAAAAAAAAAAAAAAAGAAAATCATTTTTTGCGATGTGAACTTTGAAAACAAAACAAACAATTTTGCCTCTTTTTTCGTGAAAATAGAGATAAAATGATTCATCGTGATGATAAATAAAATATATCATACTTCACTCCCACTTGACTGTCTGATTTTTTATTTTCACCAGCATATTGACATCTATATTCAATAGAATAGTTCGGCAACTTTGATTCGGCTGGTTTCTTCACTTTTGCACTTTCAAAAGTATTCGTACGGGTACGATACAATTTGACATTCCATCTGTCCTGGTATTTTGTTAATCGATTATCCAAATCCTCTGGATGGATTTCTTCGTTAATAACAAAATCATCATCCACCATCTTAAAAACCGTTGTAACAATCGAAACTTTTTCAAGCACTCGTGCGGGTATCACGTTACACAAATAAACAACTCGAACCTGCGAGTCAGTAATAACAATGTGACATTGGTACACGCAAAAATTCCCTAATTAGCTGGTAACGTTGGTAAAGCTTTTCTCATAGATATCTAGGGCCATTTTATTTTTAATAAAACTAGGAGAGAAGTTGTTTTGGTAAGATTTTATTACTGGTGGAACTATAGAAGAGAAGTTGTTTTGAGTAAGAGATTTATTCTCTCGCTACTAATCTTCAAGGACTAAGAAAATTTCAGTGCATACTTTTCTTAAAAGGGATGATTCTGTTTCAAGGTATAATGCGACATTCCTTACATATTCAAACCTTTTAAAATCAACTTTTTTCACTGTTTTAACATTTATTCAATAATTTTATTTTCAAGTCGTTTGACGAATAAGATGATCTAAACGGTCAAACGTTTAATAGTTGTGAAAGTTTCGACAATTATTTTTTGTCTCATCAAAGTGCCTCCAGACAACATTTTGTGGTAAAAAGAACCACTGTGAGCACGTGCAAAGAGCTTCTTCATCGGAAAATTGATACAACTAAATTTCCATATTACTACAAAGATTTTTCTTGTTATTATGGCGAAAAAACCCGCGAATCTCAATCTACAGGACAGCGAAAGTCGCAGTAAGAAAAAAAAATCAAAAAACGAAACAACTTAATTTTATTCTGTTCATTCAAATTTTAATTTCTGTTAACAGAAGTAGCAAAATAGGATGCCCTGCAGTGGTCAAAGTTCGCCTTGACAGGAAGAATCAACGTTTAGTCGTCAAGTCCTGCAACTTAGAGCATTCAAAAGTCCATGAAAATTCTGAAGTAAACATTTTTTATTAGTAATTACAGTGTTGGAATCAAAGTTTTTTTCTGCATCTATAAATAAAGTCCTATTTTTTATTGTACTATTTACTCTTCAGGCGTTTTATGACACTATACCACCTGTTCGACGTTTATCAGATGACTCGAAGAAGAAAGCGGCTGGTTTGATGAAATTGAAATGCAACAAAAAGTTGCTGCAAACGGAATTGTATGAAACGAAGAAAAAGAACGTTACGCTAAAGGATTTAAGCAACATCCACAGCACAATAAATCAGCAACAGGACACAAACGACTTTTCGGAAGTGATTAAAGTTCTTGAAAGCAATGGTATTACATACTCTTCATCAGCTATATCTTCCCCTCAAATTGTGCTTATAGAATTTCACTAAGAATTTTTTTTCAAATTGTAGAGACAACTGGGATAACTGTGACACTTTGGGTTAGTTGTTACTCTTCAAATAAATTTGGTTAATTAATGAATTTCATATGTTTTTATTTCTAATTGTAAATTTTCAATAGTCAATCCGAAATGAATTAGTATACGTGAAAAATTTGAAATTGTAATTTTGTAATTTTTAAAGAGAAATTGAAGTTGTCGCATTTACCTTGCAGTGTCACAATCACCCCGGTTGATTTCATACTTTGTTAAAAACAGACTAAAAAACAGAATAGTAAAATTTTAACAATGTATTTTGTTTAAAATTTTTTTTTGTTTTAAATTTTTTTTAAGTTTACAGGAGCCGATTATGCCGTTTATACAGTCAACAAGGTTTTCAAGTCTCTTTTCTGGCAAACGGAAGCTACGAAAACTGCGTTAAAAATGTGGCCGGAAGTCCTATTTATCGATGGGACATACAAACTTCTTAATATCAATCACACTCTGATGTTAATCGTTGTCGAGGATTCAGATGGCAAAACACGAATTGTGGCTGCATGTCTCTTGGAGTTAGAAGATGCGACAGCCTTGACGTGGTTCTTCAATACTTTCAAAGAGAGGAACCGAGAAGCATGTGCGAAGGTGATCAACGTCATGACTGATAAAGACCACACGCAAAGGAGCGTGCTTAGGAAAGTGTTTCCCGCCGTTAAGTTGCTACTTTGTTTATTCCATACGTTACAAACCTTTGGAAGACAAATCACGACTGCAAGTATTGGTATGTCGACAGAGGGACGAAATATAGCCCTGGATCTACTGCAAAGATTAGCATATTCGAAATCCAGTACCGAATATGACTACAATTACTCGGAATTGTGCGATAAGGCGCCAAAGCAAGTCGTCGAGTATTTTGATGCAAACTGGCATAACATTAAGGATGAGTGGGTCGTCGGGTTCATGCAGGATATGAATTTGAAGAACGACACAAACAACAGATTGGAATCTTTGAATTGTAAAATTAAGCAAGTGATTCCAAAAAACGGCAGCCTTTTGAATTTTTTCAAGGCCTTTTTTGTATTTCTGAAGTCTCAAGAAATAGAAAGAAACGCCGACACAGCAAAAAACTTCACGAAGGTTCCAAATCCTGCGACACTGAAGGACGAAACAAAAGAGTTCATATCTTTTATAACTCCAAAAGCTCTCACTTTTGTGCTCCCAGCGATTGAGTCATCTCATCATATAACAATTCACGGTCAGAACCCCCTGAAATATGAATGTTCCATGAAACAAAATGACGTTGAAATAACGTCCACGATGACTACATGCAACTGCGCTGATTACAGATCTTTGAGATTGCCTTGTAAACATATTTTTGCAACGCGCAGGTTTTACAAGAAGTCACTGTTTTGCCCAACGTTGTTTCTCCCTAGATGGACAAAAGAACATGCTTTGATGGCTAAGATAGAAATTGAAAAGAGAGAGAGAGAAAGAAAACTGATTCAAAGTCGTTGCCAGATTGAGACAGCAGATCATCTGCAAGTATCTAGTCATGAAACCATAAAAAACAGCATCCAGGTCCGAGTCAACAGTTTAGTGTTGATTGGCTCATTGTCAACAGGGTGGAATTTTGAGGTCAAGTTTAAAAGTTTGAGAGAACTTATACTGCTCTGGAATCAAGGAACGGATTCTTGACATTACACGTCGTCGACGAATTTTATTGCAGTATGCAAAAATCTTAACTTCTGAACAAAATATAACGGCGGAAAAACTCGTTCAGATTGAAAAAATGGAGAATATATGGAAACGAGGCAAAAATATAGATATCAAGGAAGCAACTGATCGACGAATTGATGATGAGCAAACAGCAACTGTTCCAAGAGAAAATGGCAATATTATAGTTCCAGACAAAATTATAACTCGCAGAAGACCAAGTAAAGCTGCAGAAACTTTTGTTGGAAGTAAGCGGAAAGCAGAATCAGATTGTAGCTCAAATGTTAAAAGGAGAAAACAATAGGTAAACAATATTTCCACTCCTATTATTAACATGTCATTAAAACTATGAAAAAATTACATTAATAAATTTCATTTTTACAGGCAATACCATCGTTCGACTAGTCAAATTCCGCGGTTCAATGTGATGAAAAGAGTCAAAATGAAAAAAGAGCATACAAAAACACATTTTGTAAAATTATTATTTCGATTGTATTTGCTGAAAAAAAAATATGACAAAATAAGATAAATAAGACATGTAAATAAGACATATGATAAATAAGACAAAATAACAAAAGCGTCGATAACTAACACACATCACGATTTTGTATTGATATTCAACTATTTCTGTGAAAAAGAAATGAAAATGGCATATTTAGGTTCGAATCTACGCGCGAAAGTTTTCATCATTTCTTTCTTATTGGCCAATCACAGACCCTCTTTCAGAGTTCGGCGGTTTAGCTGTCAAAAGCACCTAATCTTGCTATGTTTAACCTAAAATGTTAAATCTTTTCAGTGGATTAATTAATCAACCTTTTTGTGACGATTATTAACGTTAATTAGTCGATTAATTAGAATTCTGGTTTCAATATATTATTCTTGTTTGGATATATCGATTTTCTGGTTTGAATCTTATATTTTTCGTGTTTTCTGTCTTTCCTGTTTTCGCGTTTCTTGTTTCCTGTTTTAAGGTGAGAATAGACACTTCCATAAAAATAATGAAAACAACTAAGAAAATGACTAGCATAAAGTTCGCTATATTGAATATAAATCTATTTAATATAAGTTTATAAAAAGTCGCTGTATTTGTAATAAAAGTTCTCAGCATACATAAATTTGCTTAGCTGAATTTAATAGCGGGGTTCTTACACGTTTAATTTGCGAACGCTTCGTTTGCACTAACGTAGTGTACAGAATCGCTCTAATATGTTTGCGTGTTGAGGCAAGTTCGGATGGTTGGCAGTCCTGCCTGAAGTTTGCTGCGTTTGAATACGAATATAAATATTACAACTGCAAAAGAGGTTAGTAAAATGTTAAAAGATTTTGTTAAAAAATTTGCAGAATGATTGCACAATAAGTTCCATTTTGTTCATCAAGTTTAAACATTAAAAATTAAACAAAAACAATGTCAATTTCAGGAAATTATCAACTGGTAGTGCGATTGGTAAAAATTAGGATCGGGATCTTTATTACGATTACAAAGGTAATCGTTTCAAATATTCAAACTTCGAGATGATTTGATCTAAGCTGTCACGAATAATCAAATTTTTAATATCATTGGTGAAACTGGATCCGGTGAAATTCACAAGTCGGAATTCACAGCTCGTGGTAAAATCAGTTGCACTCAAGTAAGAACACTTCATTATATATGCCTCGTGGTAATAATTTGAAATATGCATTGAAATGTAAATAAATATTTTAGCCAAGAAGAGTGACATCGAGACTAAGAAGTAAGAGTGGCAGCGATAAGTGTAGCCAAACGAATAACTGGAGAATTTAGATGTCAACTGGGGCAAGAGGTTAGATATACAATTCGTTTCGAAGATTGCCCAAGTCCAGAAACTAGCTTCAAGTAAGTTCAAATATTTCTTCAATAAACATTTTTACAATACAAATGATTTTTTATGAATGATTGTTTTTTGCAGATACATGACGGACGGTATGTTGTTGAGAGAATGTTTTGTGAACCTTGATTTGAAATCGTACTCTGTAATAATGTTGGACGAAGTCTACAAGCGCACTTTTCACACGGACGTATTGTTTGGTCTTCTGAGACAAGCATTAAGTCGAACACCGGATTTAAAATTAATCGTTATAAGTGCTACCCTGGACTCGATTAAATTCTCGCAATGTTTCTTTGAAGCTTCTATTCTTACAATTCCGGACAGATTATTTGTAGTAGAGGTAAGGCTCTATTCCTCATTTTTGAAAAAGATCACTCATAATTTAAGTCATTTGTTGACATAAAACCAACGTTGATACGACAATGAACACTACATTGGCACGGCATTCTATACCGACGTCGTCAACTAACGCTGCCCCGACATTGTTTTTATTGTAATGTTGGCGTTAAGTGGGCTATTTCTGCCTGTTAGTGTTCCGAAGTTATCAGATATTTAGTGCCACCTGCAGTGACACTTTGAAGTGTAGTGCTGAGGTGTATATTGCTGCCAATCCACTTTAACGTGTCTGGCAGTTGTCAAACAATTAACCTCAACACTTCAAAACACTGACTTTTAATGAAAAGACTTAAACGATGAAGTTTACATTATACCATTATATTGTCTATGATATTTAATAATAGGTTAGACTGGATATTAGCAACTGAATAATGTTTATCCAACCCCTGCAGATTCGGCAACCTTTTAATTCAGTATTAAGTAACTAACAAATTCATATCGATTAACTCAAAATATCGATACATCGAATCATACGAAAATTGGTGGGAAATATTGATTGACGACCGATGCAACATATTCCCCCACCCATGTTCGCAAAAGTTTCAGACAACTCCCCACCCCCTTGTCCATGCGGACGTCTTTTATGGATGCCACCTTGTAAATTTTGACTGTTTCTTAATTATTAAAATTTATTTATATTTAGCAAGTAATTTGGGTAACCCGCCAGGACTTCAACATGAAATTTCTTTGTTAGAATAAAGAATGTGATTAAATTGAAAATTAGACAAACTCAACTCAGTTAATAACAACTTAATTAATTTTTGCAAATAAATTTGAGCCTCTGGAAATCGTAGCGAATAAAAACTTAGTAAAGTTGTGGTACAGTTTTTTGGGTGCATGAAGGACATCGTTGGTAGCAATAAATAAATTTCGATTAGCCCGTATCAAAATATAATCAAGAAAAATGGGCAAAATTTAATCAAAGTAAATCTTCCAGTGATTGTTGAGGTTTAATGCATTGAGCTTTTTCAAATGAGTAGTGGGGCAATATCATTGGATAGGTCGAACGATGAGCAGGGCTTAGCACCCTCGTTCGAAGTACCACGTAAGCTCGTTGGGGTGATTTGCTAAGCCCGCTAACAAATATAACGATAGATGGCGACGTTCCAACCCCACTGCTTTCGCCCAATACAAGTGACTCTCCGTCTGCACACATTCTCATCTCATCAATGTTTGTACAAAGAGCGAGGAGTACAGCTATGAGCGAATTACTCTTCGACTTTTCGGTTCGACATACTCAACGAACTTATCACCACATCAACTAAAAAGTTTCTATTCCACTCGAAGCAATTTTTTTTTAATCGACAACATTCATTCAACAAAATACTCTTCATGTATATGCCTTCTGGGCTTACATTTCTTACATGTTGTCTATTTTTGTTTATTTGGTAGTATTTTTTTAATCACTAACAAAGTAATTTTTGTTATCACTATGAACAAGTTGCAAAAAGTGAACTTATAAAACCTTTCAAGAATGTACATCTTTCTTCACGCCTGTTCGCACATCAGCATCATATCAGCTAACGGAAAAAGATTACAGAGTGCAACTAATATCAGTTTCACAAAAAAAGTGTCGATCACAGGCAATCCACCATTATTTATTTGTTCGCAAGATAAATGTATGTAATATAAGCTTAAAATTTAACTATGTTTATACGGAACTTCAATTCCGCAATATCTCAATTCGCTCACTCAACGCCCGCAATTACTTCTCTTTGTTTCTCAGATCTTGATCATCGACGGATACCAATCATCTCGTATGGCTGTATTATTTATGAAAATACTGGTTTTGAGAACTCCCTGCAACTGACGGAGATGCTATCGCCATGCATGCCATCTTTTCGAAAATGTGTGTTTACTTAAATATTAAAGTCACGTACGCACAGATAGTATCTTTACGTAAAAATACATTCGAAAACACAAATTCGAGACGGTAATTGTTAATCATAATTGAAAATAACATCGATTATCTCGTACAATGGTTATTAAAATAGGAAGGACTAAAATTACGATACCAGACAACCAGAGAGCAAATAGTCGAAGAAAAATGTGTTTATCAGTCGCGCAACTGCTCTTATCGTAGATCGAAAAACAGAGCCATTCAAAATGGCGAGCACTTCAAAGCAATTACATCTGACGACCGCACAGTCTTTGGCAATTAGTGATGGAATTAATTAGTTCATTATCTCGCGGTAACTCGGACTACACAAAGTAAAAGATGGCACTGTCGGGCAGTAAATTAAGCCCATAAAACGCGGGTGCTGGAGATCATATAGTCTTCCGTCATAAAGAAACATCGATAACAATGTTGTTACATTTTATAACGCAACGTATCCTCGTTACAAAATTTATCAATTTTTTACAGCAATCGACTAACATATTCCTCACAGTTGAAATTAAAACTATTTTATGCCAACATTCTTATTAAAATTGTCAATTTTGTTAAAACTCTCTTATTACTAAATTGTCATTTTCATTTAACTAACTTCTAGTTATAATTTAAACAAGCAAACCGAATTATCAAAAAAAAAAAAAAAAACAAAAATTATACGAGTGAATTTGCCGCAGATCCAACTTCAGAACATCAACTTTTTAAAATGGTGGAAAGGGGGATGATTAAAAATTGACGGATAAAAAAAAAAAATAATGAACACAATAATATAAATTGACAAAATGGGTTTCAGGTGTTTAAACAAGCTACATCTCTCGATACGGAACATGTAATTACTGATTAAACAGAGGTTCTCGTTTCGCACAATAAGAACAAGTTCAACTTGTGAAAATCCCTGCGGATCATGATGGCGGTGTATAACTGGGAGGCCACGCTTGTCGCATCCCTTTTCATGGTGGTTTCCTCATAAATAAAAATAACCATCGGACTACCAACCCGCAGGGAACGCGTACGCAATATCATGTCCGTGTGTTTCCTTGGCACAAGGAAATCAGAAAGAATCGTGTGTCTCTCACGCCCACACTTTCCTTCTTATCGCCTCCTGGCTTTTAATATATTTTCCATTTCCTTTTTTGTCCTGTCCTTCAAAACTTTGCATACAATTCCGCTTTCTAACTCATCACCCATTATTATATCGTTGTTAGAAGAACAATAAATCCAACGACATTTATCTTTTTCTCAAGATAAACGGAAAATCAAAATTACAAGAGGCTACGCGTTCACCAAAGTCATATAAAGGGTTTGATATAAGTATAGACAGAGTATAGGGTAACAGGCTGATTTTATGGCACCACTGGGATTTTGACTGCAGGCTATGCAACGAATTGACTTTGATAGGAACTGTGTAAGAGGCAAATAACAAAATACATGTTATAAATATGTTAACAAATGCTTGGTGCTCGAAGCGGCGCGGGTAATGAAATGGATTTGATTCATCGCGATTTGCATTTGAAATTTTTGCTCTTAATAGATTTTGTGTCGCAGTGGTTGATCAACAGATGCATCAAGTTTTAATTCTATTCTGAATAGCATTATTGATTTATCTATCCCATCAGTAATTTAATCAGTCAGGTTGATTGAAAATTCTTCTTGTAATTGTAATAACATTTCCGCAATAAATAATATAGCTGGAAAGTATTAAATTTTGATGGTAATGAAATAATCGAATAAGAAAAGGAGTCACATGAAAATAGACTGTGAATAAGTAGAAAAAGCCCGGGTGAAAATGGACGTCATCCTGGAAAGACTTCGATAACACGCCCCCGGGGATATGCCGACTCAAAGAGGGAGAACACGCTGCGGTCAGCCAACACGGCCAATATAACGCAAGCAAGCGAGGGAATTCGCTAACTTCGCGAAAATATGTTTGGGATTTACTCCCGGTTTCACTGATCTTTACCGAAACATAGGGGTGGAAATCGTTCGGGAATTTGCTTTTACGAGCGACGCTCCCCTCTTGTTGAGGCAAAAACTTCTAGCCAGATGAACAAAAAATACAAGTTTGCTCCCAAAAACGGTCACAATCATTTGAATCATAATCGGAGCGACTTTTTTTTTTCATCAATCATCTGTCAGAGAACAATTTTGAGTGATTTTATGCGAACAAATCTATTTTAATTTGATAACGACAATTGGATTTTTTTGAATTAATTTTTTGCACTCATTGTGGTAATGAAAATGAAGAAAGATATTTTGATTTTGAATTTTAATTTGTAGATTGAGACAATACACAATTGTACGGGCAGGACGAATTTTGTATACCTGCACACGTATACTCCGCCAAACAGAAAGGTGTCAATTTCGAGCACACACCCTTCATTTCCTTTCAATAATAACGCTGCATCATTGAGCAGGGTCAACAAAGTCAAAAACGATAAAGTTGTCCAACACTAGCGTAAATGGCTGTTATTGGCCTCTCAAAATAATTGATCGTCTGAGAATGACGTCACTTTTTGAACGTCTTCGTCATCGTCCGACTGGATATCACGATGTCCTTTAGGGATTTCAGTAGCGTTCAATTCGCTATCCGAGAAGCAAAATATATGGTATGGTTCCTCGCCAACATGCTTAATATATACCTATAGTCGAGTCAATTTAAAAGACTAATTTCCTCTGCCAGAAAAAATTCGTGCAGAAGCGAACGAGTGAACAAAAGAGACACACGAATTAAGCTCCAAAATGTACCCACATTCAACTATATCCGTGATTTAAAAATTATTCTTCTACACGAAGAAGAAATTATTCTTTCTGACAAAGATGTATCTGAAATAAATGTAAATTGTCGTATCTTTATCGATTACAGGGTATTGAAAGTTTCGGGTGGTAATCAAATGACCGATACATTGATCAAATTCTTGATTCGAGATTGTTATCATCGAAGCTCTTTGAGAGCAGAAATATGTTGGACGATTTTTGAACAAACTTTTATCGTAAAAAAAAAAAGAATTAAAATTTTGGATTCAAAATCGATGAATTTTAATCAGGAAACAAAACAATTCATATTAGATGATATGATTATACAATATGAAATTTTCTTTACAGTTATACACCGAGTTTGCGTACATGTTCCACCTTGTTACAAGTTTAACAAATTACATATATTTCCATATCGTAAGTAGGAGTAGGGGGTTCTAAAGTTTAACCAATTTCGTGGCTTGTTCAAAGTCGAAGGCGAGTGCGACGACATCGGATACGTCGAAGAACGTCTCTCAACATCCCTCGAGTTATTTCACGTAGGTAACGCGCCGTGAAATTACGATGATACGCGAATCAATGGTCTCCCGATGTACGGCGGGAGATTTGAAATTATGCGCAGCAGTGTGTATCTCCGTTACGAACAGACTTTTGATTGAGGCCCTCGGGGGATGCATTTCATTTTGCAAAATTTGCAAAAAACCTCACAAATTTACGAATCAAAATATAATGCATAATATGAAATATTATAATATTAAAAGCATCATTCATTCGACTCCGAAAAGCGATGTACATCGTGACCCTATTTTGTCAAGAGATATAAACATTACATCGGACACTTTGACGTAACGTAGAATAGCCACTCGATTTTCGTATTTCCGAGGGACAAAGATGTACCTTTATGGATCACAAGTGTGACAATACCTACTAAAATCACCAAGACTCAATGGCACCCACTTAAAAGCAACGTCCGCCGGAAGCAGAACCTTAATGTATTTGATCAGAACAGTCACGTCGTCCAAGAATCATCAAACAAACGCGCAACCCCAATATCCGCTTTTTGCAGGTCAATAGCGTGATCAAAAAGTCAACATCAATATCGGCTCTCTAATCTTCCATGAACAATATATTAGCAAATCAATTTTTCACACAACCTCTACAACAATGACACTAAAAATCAATACCTTTTTTTTTTTTTTTTTTTTTTTTGTTACAAAGATATAATCAATTTTGCAGCCGTGTGTTGTAAAAATTGTTTGGGGGGGAAAAAAAACATGTCCGTCGAGTATGAGAATATAAATTTTGCGCTTGTTCGGTTAAACTGTTCATTTCGCAAGTTTTAATTGACTGCTGTGCAGCGGGAAATGAAAATAAAAGAAGACACGTTGAAAATTGTGTATTTTTATCGTTCGCAAGCGACCGGGCCGACGCGGAATGAGCTGTACGTGCAGCGTTTCTCTCTTCTGCGGTACCATCTTCATCGCACACGTGGGAAAAACAACACGAGTGATATATCATGGCACAATATTGCGCGAAACGCGACACATCCCTCTTCTTCTGCGAGCCGTGGTTCACCATGGCATCGGCCTTCTCGCACTCATGGGAGCAGCTACATTCAATGTGCCGACCATATCTCAGTAGCGTGAGACACTTTAATGAAAAATCATACCAAGAATGCACGTTCCGCCGGGTATAATCTGATATTTCAGCCGAATGAGATTTTAGACGGGAATAAATAAGGATGCGCGCGTGTATATATACCTCATCTCGCGCTTCCCATTTCTTACACGCTCCTTTCATAGATGACAGCTACAAATCTGTCAAGCCAAAACTCGATCGAAAAGTTTGCTCCGTCATGAAACGATACAAATTTTCACGAATAAATTTTTTTTTCTTTCTTTCTTTTCATACACACGTTTTTCCGTGTGCTTTGATGTGCTCGAATATGAAATGTGTAAGTTATTTATTGTCATATTAAATATAAAAGATATGAGGTAATACAAAAATGAAATCATTAATTTTTTGTCTGATGAAAAAGGTCCATAATAGTTTTGGACTGAGATAATCGCGATAAATATATATCGGAAATAATTTATATTTGATTTATGTCGTTCAATTTGAGAACGCTGACGCGAAGAGAATGAAAATGTATATATACACGCGCGGGAGCGAGAGATATATTCGTTGCAATCGATTTCAGAGAAGAAGTTGGGACGTCGCGTTGATCCCAAGGCTTATCAGTAAATTTGAGAGAGCCCGCGTGCGTAGGCCTTGCAACAAAAATTACCTTATCTGCAGCGACAATCTGAAATCCCAAGAGAGGGTCTGAAGTGGGCGTGGAACGTAGAGCATATTTCGTAATCCGAGAGAGATACGACAATGTCACCTTTTCCCTTTTTGACCACATAGCGAACCCCATCGAGGGATCGCTACGAATTATTATTATAGTAATTCTTATGTATCTCAATGATACATCACTTCGCACGGGATTTAAGATTTAATGGACTCCCGTTACACACCAAGCACCCTCACGTAAACATATTTTCCGTTGCATCGCATTTGCACAATTTTCGTCACGGACGTGTATCATTCATTTGAATACAATTGCGCGCCTGTGGATTTATTCAGATAATATATTCGGCTCATATTGGCCAAGAGGAACAAAAATAAATCGTACATCGTAAAACATAAATTGTGTTTCGATAAACGAAAATGAACAAATCATATGAAGCGTCCAAGAAATTTGTGGATGTTACACATTATTTTGGGTTTTTACATCAAACAAGCTTCTTTGAAGCTATTAAAATAATTTAAACAAACACATTTCACAGTCCGAATTTGATTTAACCTCAAAAATGGGTTAGCTCCGCCATTTTGCAATCGCATCAGTTCTATTTCGGTCGGCCATTTGTTTTGCAAATTTCGAGTAAGAGTCCGGATGTAAATTTCATTAACTGAATTGTGGTCGTTGTCGAAAATCGTACACGGTCGAGGATGATGGTCGAAATTTGACTACACGAAGTGCAGCAATGTAAGGACTTTAATTAACGGTATTTTAAAAATGTGACGGCGATTTCAATCTAGCTCGACTAACTTCAGTCCGGAGAGTAATTCTATTAAGCAGTGGTGCAGCATCGTAAAGGGTTGAGAGAGAAAGCTTGTAACATCTACAGGCGCGGCCACGATCTTCAGGCTGTACTGCCCCCTGGGGCACCCTCACGCTAACTGGCTGCTCGACTCTACTCGACCCTTTTACGATTCCAACTTAATTTATGTATCATCCGAGAGTTAAGTAATTTCTCCTCCCGAATTACCTTCGCCGCTCGGTTTCTTCCTTCTTCCCTTTCTCTCTGATTCAGCGTACCTTTACTGGTAATGCGTTATTTCAACTCCAAGAATTAACTTCGACTAAACATTTGCCGCGTCTGCAAAGTTATTTCCTCAACTGAGCCCGAGTGCCACCACCGCTAAATCCCAAATAATTTCCTTTATTAGAAAGAGAGGCGAAATATTATCAAGTTCATTACTTATACACATCGCTTTACGCTTTTCTTTTAATTTCTTTCACTTTATCTTGATTTTATTTGCTTTTACCTAATTAAAAGAGTTAATTAGATGATTTTGTGCAAAACATATATATATATATTTTCATTCCTCTTGCTATTCTCAACACTGGATATTTATACTTGGATAATTAGTTTTAAGTTAAAATAACTAATTAAAACACGACGGAGAGCTTTTGGCGAAGATATTATGCAAAGAGCGAGTTTAAATCTGTTTCAAGATACTTTCCAGTGACAAAGCCTTTGTGGCTCCCTCGCGAACAGTTGTAATCGTTACTATGCCCGCAACTCGATGTATAATTTGTTTTCTTTGTATGTTTAACAACCAATCTTCTAATTCAATTAAAATAAACGTGTAATGGAGTTATACCAATCTTTTTTTTTTTTTTTTTTTTTCCTTATCGTTCATTGGTAAGCATAATTATTTTTCAAGTTACCAATCGTTCTACTTTCAAATTATAAATTGACCATGATAAAAATAAGTTGTAGCTTGAATTGAGCTATTCGCACTTTAATTAAAAACTTGACACGATGATTGGATATGATGGAGAGTCAAAATTAGACGAAATGTTGGCAGCAGCAACGTTATTTTGCGCAGACTTTCAACGGACATGTGGTGGATGAAACATTCGGACTGAAGGGTTGGCTATGGTCATAATTGCATCTTACACCCAATACATAACGAATCATTGGATAATATATTGCCCCAAATTATAGGCGATATCCGGCGGGACATTAAAGTCGCCACTTGAACCAGATGGGTCAGTTTTTCGGTGGCGTTTACGCGGTCTTGCACCCGGCATATGGGACCTCATAAATATAGACACCTATTCATGCGATCGATCGATTACTGATTTCTCCCAATTTTCTGTAAGGTGTCAAGACCTCGACATAATACGACTTATAAAAGTCAGAAATTATACATAATCCTTCGGTTTTTATCTTCCTTTTATTTCCTATTGAATTCTCAATTTAGCTACGTAAGCATTTTATTCGTTCTTTCATAATGGCCACTCATCATTTGATAGTTTCTGATGTAATCTTTACTGTAACCCTTCAATAACCAAGTCAATGTTTTTTTTTTAATTTTTTAATTATCGTGGTTCGAGTATTTGAAATGTTCATTCTGATGTTATTATTTTAGTTTCTTTTAATGGATACTTTTAGGGAGTTCGGAATTTGATGTTAAATAAAAGTGCCACTCAGAGGGCTCTAAAGTTTTTGTTTAGTAAATAATTTTTATGGTAATGATATACTATATCGTCTCGTCTGTTATGTAAGATATGGGGAGCCAGGACAATCATGGAGGTTAGCTAATTTCCAAAGGACTCTCAGGATCGCTAACTTCGTTAATGCATAATCCGAGGTGACTCCCTCGGGCGGCTTTGGCGTGATATAAAATCAGTAAGCTTTAGTAAATTTCGTTTAAACAATCCGGTAAACAATTTTCCGGCTGGTGCGCGGCAAAATAACGGCACCCTCGTGACAACTCCGTGTGTTGGCATCAAGTTTCCATACTAACACTATTTAGCCCATGTATCGAGTACACTTTGAATGCTTTTTCATGCGAATTAAATTTAATATATGTATGTTATTAAAATTTTAGTACAATTATTTCAATTATTTGCAAATTTCCAGATTATTTATTCTTGCACTTGTTTCTTTTTGTATTATGAAACATGCGCGCGCACCCAGCATAATCTTCAACTTCAGTTGAATTAAAAAATTTCTTCAGAATTGTGTGTTTGTACAAATAATAGAATATTAATATTATTTGAAAAACAATTGTGTGAAAAGTATTTAAACCAACTTCAGGTAACTATTATTAAATATGTTTATCGATGAATTGTCGATGAGATTTTGGTTTAAAATTAATAAGAAATGACAAAACCGTATTGATATTCAAATCACATCTCGTATAAAAAGAGAATCCACGTTCGACGCGCGGAAACATGAAACAGCGCATCGAAACGATTGTTATTCAGAATATTACTTTCTGATACTGCATCGTGGTCATAAATTCATTTCAAATTTGGTATAAATAATCGAAGTTTTCAAAAGAAGGAGAGCACTTTTTTATATATATATATAAAAAAAAAAAAAACATGCACAACTGTGCAGCTGGCAAAAAAATTCGAAGTGATATGATGCTTCGCGCTTTCCATCGATTTCGATTTCTCAAAGGCACCTGGCGCCCATATGTAACCCCGAAGAGCAATAAATCAGCCCTTCGCACTTCGCGATCATGATCATAAATTGCAAATCAAAATGTGCCAAACAACGGCCATAGGGGTCAAATTAAAAGTGACGGTCTCGCGGTATCGCATATCGCGCGCGCGACGCAAAAAGCCGCGCAATAATTGTGAATTACGGTGATCGCGTTTATTTATTTATTCATTCATTCGAGCCGCCCTTTATTTATGGCGTAAATGCATCAACTGTGTACAACTGGCGGGCGCGAAGGTGGGCACACACTTCATAACGTCTCGCGGATGAGATATTTATTGGTATCGATGACACATCCGCTATAGCGCGTGCGTTTCGAAACAAAATGACCTCTCTAAATTACGTGTTCTTTTTGTTGCATATATCTTTTGTGCTTAATTAGCTTGTGACGTTGCGTCATTTATAATGGCGATGTATTTGCAACTCCAATTAATTTTCTGTTTACCTCTCCAATGAAACAATCGTTAGCAACGTGACTTTTTGTTATTTATATGAATTATGTATTTTAGATTAGTTCTTGCAGGATTGATAGTTAATAATATCTGTATGTTGAGTAATTATGTTACCCATGTATTATTGGTAGAATAAAAAATTCCCTCCGATAAATAAATTACAACTTGATAATCCAAACGATTTTGTGATATGTGCATTTTCATTTGTTCTTTTTGTTTTCACCTTTGTTTTGAAAGATTGAAGATTGAAAATTAACTTTGACAATTTTTAGGCTCAACCATCCGCAACGGATCAAGACTAATGCGCGTTAAATAAATTATGGTAAGTTATTCAATCTTTGATAATGACCACTTGAATTTTCACCGCAAAGCAATTCACAACACGTTGTGCACGCTACTCCAGTGGCGTACATAATGTTCGTTTATTGCTATAAATTTATTATTAGGGACAACTGTCCCTTGATTTGTTACGATTTCTTCTAAGTTTTCAATTATACACCAGCTGTCGGCGCATCACGAGGACCATAAAAATATATCGATTTTTCTCGATGCACGATTCCGAGCCGTACATATACATATAGCCGCAGCTAATCTCCGACATGAAATCTGATTCAATTATTGCACAAGTTCTATTTTTCTTGTTTTCATTCGACGCAAAAGTTGTTGGATTTTTTTTTTTTTTTATCTTTACATTGTTAATGGTTGGGATGAAATTATTGAAAAAACATTCGCAACTAATTTAACGCCAGATAAAAGTAATACATTCAGGGAGAGACAATTTGAGAAGCAAAAACAATGCAATAAAAAAAATATAAAACCGGTGTTCGTTTTTCGATCACCGAATGGTCCCTGAGGACAACGTCCGGTGTGCGATTATAAATGTGAATTTCCGTGATCATTTTCGTATGCAGCGTGAAACGAGCTGGAAGATACCGGGGCTCTCGTTTCGCGGTGTGTATATATAATGAAAATTTTCAAATTTTACGCTCGATTATTCTCTTCGGATGACGCTTGCCATTTGGCGCGTTGAAATCATAATGCATTATCTTTCGCTTCTCTTTTGGTAGGGCCACGCTGCACGACTGTCTCGAATTCATTATAATCACCCCTGATCATCAAAACGCCTGACTTTATGCACCTTATGTGCCATTCGACCATTCATTTATTTTCGATAATTCCAACAATCTTATCTGATCGCAATATGTCAGTTGCAACTCGTTACTTCCGCTTCAGATTTGAATCCAAAAATGATGTTGTTGTCACAGCATAAAACAAAAATCTAATAAAGATGACTGATAATGTTTCAAAATTAATTCCAAAATCTATCACGAATAAATAAGTAAGGCAGATCTTTGAAAAAAGAAAAAAAGAAAAAACATTATTTTTATCGTATTTAGTATTCTCAAGAGTGATTGAAATAATAATTCTAAGCGAACGACAAAGCATTGTTAACAAAATTGGGACTGGAATTAAATATCCGATGTTGTCTTGTAAAGTACCTGCTGTGGTTTTTAAAAATATTTCCAAGTGTCATCACAACATGAGACGATGACGGCTGTGATTGATCTGATACTCGTGACTGATCACACTCTAAGCAATAAAAGACTCTTCATTGGTCTACATCCAGTTAGATTGAAGTATGACAAGCGTAATCATTGTTGTTGACGAGACTCAGAGAGCTTTTGACTTTTCTTTTCACAATTGGTGCAATTGGCTGTACAGTTAAGTGAACAAAAGATAACGAATCGCCCCATAATTTAAACCACGATTCAACAAATGAAGAACGTTTTGAAAAATGTGTCAGATGTTCCTCTTGTCTCGGAAAAACAAAAGCAACGGCAAAATTGTCTACTAATTTTATAAATAACATTTCTTTTTTTTTTTTTTTTTTTGACATCAAAAACTGAAAAATACAAATGAATAAAAAAGATTGTTTGATTGTATGAGTTGAAAAGTATGATTTTTTATTTTGTATAGAAATAAAATAGATTTGGTAAACCAATCACGTCGCATCGAAAAACAGAAATGAGAGAAGTAATGACTCAATAATGGAAATCCGAAACAGCTAAATGCCGTTTTCCCTATTCATTTGCAATCTAATAGACTTTATCTGGCATTAAGGATCTTTGATAACGTATGTTTGGTATTGAGAGAAATGCAAGCAGTGCGTCATGCGCAGTCGCTAGGTTGGACAGATGGCCTGATCTCCATTCTCGGTTCGAGCAACGACAGGTTGCAGGTCCAGTGGCAGCATTTCGTGGTTCATTTGCGGTACCCAGGGGTGCCATCTATTATCGAGGGTCTCCTGACGTCGGCCTGCAGAATCAGCTCGAAACCCCTCGAAGAATTTCGAGGTTGTTTACACGCTTAGGCGCCTCGATTTAATTCAGTGATTATTTTTTAACGAGTAAAATTGAACACCCATCAGAGGTCTCCCTTCCGGTTGTAAATACATCGGGACAAAAAAATGTTCCACCTATAAAAATAAAAAAAGAACAAATGAAGTATTTAAATGAACAATCAAAACATTGAGAGATTAAATCTGATTGAATTAAATTGTTAATTGTCTGATTTGAAAGTTCAATTGATGAAAAAGATTTTGGACAAAAATCAAGTTTGCAATGAAGCCGCGAAGGAAAATTAATGGAACTGGAAAAACGCTCTATTAATACATTTATCAACGTCAAAGTGAATTATGTACACTTACCTCGAAACTTTATATCGCAATGTTTTAACAGACAGTGAATCTTGCGATCGTTTTCTGTGAGGAGGGGGGGGGGGGAGGGAAAAAGAACATGCGGCGGTGCACCTCAAACTATACGCTCCGCGAATGGCCCGATTATGAAAATTATAAGGATCATTCATTCTAACTGTAACAGAGAACGTTTGCAACGCTTTAAAACGTGTTTCGTTTTGTGACTCGCTGGTTGAAACTTCAAACTCTTTATTGCTTTTTCATAATTCTCTTGCCGCCATAGCGTGAGAATGTAAAATAATGCCATTATTCAAAACTTTCGATTTTTACTTTAATTTAAATCAAATAAATCTTTTCCTATTCATAACACCTATTTGAATAGAAAAGAGCGGCTTTGTACCAAGAAAATCTTTTGTTTTTTTTTTTTTATTTATCAGTACACACAACAGATACGATCAACTTTTTACACATTCTGATACATCATTATTGTTTCATCTTGAAAATCTTAAGGTGCATCATTTGCTCCAAAAATTGCGGCTCGATTGTTGCTTGTTAGCACTTTTGTTACTATTATATTTGATAATAAACACATCTCAGTTGCAGTGATCCGAAACGAGTTTTTTGGGGCGCATGCAAAGCAACTCATGAGATAGTCGGGGGCGAGGTGCGATTACAGGGCCAGTAATTAAATGTAAGTAAATTAGGCCAATCAAGCGGGCTGCTCCATGACGTGCAGATTTCACAGGGCCCTTTAATCACACCGTTCCTCTTTTCATTCCGTCACAATTCTTCACTGTTCCGCCGTCCCTCATCTTGACGTCATCATCATCCGGCGATTGCTGCCTTTATCCCAGGCCTGGTGGTGTTCGTGCACCATGCAGCCCGAGAGAGGTTCCCTTTTTACTTGCGTTCCAACAGCTCCTTTCGCACTCGCCGACGCCTTAAGGCGTTTCATTAATCTCGCGTCTCTCAATTTATTTTTGCGTCTTGTTAGGTGTGAACCTTCCTCTACCGCTTACATCTCACTTCATGAGCGCGAGCATGATCCGAAAATCAAGGGGAGGCAACCGGAGTCGCACGAGATCAAACGAGACAACAACACAATTAGCACATTTCTGCGATCTGCCGCGAGATGTTTTTATGTAATTATATTAAATGAAAAATTTTACCCGCCATTATGTTATCTGGCTGCGATGTCAGAGGTGAAAATATATACCTTTTATATCGCACTTTTTACCTCCACTTTTCGAACCCGACATTGTATCAAACAGTTTTATTTCGATTTGAAACAATAAGAAAAAAAAAGGGAATAAAAGATAAAAGGATCTCCCAAGTTTACATTTGTTACATTCCGCTCTGTTCAATTTATATGAAAGTTGCACAATTGTAGAATGTTCATTAAACAATCTTGTTTGCATAATTGCAAAATTTGAATTTAATAATAATGAATTAGTATGTGGTTTTCTTATACAACTGCGAACAAGGAAGGTCTCGTCAAATTAACCGGCCCGAACATATTAAGGATGAAAAATGAAGTTGTTTTTAATGACTTGCCGGTTGTACTGTAAAAAATTAAATAAAAGCGTCATTAAAGGAGAAGTTTTTTTTTTTATATATCAACTCGACAAACAATGTATCCGAAATTATGACTTGGTTTTGAGTTATTTGTTGGTTCCTTTTGAAAAAAAAAAATGGACCTTCATTATTGATTTGCGTAATGAGCTCGCATGATTAACGTTGAAAAAATCATATTAATACGAATTAGGCTGGTGTACAGATCGCGACTTAATTACAGGATTATACGGAATTTATACGTCAGCCGTCCGAACGGTAATAACCGACTTCAAAACCGGACGATGATATTCCGACGCGCGAATAAAAACGCGCCTTTCGACATTTTCTTATTATGGTTAATTACATAGCCTACGCTTGCAAAACAGAGGACGAATAGAACCAAGGCAGATGCTCCCTCTCGACTCTTGATCGCGCCGATGTCTTTTTGTTAATGGCCGCGAATTCGCGTGACGGGCCAAATGTTCGCGGCTCGTATATGCTACGAAAATAAAAGCGAGCAAAAATGATTTTGTGCCCGGACACCAGAAAGACCAGCGAAAAACGATCCCGAGGATAGTTTACTGTCGTTAAATTACATGCCTTATGCGCCATGCTTTAAATTAGGGATACGCGGCTAACTATGTCGTGCATTTTTCATCACGTCTTAATGTTATATACTTATCTTATTTTTATGACTTCAGTTTTTACACCGTTTCAAAAATATAGATGAAAGGGAGCGCTGCAAATGAGAGACGAACCCGAAATCGTACTCCTCGACTCATAATTCCAACTTTGAGACCGAACACAAATTTTAACCGACAAATAATGTAACAACACTTTTTTTTTCTCACTCCTAATGATTCAATCTTGACACAAATTTTGTCTCTTTAAAACTTTTATCCAAAGTAAAATTTATCTCAAGTTAGAATTATCCTCTGAAAAATAATCGTCGTTCTCTCATTGGTCTCACGTTTGAAAAAGCGGGAAATTTGAATTCAACATTATTGAAAGATAAAATAAATAGATTAGTTTTGTTTATTGGTGAAAAAAAAAAAATTTTTAAATTGACGATTGAAAGGATGTCTTACAGACAAGTCCCTATAACGGTTATCAAAATAATATACTCGTGCAAAACATATTATCAAGATCGTCGAAAGCTTATAGTAATACCAGAAATGATATAATCCCTGTGGATTACAGTGAGGAATTACACATGGCACAGTTGTACGTCGTTTGTTTTCAATAGTTATCACCCGGTGGCTTCTCCTTCCTGACGAATATGTGAAGGACGAGGGGCCGCCACTGTCGTAATACGTCTCATCCAGATACGTCAGCATCTAGTGTACAACAAATCACTGCTGCCAATCAACCGTGTGAGGTCCTCAGGGAATCGCACTATACATCAACATGCAAAAATCGATCTCAAGCTGCAATAAGTTGCTAATAATTGTTGCTCTTAGAAAATAGTCAATCAGAATCTAACAACAATTCAAAAATCCCGTCTCTCTTTATTTCTATTGTAAAAAAACAACCCTCAATCAGGCTAATTTTCAATGACAATTTAAAAACAATATTATAACATCATTGAAAAAACATGACATTTAATATGTTGAACTTTGTTTGTTTTTTTTTTTTTTCGACTACAATAAATGACTACAAATTCAAAGAAGGGAATTAAGTAAATCTGAGGGAACAATTTTGAAGAAGGACATTTCTTTGGCTTATCTAAAAGGCCGGTTAATCCGATTAGTGCAAATGTATGTTATTTTCTCAGAAAGTATAACATAAGAGTCAGAAAGTGAAAAAGAATAATTGTTTGAATTCGCACCCTATTATCAGTATAATGGATTTACTACCGTCAGCATGTCTCAGTTCGGAGTCGATAGTTCTCGGACTCATTTGTCCAAATGAACCGGATATCAAGGGGAATCCTCGGAGCGCTTAGAGCCCAAGGACGCTTGCGCCGGAAGGATCGGCGGGCCAAACTGAAAAGTGGAGCTCCGGTGTAATAAGCCGAAAATTAGCAGCTAATGCGGATCGATGCCCAATGACTCGGTCATTTTTGCGGAGAGAAAAAGATTGCAAAAATGAAATCATCGGTTGGTAGGGCTCGTGCAGCGCAAAATGGTGGGGACCGCGACACAAACCAAAAGGAGGAGAAGCCGGGTGAAAGGGCGGCACCCGGCAGCTCGGGTGCGAGTTCTTTGTCATGACTGGGGCCGCCCCTGATACCCCCACGATCAAATCCCTATCTGTGGGAGTCCTCCCACCCCACCACTAATCACCCAACGATCCGGCGCGCGTCGCGTCGCCATGGCAACCCTCCCGGATCGGTCGCGGGATTGTTCGAAACAATTATCACGCGCTCAATTCCATTCGGATACGTTCCAGCATCGTCTAGCGCAAATCGTTTTTGCGAATAAAAATCCCCGGCGCAGAATTATTTTTAAATCACGCGAGCGCGTCGCGCGCTGTCACACCAACTTTTCCTCCCCCTGGCTGCGATTTTTTGTTTTTTTGTTTTTTCCTATTTTTGAAAACCGAAAATAGCGGTACTTTTGGAAGTAGGAGATAAAATTTTATTTTTATACTGCTGAGGGGAAAAATAATAATAAAATTGAGACCTTACCCTTTTTCAAAAAGACGAGGTACAATTTTGGTCGCAATTTTTTTGATGTTTGTTTTGTTCCTTTTTGAGATTCTCAGTGATAAGGTTTAAGGGAATATATATTATGTATGACTTGTAATACGTTTTCATAAATATTTATTGACAAAATTACCGGCCAAGTTTGCTGGCAAAGTCGGGAAGAAAAAATAAAAGGAAAGGGAATATCAGGAAAATCGAATTTTGCGCGGATTTGCTACAAATGGACGTAAGCCACGTATGAATTCGCGTGACTAAAAGTGCCTTCTTTCGAATAAATGTGCTTCACGCTTGGCTAAGCGACGACTCGATTTGAAATCTGGGTGATGTACATACATACCGCCAGGGAGATGCTCTTTCGAATATAAAACATGGTATTACATCTTTTGTACAACGGAAATCGTAAATACGTTACATAAGTCATACAAAATACTCGTACATGAACACAATGTTGTGATTTATTCTCGCCCAGGTGATAAACACTATTTTCATCTTTGTAAAATGCACAAAACACACTTATTTATTCATTTACATATTGCGCAAAATAAAATACATTAACATTCAACAAAAAAACGGCACATTTTTTCTCCCGTTTTGGTTTTCATTCCAACTTATATTTTTTTCAATACAATAATAATATAACAACTATTTTATTACAGTTTTTTTATCAAATAAAATTTTATTAATCAGCAGAAAGTTATTCTATGTATAAATTGTATGATATTAAAAAAAAAAAAAAAAAATTACAATTCGAATGTAAAATGTTGATTGAAGAAATGGAGTGGCAATGAGTGACACTTGGAGAAAGATATAATAGTCGAATTATTTCCATTTGTCGATTCTCGTTACACGATTGCACATCGCCCCTTTTATTTTATTTTTTTTATTTGGCGCGTATACATTTTGATACAGTTTCCTTGTCACGTTCTCGCTATTCGCTTCGGTTCACCGCGGTATAAATATAAGTACATACTTACGTATGCTTTTTATCGCTCGCAATGTCTTTATACATTTTTACGTCGAGAAATATGTGTAACAAACAAATGACCATCCTTGCCAAACACTGCGCACACACTTTTGGTGTTACGTGTATATTTGCAACATCCAATAAAACACTTTGCAAAAGGGATGAAAAAAAAAAATTATTGCACGTTACTTAAAACGTGAATATTGCAATATAATATACAGCATCAAATGGCATTTCGATTGATATGGATGAGACACTGCAGTCTTGATACACGCTCGATTTGAAATGGAAAATCGTGCCTTGGATTTACGTCAAACGTGAGGTGAAATAAAGTTAAGATTCCCATACAGTTATACGTTAACTATATTGGTACACATTTTTACACGCCCAACCAGATGTCTATAGACGTTATTGCTCCTCACTCATAATTATGCATTTTTAATCTTGTCAGAAATGTAACGAAGCGTGACTATTTTTTCTGCAGAGTAATTTAATTGCATTCAATGAGTTAATCATTTCTGAATGGTACCTCGCCCCCCTTCCTTTAGAAAATGTGTTTCGCTGGTTATTTTATTTTTTTTTTTTCCTACCATCAAATTATATGTTGAACATTTTTCATTGTAGTTACATTGTGCACATCGAAGCGCATCCAACGAACGATAATAAAGTATCATTTTGATCATTCAATCGTGAATTATCACCTAGCAACAGGGAACTCGAATTTACACAGCAATAACTCTCAATTAAGCTACATATTTCATAGATCATTGAGTTTTCTACCTTTCGAAAAAAAAAATCTATTTATTGAGGATGCGCCTTATATAAATAATTAAGATTCAGATTACTGATTTAAATTTTCCAATTATCACGGAAATTGGGAACATTTTCTTATCAATTTTGAACGTTTGAATAATTTTTTTTTTTTTTTTTTTTTTTGGTAAAGAAATTTTGTTATTAAGATTTTTGAATTAAGATTTGTTAAACTGGGAAAAACTTTTGATCGGACTAAACATATGCGTTAGACTCTATTTGAATAAGTATGGACGGTTGAAAACTCGTAAATTTCGACTCTAAAGCTAGCACCTATGGAAGAAAGTACAAGAGTCTGAAGTCCCGGGCCGCAACTTAAATTGCTTCGATAAAAGTTGGTGAAATAAAATGGCTGCGGGTCCACGGCGTGCAAAAGCCTACTATATCAGGGAAACATCTGCCAAACGTTATTACAACTTTGAATAAAGAACGGCGTCACTCGCGAATCCAGAACTTTAACAATGATAGGCGCCCTTCTTTTCATTCCTAAAACTTTTTCTCTGCGGCATCCATGTGCAAATTGGTATTCCCGTTTGAGATTATCTTTTTGATAAATTAGCTTTTGTATTGATAATTTTAAATAAAACGTTCCTTAAAGTTTTAAATCTGAGGCACACAATTTTTAAACTGTATAAAATGAGCAAAAAGAATTTGAATATTATAATTTATTTTATTCTTCATTTCTACAACTTTGCCTTCTGAACAATTGGTAATAGTAACAGAATAATGAATACTTTTAAAAATTCTATTTTTGTTTACTGTTTCATTATTCAATTTAAATTTACCGCGCTTTTTTTTTATTGGTCGAATTAACGGGCCAATGATAAAACGTGCTAATGCGACCGACTTCACGGAATAATAAACCCATAAAATAAAATAATATAAAAATGGGAATAAAAATGGAACAAAACATTGTTGTTTTTTATCTAGCGAGTGGAAATTATTTTCTAAAGAATTGTCAGGGGAAAAAAAAAAGAAAGAAAATTTAATTACAACTTTGAGAGGAACAAACAAGGTTAATAGATTTCACTAGAAAAAGAGTGACGATATTTCCGAACAAAGTTAACCGCAATTAATAATTTTTTTACGGACAAAACCTGTTGTTTACGGCTGTTGTAAGAAACGGCCAGTCAATATTTTTCAATTAAAACCTGCAGATAACCATCTCGTTTCGCTTTCCGTTGCACACCAATTCAGGTCGCGTCGACGGGGTTATTCAATGAAGCCCTAGCGTTTTCGAACTATAAACATAGCAGAGAGTCACTTAAACACCAGTATTCAGCTCGGGCGAAAAAAAGAGTTCATTATTATCAAAGGGGTTATACCGGCGGAATAGCTGGCGGCTGTCGATTCGCGTTTTCGTAGCCATTGTCAAGGGCTTCTCGCTGCAGCGTCTCCGCCTTTGATCTCTTTCAGCGGATATTCTTGTTGCCACTTCGTAATTCCACGTTTTTCTTTACTTTTTTCGTTTCCATTAAACAACCGCGATTGGAATCCGCTCGCTCGTTTTGTGCTCTAAGTAATTGTCCGAGTGTTACGGTCAGCTCCAGTTTCAAATTGACGAAGCTTTGCCGCCAACCTGTCTGCCATGCTACCGTGAAACTCATTATCACCGCATCCGATCGCAGAAGAAATCATCGTTATTTTTTTTTTTCTCAATGCAACATAAGTAAATTATAACACAAATTGTATTCTGAACGAAACAAAATGACTTCATTTGATGATGCAACTGCCACTTTTCATATTTTTTTTTTAATCACACCCTCTAAAAAAGAGAAATTCATTATATTCCTTGGACATAACGTGATTGAATTAAAATTGTTTGGAATATTGGAGTTGTTTGGATGCACAAATTGGAAATCTATTGATTATGTTGAAATAATTTTTGTTTTCTTTCGATTCAAAAATTATCCTTCGATTATAAAAAATGGGTCAATGGTCAATAAAACTAATGCTATATACTATAACTTCACAGGGAATTGAAAAGGATTTGAAACAATTGAATTCGCCAAATTTTCTATTTAAATTAATAATAAAATTATTATATCGAAAATACAACGTCGAATAACGTGGATGAAAATTAAATTGTCCACCGGTTTCATAGTAATGATTACGTTATTAAGCAATAGCTTTGTGGTATGAGAGGTGTGCGTTTGCAGCCGTTCGATCTGTGCTTGCACAGCAGCCATTAGTAACCGAATTAATTAGCCAAATCGGTAGCCACGATGCAGTTACAATTAATCTGCACCCGATTCACGTGCTATGTCTACGTTTACGCCAATGTAATCGTATTTAAGCTTAACCTATTGTCGCAAATGAGCCATATATAAGTCCCTTAACGATGTTAAGTACGATAGAGAAACGATTAATATCGAATTCCTATTTCAAACTTTACGTACACAAATTGGTAAAAATCATCATCATCTGATACTCAAACAGGGTTTAATTCATGATTAATAACAATCATAACGAAACCCCTTTCATGGATGAATTAAATTTGTTTATTTTCTCAACAATGATTGTATTGATTCTACAAGTTTGTTGAACGTCTAAGTATGAACATCTGTAAGACAAAATAATGAAATACCGAAGAATCAATAATAATTTTTTCCCCAGCAGCGAACAACGATTTGTTGCCAACATCAATAATATTAAGCTCTGAGAAATTTAAACAAGTGTCAAGTGTGCGCCGGGACTGCTTGGCGAATTTTTCGTCGCTTAGGCGTTAAATGGTTATTTATCTTTTGAGGTGTATGCAGCTCCGGCTTGGCGCGTTGTTTCATCGTTATTCCGTCATTACTTCCGGCATACGCGCTTAAGGAAGAGTTATTGTGGGTCTCTCCCCCTTCTTTGTATAGCTGAGAGCCATTACACGCGACCATGCGTCTCTGTTTTGCTGTAAATGATGAGTGTGATACTCATTCATCGTCATTGCCCGCGATGATTTGGTGCCTCTGAAAACCACCACCTTTCAACTTCAGTTGAATACTTTTTGTTTGCAACCGCACAAACACAAACGCGAGTCTTTACAAATTAAATAACAAGTAAATTACAGGTTGAAAATTAAAAATAACAAATGACTAAGTGGCACATGACAAATCACAGAGGAAAATTAATTTAATAAAAAAAAAAAAACTCGTTGATTTTATCTGTTCATTTATGTTGTCTATTTTATCTTTGTTTATGGGAAGTTGTTACTTTTTTAAATTGTATAGAATCATTTACAGCATTTTTTTTTATTCTGATCTGAAACTATAAATTTAATAAATAATGTTGTTGTTTTCAGGAAAGGAGCAGGAAAGAACGTATGAAAGATTAATAAAACATATAAATTTGTAAATATAAATAGAGTTCTCTTTATTTTTTTCAATTGTAAATTCAAATTCAAAAATTGTACATAATTAATTTCACATTTTGTAACGATTACGACTTGTTGATTACTGTGTTGGATCAGTTCGGATCAGTCCTGAGCGCCGACTGTTGGCTGCGAGTACTGATCCAGTACCAACCCGTTTGTTATACTGACGATCTATAGTCAGTAAAGTTTCAATTTCGGCCTATTGCGCCAGTTGTAAATTTACACATGAACACACATATAACAAGACCAAGAACATCTGAACAACATTTATTTAAGAACGATGGGCGAGTTGATTTGCTCGTTCAGCTTGCGCATGGCCTGAGGATCCAGGGAAAATCTATTAAAGCGTCCTCTCCGCTCACACATCGGTTTCTGCTTCTTCGGCGACGTCTTGCGGAAGATCCTCATGATGCTCAACAGCCGCGAGGCGAAGCTGCTGGATTGTGCAGACGAGCCATTCTTCTTAGTCAGCGGCGGTTGCGATTTTCGTCTGTCATCCGGCAGCCGCGGCGCGTTTACAATCATGGCCCTGATCTGGGCGACCCACTTGTCGGCCTCTCGCTGTTCCTCCATCTGCTGGATCAGCACGTTCAGGCCGTGCGAACTGGACACCGGAGTCGACGCCGCCAAGAGGTTGCAGATGTGCACGTCGAAATCTGAATCGACCGTCGCAATGGTGTTGATCGTCGACGACATCATGTTCGAGCTAACCGACTGTTCCAACACATTCGGCAGCTCCGTTTCGCACTTTAATTGTTGCGAGATGTCCTGCGGCTCCGCAGACTCCAGTTTGTTTTCGCTTTTTGAGAAACCGTGGAAAAGCGAGTCATTGGTTGATTCAGGGCAGTTTTTCTTCATGTCCTGGATCGTCTCGTCGATGAAAACTCCAGTGTCTTGTTCGATGAAGCGGCCCTCCAGGGGGGACTCCTTCTGCGGCAGAACGATGTTGATGTTTTCGACCTTCCTGCACGACGCGAGTCTGGGGAAACTTTGACAACGACGCAGAGGAAGCACTATGTCTGGCAGATTTGTGTCTGTGAGTCTCTCTTCTTGATTCGATCCATTGGTTACGGTTGTTTCAATGATTTTTGGAGTTTGATCATTCTTCTCCTCGGACTTGTTGCTGGAACTTTGTTCTTCGGATGATGTTGGTAAACCTGAAAATAATAGAAATAAATTGAGAAATTATTCAAATTTGGTTTCTGTTCTTTTATAAAGAACAAAGAAATTAGAAGTCTTTCTGTTCAAAAATTTGTAAGTGCTTAAATAAGATTTGCATTTCAAATTTATTTGTATTTGAAAAATGGATTGGTGAGTATAAAGAAAAGTTATGTTTGTTTTAGATATGAAAATTTATCTTTCAATTGAAATTTCAAATTTGATTTAATTTATGTATAACGTTTGAAAGGAAATGTCTATTTGAATATAGTTGGTTTTGAGAATAATGAAAAGTTTTGAAATAAAAAGAGTTTGAAATTCGAAGAATTTATTGCATCTCGGCTTTTGATGGTGCAATTAGTGACGGAGATTATTAGGGTACTTAAATACTCGGAATGGACCTTTGCTAATTCGTTCTATTGTTTTCAACGATTCTTGAGAGGATTGGAGAAAAAAAAATTAATTCAAGAAAATAATGTGAAATGACGTAATTAAGAAATAACTTACGAGATATGTTTTTTTCAGCAATGTCGATTTCGTAGTTGGAATTTCCATCGCTGTTCTTAGACGACGGTGTATTACACCTGAATTGCTGTATTCTTTTTGATCGGATGTAGTCAGTGTACCAATACGGGAGTCCAAGCGATCTTATTGATTCTCGTTCTTCGATTGATAACAGCAATGATTTCTCTGGTCCCTATAAAAATATTTATTTTTTCATAACATTTCAATTTGTAATTTAAATTATAAAGGAATGAAATTAATTTGATTTTGTAATTTGTGTACATGAAATTGCATGATGTAATTACACTTGATGCAACTTTAGAAAACGAATAAACACGCTTCATAATTTCCCTGTCAAATATTATGCATGAACAATTTTTATCTAATCCATTGTATAAATATCAGCTTTCAGTAAAATTCAACAAAATGAAACTGACACTTAATTTTTTACACATTTAATAATTTAAACGTTTGTTAAATTAACAAGTCATTATTGTAACATATTAATATCAAGTACAAAATATCAAGATATACATTGAAAAATGAAGAAAAACAAACTAATTGAATGTTCTCTTATTAAAAAAAATTAAATGTAAAAAAAATGACGCACAACAATTGAAATGAATTCTTTTATAAAAAAATTAAAACTGTACAACATCAAACTGAGTAACTTACATTGTTGTGATTAAAATCGTTGCTCCCTCGGGATGAGTCACTTCCAGAACGATATTTTATTTTCGTTGACATTGTACACCAACACTCGTATCAATACCAATCAATCCACGAAACAACTTTTTTTATAAACTCATTCACAATAAGACAATTACAAATTAAAAAAGATAGTTATAAAGTTAACTGAAGCACTGTCTAGTGCAGCTTCTTTGCGCTAGCAAGTCCAAACTAAGACTGAATTTGTAGTTGCACTTTGGGCACTCAATACCTAGGTAATGAGACAATAAACTGAGAATTTGTCCTGTCCAGGTATAAATTTTTTGGGTCAGTTGTGCAGCCCAGGCACAAAAGAGTTGACTCACATTTTACGATAAGGTCGAAACGAGATAAATGCTCCGAATGTACACTTACAGGCAAAGTTAATGCGTGTTTGTTGTTTTCTTTTATAAAAGAAATTTTCGAACACAAATATAATCGCTATTGAAATTTCGTCTCATTATCTACAAATATTTGAATTCTTTGATCGTTTGCTAAATTATCGTTCACTGGATTATAGGAATTCCCTCAAAAAGTCATTTCGTTCAGCTGACTTTTATTCTGGGATTAACCAGAATTCATCCAACCAATACATACATCTAACAATTTGCACGGTACAAATTTTCGTAGCATTAAAATTATCAGATATTTTTTGTCAACGTTCACTATAAAATTAATCATTTAATTGATCACCACGGAAACATTGATCGGGAAATTTTCGTTGGGATTTTCATTTTCAATCATTTGTCGAAAATTGTATAACGGTTGTGATTAAAATGATATCAAATTTAATCAATGGATAATGACATTTTACCGAGTTGGGAAAGGAATAAATTTGATAGAAATAAAATTGTTTTGATGTGCACGGAATAGTGTTAGTATATATATGCGACGTATATGAAAACGCATCGTTCAAATATTTTAAGGGGAGAATTGTAAGAGGGGAAGGAGAGGGGGGAGGGGGTTGAATTGCATCCTGTGATTTGTGGTGGACGCTTAGGTCGAAATTGCGGAGAAACAGGCGAATTGGTCCTATATCAGGGTGATTAGACGTTATTGATGTTTCATCGGTATTGTTTCCCGGCCACAGGGAAATTCCGGCAGATATAATCGCACTGCATTACGCTCGGATAATTTATGTCAACCCGAGTCACGCGGGAGATTAGCTATTATGTTCGTTGCTAAATAACAATTAGGCTTTCGGATGTTTATTAAAAATAATTTCCTGTAAAAAGAATACCAACCTGAATTGCTAACAAGTATTTAAATACATAAGTTGACAAGTTTCCAGTTCTTTGTTTTAATCATGATAAATGCGCTGTTTGAGAATTCCAAAATTAGAATTAAACAATAATCATTTCATCCTTCGTCCATCATCATTTCCAAACAAAAACAACCTGAAAATAAAATTGTCCAATAATTTTGAATCAATCAAAGTTGAAAATTTATGATATTGTTATTACACAAAATATCTGACTTTATAAAAACAAAAATATCAATATCATAATAAAGTTATGAATATTTGATTCATTCATGATTAATCAAGAGAAAACAATATTGAAACTCTAAAATTGTAGCTTATCTCCATGGTAAACTGCAACAATGCAATAATTGTAGTTAAGTATATGTTATGTTTTTTTTTACACACATGAACTGAAATAACATCAATACTCGTTAGAACTGACCTCTATATCACAATTGTTACGTTACTTTGATTCCCTTGATGGGTAACATACCGACAGTAGGTAACAACGCGACCTGTTAAATGTTCATATCACTCTAGCTCGTTACTTGCTCACTTCTTGCGGCTTCTGGCTTGTTCTCTGTGTGCGGTGTTTGTATCCGTTTGTATCCGGTGACAATTCCACTTATGTCATAAGAGTCTGATTTTATCAAAATGATCGCGGTAAGTAACAAACTAATTCAATTTTTATAACCAGTCGGACACATTTTTCCAACACAATCTTACTAACTTGATCAACTACTTTGCAACTGAATCACATCTTCACATCAATCGAAAAAAACTTGCATTGCATTTGTCAATATAACCTCTTCAATGCTAAAATGTTCTGTGTTGTTATTCAGCAAAGTCCAGCAGCGCTACAGGCAACTGGTTTGCAAGCAGATCGTGAAAAAGTGTATGCATGGATCAACGAGCTGTCAAATCCAGAAACGAGGGAAAATGCTCTACAAGAACTGAGCAAGAAACGAGAAGTTGTACCTGACCTGGCGCCAATGCTATGGCACTCTTTTGGGACAGTCGCGTCTCTGCTGCAGGAGATCATCAACATTTATCCTGCCATTAATCCTGCCACGTTGACGGCGCACCAAAGCAACAGAGTTTGCAATGCCCTGGCTCTGCTGCAGTGTTTCGCCAGTCACCCTGACACAAGATCTGCATTCTTGCAAGTAATGTCGATACAACAATTAAACGACCAACTGAAAAACAATTCTGAAGTATAGACATTCAATAGACAATTCAATTTTTGTTGCAGGCCCATGTTCCTCTATTTTTATATCCGTTTCTTCACACAGTGAGCAAGACTCGGTCGTTTGAGTACCTACGTCTAACGAGTCTCGGTGTGATTGGTGCTTTGGTAAAGACAGACGAACAGGAGGTCATCACATTTTTACTCACGACTGAAATCATCCCACTGTGTTTGAGGATCATGGAGAGCGGCTCGGAGTTGAGCAAAACTGTCGCCACGTTTATCCTGCAGAAAATTTTGCTCGATGACAGCGGCTTGTCTTACATCTGCCAAACGTACGACAGATTTAGCCACGTAGCCATGATTTTAGGAAAGATGGTTCTTTCGCTGGCCAAAGAACCTTCAGCTCGATTGCTCAAACACGTCGTCAGATGTTACCTCAGGCTTTCTGATAATCCTAGGTTATTAAAATTAGTCTATCTTATTTTTCACATCAATTTTGTTTTAATAATAATAATTGACCAATGATTGCTTTTTATTTACAGAGCACTCTTGGCCCTTCGGCAGTGTCTCCCAGATCAATTACGCGATAATACTTTTGCTGCATGTCTTCAGGATGACGCGTCAACGGAGCACTGGTTGAACCAGTTATTGAAAAATTTAGAAACTGGTCCCCAGGGCCCGCCGAATCAGCCAGGACAACAGGACCCGCGCAACATTGGCATGTCACCTCTCACATCTTAAAAAATCACGTTCACTTTAATTTTAATTACACCGCGATATAACTCATAACTGAAACGAAAACAAAATGAAATTAATCAACTCGAAAATAGTGGTTTTAACACAACATGAGATTTGTGAGACCAGTAAATAAAGTCCTGTTTGTGTTTGATTGATTTCAAATACAATTTCATGTCTGATTTCATTTTAAAAGAATAGAATTATAAAGGCTGATTGGTACTATCTGCAAGCGTCAAATGAGTACAAGAAAGTTATAAACTTGGAGATAACATTGATCCTGGAAACTTTATCTGAATCTGCTGAATTTAGTTTGTGATAGTATTTAAAAAAAAACATGCGTATTCCTCGAACAACAAAAAACCGTTTTAATTAGTTTATGTACCATGTAATTAAGTATCAAATCGAAGATCACGACTGATTGTTGCCCTTTGTATATAATTCGTACAAACACACAGGTTTAGTGTCAATGGCTAAGTGTAAAGTAATTCGATCTGTCTCGGATATACAAATTAGATAAGAATATAGTATTACTTGTATTTTGCATTGTGAAATAAAGAGTTGAAAATGTAAGATGTGCGAACATTTTTTGTTATTGCTGATCACGCACGATTATAATCATTATTCACTTTATTCTCAAATTGATAAGTAAAATTGAGAAACACTGCTCTTATAGAGTACTGGGTGAGAGCTTGGCAATCGTAACTTCTGCTTTCTTGGTTGAAGGCATTCTTTCACAATTTGTTCAATTTAGACACTCACAGTATTACAAAGAACGATCATTGAGTTACCCATTAAATCGTTAATTTAATCACCAACTCATCGGAAGAAAAACACACTTTTAATTTATATACAAGGAAATTATCTTTTTATTCCTTTTTTTCTTCCTACTAATATAATAAGTTCAAATTAAAAAAAAAGTTTTTAAAATTTCAATTGTTATTATTTTCAATTTATCTCAATCAACCAAATCATTCGACGGAAAAAGAAAGTACATTCTACAGAATGTAATTATTAAACAAACAAAATTCATACCAATTTGTTTTCACTTTCTACAGATAACTTTGATTTTCTGAAAACAGCGAACCAGACAAAAAAAAGAGATTGTGAATACTTGCAAGTACATTCAATTTTAATGGAACTAAAAAAATTGTTTACAAATTAAAGACCATCTTAAATAAACTGTACTTAAATCGGTCAAAATGTGTTAATAATCTTAGCGTGAGAGAATTGGTGGCATGTAATGAATGTTGCGGTCAGAATTACGTTACGCATGGAGCATTGCGTACAGCTATGTATGCAAGTATTGAATGGTCCAAGTCTGCAAGACGTCAGTGCCGAATAAGAACTCAGTGTTTCGACAACAAAACTTGATCGCGTTCGATAGTCAGTGATATCGTGGCGCAATATTTATTATTTCCTCATTTATATTTCGCCTAATTAATTATTTATCATTAAATAGTTTTAAGTGATATAAAAAAAAAAAAAGTTTGCGAATGAAACTTTCGAAGTTTTGATTTACAAAAGAAATGAAGTGGGTAGTTTTAAATTTTTTTTTCGGTGAGAATCATTTTCTGTTTAATCAAAGCTCTGCGATCGATTGTTAAATTGTATTTTTCGCTCCTGGCTGATAGATAATCTGTGAAAATTGTTCCGCTGTTTAATAGGCGTCGGAGTCATCGGAAACATCAATTCCAGAGATATACCAATTACGGTGAAATCATTCGTTAATAAAACTGTTGAACTGCCTTGTCAAGTGGAAAATTCTGGTAAGTTTCTGTAGAAATGAAAATTGAAAGATTACAGCCCTTTGATTTGGATCAGCTCTGGCATTTGGTTCAACTAAATAATTAATTTGGAACAAAATTAATAGGAGATCCTACGAGAGTGAGATGGTGGAAGGAAGCTGTTCTGTTAGTAGATAGTGGTAATCCAGACGTGGTTCCACCCAGTCGAGTATCAATGAACAAATGGAATTTAAAAATCGAAAATGTAAAACCAGAAGACACGGGAGAGTACGTTTGTAAAGCATCTCGCGTTACCACCTGGGGAGACGTAACACAAGTTTATGCCATCCAAGTACTTTGTATGGGAAATCAATAAAACTATTTTTAATCTTGATGAAACAAAAATGGTTTTTGAACAAATTGTACGTTTTTTGCAGATCCTCCAAGCGTAACTGCTTTACCAGAATCTGGTGAATTGGAAGTAAACTTGGGAGATGAAGTCAATATGACATGTATCGCTAAGGGTGTTCCAACCCCTGTTATCACTTGGAACACTAATGTAAACCCCATTTTTTTTAATCCTTAACATTTCAATTCAAACAATTTCCAATTTTATTTCTTTCATTTGTTCTGATTGATTTCTAATTTAATTTTATATCTACTACTACTTTTTTGTTCTGTTACAAAATATATCAATTTTAATCCCAGGGAAAGGAACTAAAACTGATAGACGAAAGATCCAGCTTGCGATTTCGCGCGTCCGATTTGGGACTCGCTGGTCAATACATATGCATTGCTAACAATAGCATAGGTGACCCTGCCAGTGCAGATATCGATCTGAAAATTCGATGTAAGTTAAACATCGCTAGTTGAATACCAATTTTTATACTTTTATTTAATTTTATTAATTAAAAAAATCTTTTGATAATAATTTGCATTTTGTTTTCTCATGATTTTGGATTTTTTAGATAAGCCAATGGTCAATGCTGTACATTCATGGATCCACGCTGCGCCAGGAATTCGAGCACAATTAGACTGCAAAGTTCAATCCTGGCCTGAAGCACAGGTGCAATTTATACAAATTTTAAAAACTATATTATTAAGTTTTGATATTATTTTTAGTATCATTAGGTTTTTTTTTCAATTCTAATGGAGCAAAATAATTGTCAATGATAAATCATACTTTGTAGGTCGACTGGTACTTCAATGACAAAAAAATGGATTACTCTTTAAGAAAACTGTCTCGTCACAACTCAGATCTAAACTTGTTTAGCTTGACAATAAAAAAAGTACGTGAAACCGATTATGGTATGTACGTTTGTCAGGCGAGTAATCCATTGGGCGTTGATAGAGCTAAAATTCAGTTATCCGGAGCACCTAAACCAGTGGCTTTTAAAAATGAATCAAAAGCGATTTCACCCACGACTTACAACTTCATCTGGGAGGTTGATAGTTATAGTCCAATCTCAAATTGTATTTTCATGTTCAGAGAAAATACGGTGAGTCGTAAAAACTTTTATTCGAACGTGAATTAAAATGAATTGTTAGAAATCATTATATTCATTCTTATTTTAATGAATTTCAAATCTTTTAATTTACATTTTAAGAGAGTTAGTTAATATGAAGTTTTCATTCGATTTGAAATTCTATTTCTGATCTTTTTATTATAATGCATTATTTTAAATTAATTCAATTTATTATTCTTTTTATTAAAAAAACTCTTGTAGCTTTTGATTGATATTTAAATTCGTTTTTGTTGGCGAATGAATTTCGTATGTCTTGAATAGGATGGCAATTGGGAAGAATGGCACAGATTGTATGTACCTGGCAGGAAAGATAGCAGCGGTCCATTGCATACAGAATCATTTAACTTGACCGGCTTGAACGAGTATTCAATTTACGAAGCAACAATACAGTGCCAAAATCGTTATGGTATTAGTGAACCTACCGGGATGATACAATTTTCAACATCTAGAATTTGTACGTACAATTTTATGTTGCTCACTCATTAATTAGATTTCGGTCTTGTGTAATTGTTACATCCTGCTTATTGTCTCCTCCCTAACTACTAAAGACGTATTTAGTTACGGTCAATCATTCATTCTCTAATAGGAAGAAAAAGTCCAAAGCGCATTAATCTCGAAGAAAAAAATATTAAAGTCTAAAGAACAATTATTCTCTTTGCTTTTCAGATTCTGATTCTGAGGACCGTTTTTCATTAACGCACGGCGAAGAAGATAATTATGGTATGTCATTATTTTGTTTACCGTTCTTAAATAAAAAAAAAGGAAATTTAATTTGGTATTTAACCTACATTTCAAATGATTGATTCAATTAATTAATTTATTTTGTAGATGTGCAATTGGCAACCTTGTCACAAAAATCTGAAAATCACGCAAACGGACACTTGAAGCAAAATGTTATAACGTTACAATTATGTCTATTTATTCCAATTATTTTACTGAAACGATTTTCATTATATTGAATAAAAAAAGACTGACCTAAATCAATCAAAAAGAATTATTTCTTCTTCTAAATTACCTCTATTTCATAAAATTATCTTAAACTCTCAAGGTTTTCTTTTACATATGGTAACTATAAGCGCAATATTGACACAAACTTTACTGCTGAACATCATTGCGACACTCAGTGTGGATATTAAGTTTAAATAAAATGGCATTCCTTTACAATCTTAAATAAATTAAATTATAGATAGTTCTCGAATAAATTCATATTAAACTTACTATTTTTTGAACAATGTTGTGATCTGTTATTACGTTTTTATGATTTTGTATGAGTTTTGCTGTCACGATCATCCTGAATTATTTAGTTTTCATTTTTCTTTTAACTGAAATCTAATCTCCAACACTTTTTGTATTTTTTTTTTTTTTTTATAAAATATTTTAAAAAATAATCAAGAAAGTACCTAAACAAGTTATGAAATATTCCAACAGAAATTTGAATAAATTAATTTAATTAGATAAAGACATTTCTTATTTCTTTAAGTACAATCAAAGTTTTTTTATAAACATTGTTAGTATTGAGTTTTGATCTCGATGCTTTTCGAGGCGGGTAGTCTATTCCCTGAGCTGTCATGATTGTTGAGTGTTAAGTGTGCAGAACGTCCTGAAAAGTTGGAAGAAAAATCTGAACTTTGCTTTTCAAGGCTTTCTACACAGTTAACCAGTTTATAAAAAAACTGTAAGTTAAGTTACTCCAGAAAAGAGTAACTCAATCCAAATATACTACGTACACACAATCTCCTTGATTGTACTTCTGGCCCCGGTTCTTGGCGACACGTAACCATTGATATTTGATTTGCTTCAATCTCACTTTTTCAGTTATTAATAGGAAGGTATCAATTGCAAGCGACAGGAACTATTCGCAAGAATAAACACAAGATTTCATTTCAAATAAAATCTTTTGGTACAGTAGACTCATCGAAATTTTTGTATACGGCTAATCTTATTATTTTCATCTTTAATTAATGATGCAATAAACTTGTTGACAGGAAAACCTGAAATTTTTATTTAACAATTAAGCAAATATTGACGTGAACATCTTGTATAACTTGCACATGTCTAATCAAAAGCTTGACCGTTCCAAATCAGTTAAAAATCTAGTTTTAGTTGTAGTTGAGCCATACATGAAACACAGATTACATTCGCCAATATTGCGTCAATGGTGACGAATAATATTGAGAAGAGAATTATGTTTTAATTAGTTTTAATTTTACAATGATTGTTCATTAGTTAAATGAACAATCATTAACCTTAAAGTTAAATAGAATTATCAATTCGATTTTATATGCAAATTTAAATACGATTTAATTTCAAATTATTTACAAAGATTTTGTTCGTGTCATTACATCTTGCAATTGTTATATTATATAATACAAAAATTCATGAATAGAGGTGTTGCTCTGGGCGGGATTTCAAACATAGAGCTCTTCTTTCCGTGAACGACACCATTCTCGACGCTGATATTGTAGCACCTTTATTAACCTGTGATAAAATAATCACTTGACTTTAGTAGTTCGTCCAAAACAATTCAAGTTTCGTTTCATCAATACGAATTTCTTTGTCTCATACCTTAAACCACGGCGAAGCCAATGCTCTCTCAGCAGTAGTTCGATTTTCGGTAGCCAGACATAACAAACTCTGTAGAAGATCTTTCGCTTCGTTAGATATAACAGCAAAATATTCATCGGGGAAACAAAAGTCACATTTGAGAATGTTAGCTGTTGTTTCTTCTATAGAATCATCGAGGAATGGACTGAGACCACTAAATGAAAAACAACGTTAGACATTAAAAAATTGAACCATTTAAATAAATTAGATTAAGAGGAAATTTGTGTCAATTACCTAAGAAGCACATATATGAAAACACCAGCTGCCCACATATCAGTATAGGAACCTACGGGACGACCAAGGACTGATTCTGGCGCAGCGAACTCAAGATCAACAGGTGGAACGACTTCATCTACTGGATGACGCACAGCATCGCCTAAATCGATTAACTTGATGATGCCCGTTTTCTCATCAACGAGAATGTTCTCTGGTTTAACATCTAGATGGGCTTTGTCTCGTTGATGCAACCACTGCAGTGCTGACAACAGCTGATTCGTGTACTTGCTTATCATACTTTCCGAATACTCTGTTTTCTTACTCAGATAGACTAGCAACGTCGGACCGCGAACTCTGAAAATTAAAGATAAAAACAATAATAATAGGATACCCAATCAAATTCCACGTTTTGTCTGATAGCAAAAATTATATCTGATAGTAAAAGGTTGATAAAAATTGTCTTTATTTCTTGTCATTATTTGTTAAAACTGTCCATATTTTGTCTATCAATAAAAGTTTCAATAATTGAGAAACGAATAGAATCTTTGCCTGTAATATTCGTTCCATCTTAAAGAATGTCAAAGTAATTAGGAAGAAAGATTCGAACTTTGAAAATGATCGTGTCACAATTTGCCGAACATTCCTAATCAAGTTGAAAATTCATGCGTTTTTAACACAAGTATAACTAGAAGTAAAGAAAATGAAAAATGTTGCGCATACTGAATGACTCTTTGGAAAGACGGTGCAAATGAGAGAGACAGTCTTTTTAATGACAGAGTAGTTTGACGTTTTACTCACAGTTCGAGAACAATCGTGTCAATGCCCGACTGGGGCGCATTTTCAAAAAGCGCAAAAGCTCGAATGATATTTCCATGGTGAACGGAAGCGAGCAACTCGTACTCGGCTCTTGTAAGGGATCGCGACTGTTTTAACCGGGAGGACTGTTTGAGTGCCACTTCCTGGCCGGTGCCGCGGTCCCTCGCTCGGCGGACTTTTGCGAAACGACCTTTACCGATCTCGTCCAGCTCCAGGTACCTCGTAGTGAACTGCTCGGCTTCCCAGGAGGTGGACTCGCCAAGCGGTAGATTGACAACGGGCGACGCTGAACACACAAGGTTGTTCCTGCTTACGACGCGAAAACTATACGACGTTCCTGGGAGAAGCTCCAAAACGACAGGAGGCGAATCGACACCCTTCGCCCCGAGCGTCCAGTTCAAAGACGGTACGGAACGATACTCGACATCGTACGGCCCGTTCTTGCGATCCTCCCAGTGGACCTGGATGCGATTGCTATCAAGAATACGAGCCCAAATTGTGTTCGATCCTGAAAACATGAAACAGATGATGATAACTCTCCTTTTTTTTACTACACATCTTGTCTATATAGAAACAAAAATGAAAACTCCGAGGTACCAGAATTTTTGTCAGTGTCACTTTTTGTGAAACACGTCTGCAGATTTCGTATCAAAATTGGTCCACCCTTTGTGTTGCTGTCGGTGTTGTTGGGTGAGTGCAATGACGGGGATGGTGATCTCGGGGATGATGTGGATTGATGGGTGTTTGTCTTCCTCGACCGGAATGACCATGCACGACTCGTCGACGAGTTCGGAGACAGACTTGTGGGACTTTCCTGACGGCTCGAGGTCGATTCCTGGCTCCATTCTGCTTCTGAATGAACTTTTGTTCCTGATGTTGTCACCTGAATACAATCTCGGTTATGAGTACAGGCAAACATTTTACCGGATCTCTTAATTAATTCGCCATCATCGAGTATGTGCAACATCTTCATGTTTAATTCAAAACTAAAATTAAACTTTTTTTTAAACAATAATTTTACAAACATATTTCATTTTATTTTCAGAATATTTATCTTGTTTTTTGATGATACAAAAATAAAAGTATGTTTTGAAAACTTCTCAAAAGTGAAACCTTCCATTTTTTGGAACAAATAGAAAAAAGTAGCTTACCGTGGAAGTACTTTGCCGTACAGGAGACCTTGTTCTGAGAGTATTACGGAAGCCTTCGAGGAAATTCAGCTTGCTCTTTGTAGGACTAGGTGTTCGCGGATTGCTTTTTCGAGGTAGATTCATTTGATCTTTGTATGATTCCAATGGCTTCTCAGAGGATTTCGATGATGTGGCACGACTGCATTTCAAGCAAATCATAAAGAATCACAAACACTGTACTGCTTTTCGTTTCCAGTCATTAGGTTCATCTTTGTTTTTTTTTACATTTGAAAATAACTTTTCTTACAATTTTTTGTTACGTGACGTGGGGTTTCGTTTCCTCTAAGCAGTACTGTGCTTTGTACAAATTATAAAAAACCAAGCAGTTAGACTACAGTGCAACGGATCACCTCGTTAGTGCTTTTATTTAATTTGGAAATCAACTAAAAATGTTAATCACATGCTCCTGTACCGTGTCCAACACCAAGGGTAAAGTTAAAACACTTTTTTTTCATTTCGATGGAAAAAAAACACAAGTGATCATTTCGGGTGTGCGAAATTGTATCTGCATCTCTTAATTTGTAAATGGATAAAGAAACAGTGGAACATTTGGTAACACAAAAAACTCAATGAAAAACAAAATATCAAAATGAAACGAAAAGTCGGTAGGTAATTAAAACTCCATTACGACATTTATTTTTGATCAATTTACGATTTATTCTAAACAAAATGTGTTACGCTTACGGTGACTTGTTTTAAGTTTCCCTTTTTTAATATCATTTTTTTTTCTTATTTTGTTTCGGGTTGTTCCTTTATAGTGTCTGGTTTTTTGTTCAAACATTAATACGTACACACATCGTCCTTTATTTACACTTTTATAAACGTTATTAAAATTATTATAAATATATCGTACATTCTCGTCGTTTACAATATCTAGCGAATAAGCCCACGCGACCTGTTGGAACGCACGACACCCTCTACTTCAAGTATCGTCTGAGTATTAATTTTTTTCTTGTTTTTTTTTCTTTCATTTTTTAAATATTTTTTAGTATTTTTTTGTTATTATTTTTTTGGGTTCATCAATTTTCGTCTTCAATGATGGTTGTCCAGTTTTTTTTTTTTTTTTTTTCATTATTCATAGAATACTTTATGCGGCAGAATTCATCTCTTGTTTGATTCATTTATATAAATAGTTATTAATATCATAAGTACACGTACTTGTTATTATGTATATTATGCACAATGGAACGGATTAGCGCATGGGCTGAAAATTGGTGACTTTGAGGTAAAGGGAGGTAGGATGGATCATGCAAAAGAGCGCTCATCCTTTAAAAGTTATTATTTTTGTCTCCTAACTTTGCTGTCGCTTACGTTTTAAAAATGATGTAGTTTGATTTTCAGCGCTGGCATCGAAAAACATTTTACGTTTTTATAAAAACTCAGCTTTGTTAAAGTGTACACAAACCTACCAAGCAACCGAGTGAACAAAAGCCCCTGAACTCGAGAGACAAAAGTCATTGTTATCTCATGTTGAAAAATAAATTATTTTTAATATGTAAAAATTGTCCAGAAGGATTAACTGGCAACGGATCAGGCTGCTAGCAATTCTTATTGATCTATTTTATTGGAGCAAATGCGTCATTTTAGAACGTTTTATATAAATATACAAAAATACGTCAACTATTTGACTCAAACAGGCTTGTTTGAAATAGATGAACATACGCCACTGATGGTTTTTATTTTTTTCTTTCTTTTCGTTATGCATGCTTCTGTTTGTAAATTTTAAATTCATTAAATTCCTTTTTTTGCTTAATCTTTGTTGTATTGTATTATTACTTTGGTTTGTTGCTTATTCGAAAGATACAGAAGGTACTGGTTAAAGAGACAAAAGGAAACGGGAGAGTCGAAAGATAGATACAAGAGTGAAGTAGTTAGAAAGAAGGAAATATATAGTAGAGAGATAGAGAGCGCTTACAGTGGGTCCTTGGTGAGTTCCTTTTGATACGCAATGGGCGACTGTATCGCTTTAAGAAAATCGCGTTGCTTTTCTAGTATTGATGTCAATGTCTTGACCCATTCGTTACGACGAGGACCGACGTCCTCGGGAGTGCTGCAAGCAAAGCCCAGTCCGGGCTTGCGTGGATCAGTCGAACGAATTATGAAGCGTTCGGGATCGTCCGGGCAGTCCTCCAGGCTCATCTTGTTTACCTAAATCATCAAAATCATCGTCATCAGATCATCAATCTTTTTTAAGAGTTGAACAAAAATTCAAATCGCAAAAATAAAAGATACCCACCTGAATTTGAGCTTTATAAGTATAGGCAGGATTAGTGAACTGCGTTTTTTTACCAACGGCCTCGCTGAAGATGATGTTTTGCTCGAACAAGAATACCTGGCATTCTCGACCGCGAGACGGCATCGACGAAAGTTCAGTCACAATCAGAGGACCGTGTAAAAGTAAATTTCCCTGGGCTGTTATTTTACCCTAAAAAGAGAGATCGAAACCTGTGAATCAACTTCTAAAGAAAAATAAAAATACCAGACAAGTTGGAGCTAAACAAAAAGGGGCAATTACATCGAATCCCTGTAATCTTCCCACGTCCATCATATCGTTCGCTGCCTTTGGAATGATTCGCATAACGTGAGCCGCGTCGCGCAACGATTCAATCTCGGAAATGCGGCCCGTCTTTTCGGTGAGACGTAACGCCTCACTTACTAAGAGCTGATATTTGGTGATTCTTTGCACGGGTTTGATAAGTAAGTCACATAATTGCAGTCTGTGTCCCAGCTTTTGTCTCAATTCCTAAAAATCACCAACAAATAAATCAATGATCAAACTTCCGATCCTATGAATAGAGTCAACAAAGCAAATTGATTCGTATTTATATTTTTAATCTGAACGACCCATACCTCGAAATACGTGTCCATGTATTCTGACACAATGTATTCGGAAACTGGCTTGTTTTGGCAATAAATAACGTACATGTGTAATTTTCTCTCGCAGCGTTTAAACAACGGACCAAGGTCTTCTGGCTTCTCCAAACACAATTTCAAAGATTCAAAAAAGGAACTGCAATAGAAATGTTGAACAAAATAGTACCATTAAACGGAGAGTTGCTTCGAGATGGCTTATCAAAATCGTTACAGTAAACGTTATTCACGTTCAACTTACTCCCTATGCCACTCGTAGATGACTTCAATATTTCCAAACACCATCTTGTCCTTGCCGCCGCGAAGATCCTCCGGAAGTGGGATATCACATTCTGGGTCCCGCATCAAAGCGAGATATCCCTCGACAATTTGGCGCAGATCGTTAACGTAGTCGCGTTCTGTGTCGACAAGCTCTTTTATCACATACTGACGTCTTCTAAGCGCCGCAGTTTCCGGGTCCTCTGAGCCTTCAGCTGCTCCACCCTCATAATCTTCTGACGGACTGCCACTCAACTGAGAACTCTGTCTCTCGCGCTTTTCCGTATGTTGCTCCTATAATAACCACCATCGCCATTAAATCCATATTTCTTCATCCTCCTTCTTAATTTCTCCGACTGCTTTTAATTTACAGACAAAAAAAAACTAAAACAACTTTACCATCTTTTCTTTGATTATCTCTGCAAGCTCAATCTCTGCCAGGTCTACACTCGACACACTAGCATCCGTGCTTTTGATTGCTCGCTCCGAAGTCTGGAAGGAAAATAATGACGTTTCGGTTAATTATGCTCAGCTTTTATCAAGACAGACATTATAGGATTCCTTTCAGCTGTAATTATTGTAGATATAAATTTGAATAGATCGATACTGAATGTTTTATTAATGACTATTTAATTGATTTGTGAATAGCCCAGACAAAATGACACATAGATGGCGCATATTTATGCTGCATATACATCACACATATTGCCATAAATACAATACATAAGCATAAATACAACTATATATGCAACATAAGTGCTACCATATATGTTAACATTTGACGACACGTATATCATAAATCGCTGCATTGTATGCGGCCTGTAAGACAACACACTTCTTACATATATGCCTGCATATATGGTGCATATAAGCACCATTTATGTTTTAGTTTGTCTGAGGGCCTACCAGAGCAGTGTTTCGCTTTCCGGGGAGATCGTCAGCGGACGTGGAACCGGGCGCAGTGGCCGAAACAAGGATTGGTTCGGTGATGGGTTTCATCGGTGGTGGCAGTTCGAGCTCGTCGTCAGCATCCTCGGCTCCGTTCTGCTCGACGAACGTAGGCGCCACTGCGGTTTCGCGGCTCTCCTCCTCCTCCTTGTCAGCCTCTACGGCTTTGGCAGCGCTCTCATTACTGTTCGGCAGTTTGAAACGCTTGTCCGAATTCGTCTTGTGGAATAACGCTGGTGGGGGCGGGGGTGGCGGGGGCGGGGGCGGTGGCGTGCTCTTTTCCACCTTGTTCTTCAGGTTGCGAAGTGGCGGTGGCAACCATTTTTTCCTACAAGTGATCATTTTGTCAATTATGAATGTATTAAAAAGTGTTATTATTAAATGACAAAAATGCGTTATTATAATGCAAAATTTTTGCGCTCTCGTCCAATTTTAATATTCTCGCTTTCAAAACGCGTGAAGCGTGTCAAATGATGCGCGAATTGGCACTGAGCTCTGAAATCCGCGCTCCACACGTGATCGCTTTATTACGTTTTTATTGCCACTGTAATAAAGAAGGGAAAGCAGCGGGCATGCGCGCGGATAAAAATAACATTTTTTTTGTCAAGAAAAAAAAAATGGTTTTCAAAACTTACGCGCCGAATCCTCGTCTTTTATTGCCAGGTGAACTAGTGTTCGCTGATACACTTGCCTCGCTCGTTAAAATTTCTGCAAACAAACAATATAACATCAGAAGATGAACATTATTTTTGAGACAATGTTTTTGTTCCAATTTATTAGTCAATCATTATATAGGGATCGGGAGGAAAAAAACAAAACCGCCGGTCATTCTTATTTTCGTCGCCGACTTATTATTATCAACTCGCGTCGTCAATTAGCAACAATTGAAAGAGGATCGCTCAAGGCATCCGCAAGAAGTAGGAAAATTTTTATTTTTTTTTTTTTTTCAAGATCGAGGAAACTTTTATTTTTAGATAACACAAAAGTGGTCCAAAGTGTATACACTCTTGTACCTCTAACATCATAATCTTAAACGATTGTAGATGCGAAATAGATATTGAAGCAAGTATCTCGACGGTACTTGTGTCGGCGACGAGTCGTAGTAGGGACTTATTTTTAGATTGTAACTAAAATCGAGGTGAGAGGTCGATGTAAAGATGACAGACTCTACGATTTTCCAGTGTCACAGCCATTCACTCGTTCTTCTCTCAAATTACAATTAATCTCATTCAACCCTTCCTTTTTTTCTCTCCTTTACGTGATCTTCGTTTTCATTTTTTATTTTTTTTCATCTTAAAATGAAAAGAAAGCCAACATTCAATTTTGCGAATCGAAAATAAAACTTGCAATTAATAAAGTGGCACGAGGCATAAGTTGTTCGTAACTCAGTCACGTTTATTATTTATCGTTGCCATAGTAGGAGACTAAATGCACGATACGTGCCTTCGATATGTTTGTATACAAATTAATATCCCTGTTTCTCCAAGTGGTGGATTTATTAATACGATCGATCGTGGTATACATTCTTGTTTTTTTTCTGCTTTTTCTGTGATTTTGTTGTTGTTTGTTTGTTTTTATTTTTGGAAAATCAATGAAAAAATCAATGTTTCTTGAAAGTTAATTTAAGAAAGAGATACTTAATCGTTGTAAATAATATTTACATCGACCGAATTGTGTTAAACAAATGATCAAAATTATTAAATAAGAATTGAAATGTTGATATGAAAATGTTAGATTGAGTGTAAACTATTTGAAATACCTGAAATGCGTGTGAGAGATCGGTTTCGCGCAGACCGCGACATGATTTTGTAATCAGCACTGTCATGCCCAAAAATTAAGAATCAACTTTAGAATGCAAATTTTTGGTACCGCTGTTGGACAACTTTCGTCAGTGACATTTTCATTGAAAGCAAAACGAACGAACAATTTAATCGACCAGCTGAGGTGGTATCTCTGAGGAGTAATCAAAAATGGGTTTGTATGTAATCCGAGTTTGAGACGTGGTATTGAATGTGTTGCGTCGCGTGCAACAACTCGCGATGCGTGCCGGACTGTGAACGCAGTGAACTACGGTCACACACACACAGGCCACATAAAAGACGGCCTTCGAGCTCACGAGAGAAGGCACGACGTGCGGTTATAAATATTGTTAAGTAGTCTTGTTGGAGGTCGCCACTTGGTTGTAATGTAATTAATACGAAAAATTTTGATTCCAAGCCGAGATGTAAGTGACCGAACAATTTTTCACTTGAAACAATTTTTATTCACTCAAATTCATCTCGCATAACTTTGACACAATCAATCCAATTATTTTTGAATGACTACATTTTTGTTTCTACTTAATCAAGAGGGATCATTTTCGTACCATACAATTTTAAATTGGACTTTTCAGGGAGAATGGGGATTCCCCTCCGGTGATGATGGTGAATCATCATAAATCGCACGCGCAATCTTGGGTTCGGAAGCTGCGAGGTGGTCAAGGATATATACGTTCATGTGCCATGGCATGGTGCGTATTGATCGGAGAGCACAGACTTGGGACACGCGTATCAGCCAGACAAACCCAGTCGGGTTCGTCTTCTTTTCTTTTTTTACAACATTACATATTATTTATCACACCAATTACTCCCTGACATCCACCGCTAAAGATCTGAACCATCCTAAAAGTTTGAATTTGTTCCCCAGGCGATCCAACAAATTTCAATAAACGACAGAGAATATAAAAGAAGAAAAAAAATTTTTTTTTATAAATAGAAATATAAATATCGAGAGGCTTTTTTTCGCGAGGAACAAAGATTGAAACGTAAAAAAAGAGAAGAAGGTTGGATGCAGTTATAATTGCACAATGCAGGCACAACAAATCCCGTCAAACGGATTTCAGTTGCAATTGAAAGTTTCAATTGGAGTCGGCGCTGTCTTTGAGGCGCGGGAATCGAGTTAAAATGAATTGTAGGTATCGAACAATTGCGAGTGGAAATAATGGACTTATCATTTCGCGACGTGAATGGCTCGAGGGAAATGGAAAATACAAGTTTCGGAAGTGACGTGAGAAACAATTCCAAATGGCTCTGTCGTTTCCGCTCCAAAACTGATATAACGAAAATAACAGCTGACTTGCCAGAGTCGTCAACAGCCACGGATATTTGTTGACTCATAGAAGCACCGGCCTGCACCTTCCTCGACGGCGACGTTTTGCAAGAAGCACTTGGTGGTTGTTGCAGGGCCCTCGTGGGCACCAGGCCCTCTGCAGCTTCCCCAGATGTTTGTCCGGGTCCTCCAACCAGCCTCACGAGGGTCCATTCTGGGCTGCCGCCTTCACTCTCCAAGACCTCGACTGCTTGACCTTTTGTTACGCTCAGTTCTCGTGTTCCCGGTGCCGCTGTGTGTTCCGCCACCACCCACGTTATCTCCGGAACGCCGGTCTGAAATAAGAAAAACGTCCCCACATTAATCTTCCATTATCTCACTGACAGATCCAATTTTTAAATTACAATTTTTGAGAGAACAAATAAATAAAAAAATGAGATAAAAGAAAATGAAATTGTTTCAGAGAAAAAATATAAAGTCCCATTGGTTTGTGCCTCAAAGCTGACATTGACACACATAATAAACCTGACATGATCGATAGCTAAAAATAAGTCCAAAGGATGAGAATTGGCATGGCCGAAAATTGACACCAAACTTGTGTCAACACTTTCTTTTTGATCTTTTCCTATACCTTTCAGATAAATTAATTGGAGTTTTTTTTTTAATTCGGACAGGTTTGGCTGGTGGACGGTAGGCTTTGAACAATTGTGGTGATGAACGTGAAAATCGTGAGAAAAATATTGTGGATGAGTGAGCATGTGATCGATATTCCCGATGAAAGATGGTCTTTGAATTTGCAGATCATTGGAGCGTCGTACGGATTATTATTTTTACACTGACCTCATGCTTCACCATTCCCTCAAAGCCCAATGTCAAAATCTGTGCCATAACGTTTGGAGGGATAATAACAAATGTTCAATCGAATTGACACTTCAAAAAAAAAAAAAATTGCCCCCATCAATTCATCTCAAGCTGTTTTCCCCTGTTTCTGTTTAATTACATGTGATGAATCAGATGAATATATATTTCTCCCATAAGTTGATCAGTCGTTTATTTTAGGTATCGTTGGAACCAAACGACACATATAAATAACGCTGAAGTAATTATATGATATCAAAATAAAAGTATCCCCAGTCATCAGTTTTAATTTCATCCCAATGAATTATTTCATTCTCATCATCTCCGAGTTTTCTATTTTAAAAATGTCTGAAGGGGAAGTTCATCGGTGTTCACATGGATTGCAAAAAATCGATTTTTCAACCTTTGAAGTGTGTTACGGACACGATGGTTAAACGGTTTTCCAATTTCAATGTTATTTCAAGTTTTCTTTTTTTCCTCTAACACTTCAGGCGTCGATCGATCCTCTCAAAACTTGTTATGACGAAAAAAAAAAATTTTTTTTTCTACCTTCCTCTACAAAAACATTAATTCAACTTGTTCAAGAACCACTCCATCGGAAATGTGAAAATCCTCTCCAAGAACTGGGGAGAAGATGAGAATATTCGTCTTTAAATTGTTTTTCCTTTTCTGGTCGCGAGAAAAATGTCTGAATCTGACCTACTTTTCGTGTTCAAAAATTGTTACTAAATTGCATTCAGTGTTCTTCCCTGTATCCTTTTGACCCGAACATTTCTTACGATAGCACCCGTAAGGATTCTAGGTCGAAGATGTCAGATGCAATTGGAATGAGAGATGTAAATTGAAAAAAAAGGTCCCTGAAAATTTGATCTTGAAGGTAAGTTGATGCCATCCGCAATATTAATTAACAAAACATTTTAACAGGATTGTGGTAGGATGGGAGAGGAAGAGGAGGAGAGGGAAGCGGAGAGGACCAAAATTTGATAACACGATTGATGGGTGTCAGATGCAGGCGCAGCGGCAGGTGCGGATCGAGAGAGGGAGATCCGGAGGTGTACCTGGTACCTGGGAGAGGGAAGGCTGCTGGCGCAGAAGCCGTGCCTGGAACGAGCCCGGGGTGTCGATGGTATGCTGTCGGGAGAGCGCCGGATGTGGCGCTGCGCTCGAAGTTTGCTTGAACCAGGGCAGGGAGATCTTGCGCCGTGCCTTTTGTATGATCGTCGCCGGCTTCCCGGCCGGTGACGTCATTGTCGGATCTGTCTCGTGGCCGATTTCCGGAGCTCAGCGGTGACAGCTCCAAGACCTCATCTCGCGCCACTCACAACGCCAGCAGCAGCCCGTTGATCGATACACTTGGCCCATGTATCGATACGCGACTCGCACGCCCTCTACATTTTTTTTTCCTTTTATGTCGCGCACAAATTGGAACAATTTTTTTTCTTGTTTTTGTTATTTTTGTTTTGGTCTGGGTGCGCGACCCTGGAGCCTCCGATCTTTGCGAAGCCCGACGCTTCACTGCCGACACTATTATGTTCTCCTCCAGAAACTGCGCCACTACTGCGCTCATCCAATATAGAACTCCTCTCCCTCCTATACGCAGGCTCGAGAGAACGCGTGCGCTTTTTCCGTGGGCCGACGCAACACGCCTGCTCTCCTCCTATCGAAGCTTTTCACGTAGCACGTGTACTCTGGCAGAAGCTGCGCTAAAACTGTTGTGCTCCCGCAGGTCGTAATTACAGAAGCAAGCTTGGTTTCCCCTCCGTTCAAACGGATGGATTGTACACGAAGTGGAAAAAAATGATAATTGATACTTGGAGATGAAATCAATCAGAGTGGGGATTCATTTAAATTTGTCCCAGATGATCTGTCGATGAATGGGTACAATTGTGTGAGTTCTGTTTGGTTACCTTGTCTGAGTCGGTTGTGTTGGTGGAGCCAAACGAAGCCAGAGAATTTCTGTCAAGATTTTCTACGCTGTCGTCGAGGGAGACGCACTCCTCGAGGTCGCGACTCGATCGCTGACTGGAACTTTTCTTTGCAGGACTCTTTGGCATGCTGAGACTAAAGTATGTTTCCTGAATGACCTCACGGAGTCGCTTGACCCAAAGTTGTTTTGCCTCCAGGGAACTCGCACGAAGAACAACGCGGGTATCGCTCGTCGGCGCTCTTCCAGTCCAGACGGCGAACTTGCACTCGTCGCCCTCGATGTGCTCGGTCACGCCTAGCTCTGATGTCATGAGTCTGCTCTTATAAATATATTTTGCCTGCGAACAAGATAAAAAAAATGGTTTATCATTTAAATGATCTCGTTATATTTTATTTCCATACTCGTTGGATTGTGAATTTTGTTTACCTTGCCGGCTGAATCCTTGACTTCTTTACTGAAAAGTAGATATAATTCAAAAAGGAAAATATGTCTCTCGCGTCCCTTGCGAATGAGTTGTTTTGGATCCCAAACTGTAAATGCGTCCTGAAGTACGACATCTCCCAAAGTATCGAGACGAACATCACAGCCCTCGAGCAAACTTAAATGCAAAGCGTCGTTCGCTTTTTTAGGCACGTTTAGCATTACCTCCAATCCGTCTTTGATTTCGCCCTGGCCTTCTTGACAACATGCCTATCAAAACAAAAACACGTCCCAGATTATTATCAACATCAAAAAAAAATTTATTCAACAAAAATGAACAGAGGTCTTGAAGCTTTTACTATTTTCCTTGGCTCTCTCTTACGGACTAGTTTGAAAAAAATTTTTTTTACAAAACAATTCATTGAATAAACAACGAGGCAATTTCAAACGTGATCTGTAACTATCTAACTTCGCTTTAACATTTGTTCAACACTCGAGGTGATTAATTCCAGTTTAATGTTATCTAATGATTTTATTCTGTTTGTGGAGCGCTAAAAATAAATCACCTAATGAACAAAATTTATTTTCGTTTCAATTGACAATCAGATTGGTTTCAATCCTGGACTATTTGTCGAATGTGATTTGTTCGTTTATATACGGGAGTATTGAATCGATCCATACTTGAAGATCTTTTAGTAGAAGTTGATATTTCGTGATCCTTTGAACAGGTTTAATTAGATAAGCCGCAATGGGATGCTCAACCCGGTGTTTGCGCTGCAATTCTTCGAACCAATTTCCGCCGTGCGAAACCAACAGTTGATTGCTTTCCGGTTTGTTTTTGCAGTACATCACATACATATCGAATTTCGCGGCCTGAAAAAATAAATAGATCCCTCATTGTATCATTTTATTGGCACAGCCTTTTTTCATCTTATTGCTCTGCCCTGTTGAATGAATTTCAATAATAATAATTACCCAAGTTACGAAACAGTGACCAACATCTTCAGGCATTGTCTCATATTTTTCTAGCTCCCTTAAAAATACATCGCTATGGAATCGGTAAATTTCTTCCATGTTACCAAAAATAATGGATTCTCGACCCAAAAGACCCTGAGGCACGCTATTTTTTCCGCTTCGTATCTCTTCCAAAAAGCATTTAATACATGTCTCAAGATCTTTCACATAAGTACGTTCCGTTTGTAGTAATTCTGCCATTATAAATCTATAACAAAATAAAAGAAAAAAGAAAAACGTATTAAATTAAAATTATTCTCTTTGCAACAAATTCGAAATACTTTGATATCATAAAAAGCAAAAGTTAATTCAAAAACTGACTCTTTTCGTCTCGCCGATTTTCTCTTCTCTTCATTAAGCTCTTTCAAGTCTTTCCCCTTGATCTTCTCCTCAAGCAGTGGATCCGAATTACGATCGATTGACAGTTCCTTTTGACTCTCATCCGATTGTATACCCAAGTCGTCTTCAATCTGCGTCTTATAAGAATCCATACGCATACTAAAATCTTTGTAACGCTGATCGACCTCAGCGACGGACTGTTTGATCGCGCCGGCATGAGCGTGACCTTTTTCCACAAGATTGTCCGCCAACTGAATCAATAGCTTGACTCTCTCACGCGTTTCCTAAAATGCAGCCAAAAAGGAAATTGATTTAATATTATTATTTCAAGTGTAATTGAATTTCGGACAGGCTTTTGGAATTAGCATAAAACCTTGGCAGCTCCTTTGAATTCGTTATGCTCCAGCAAGAGTTGTTCGTTCTCGACGCGATTTTTGCCAACGTTCGTGTGAGTGGCAAGGTACATCTCGCCGGTCTCGTGAATCCATTCGAGAGCTTGCTTTGCACTCCGCTCGAAAAGAACGTATTGGTGACACTGATCCAAACGCTTTTTCCGTTGAGTCCAGAATTCCAGCACCTTGTTCTCCTTGTTAAGTAACTCCTCCAAGATACCTTGATTCAAATTCTCATTTTTACATCCCAAATGAAAAATCAAAACAAATGAAACAGTGAAATTGCAAATATATTGTGAATCTCTTAACGCTTTTGACACTCCCAATTTTAACTGCCGACTTGATTGAATAAAAATTGAATCCAAAAAATTGCAAACAAACGATGAAGCCAACTTTATCTAACATAAAGAATAAAGTTTGTAAAACGAACAATTACTTACTCTTAATTGCGGCACATACTCCGGTTATAACTTTTATGAAAAAAAAATTTAATGAAATTAAGAATAAACTTATCGTAAGGAGAAAACTCAAAAATTAAATTCATCTCATATCAAAAAAAGAAAGGGGTAGAAAAAGGCTTTGTCATGAAAGAGGGCATACTTTTGACTTTGTTCTCAGATCCAGAAGTGCTTGACGTATAGTTGTAAAACTGTAGGCTACGATTGGTGTACTTCAAAAAGGTCTCAGCAGTGCGGCGCACTAATGTACAGGCTTTCAAGAACGCTTCTTTTTGTTCTTGGTGTTTGCTGACAAGTGTTGCCACTTGCTGTGCCTTATCGCCATTCGAGCACCAATCTTCGTCGCGTTTGTACTCGCGCTCCAAACTATCCAAAACCGAACGCACCTAAACAAATTACCAAAATTATATCCCAACATTATTTCAAAATAATAATGCACTCCTTCATCATCTTCATTTTAATAATCTTTTATAAATTATTATTTTACAAAACAATATTCACCTGCTCAGCAGTTTTATAAAAATTAATGCTTGCTGTTACAAGCTTGTGTCTTTCCTCGGCACAGGTGACCAGCTGCTGCCAACGTTTCGTAACATCTTCAGCGACTTCCCGGATGCTCTTTGGATCATAGTGATTGGCACTAACCAGAGCATCGGCCCGGTGTTTAACCTGGACCGCTGAGGCATGAGTTTTTTCAATCGCAACTTGGAACTGCTCGTGCTCGTGACGTAATTTCTCTGCATCCTGAAGGTCTTCCGGTACTCGTAGCGACGCCAACAGCATTGACTCGCCGTTGCGAATCCAATTTACCACATGAATCGCATCAGCTTGCAATTGGACAAGCTGAGCCGATTGTTCCAATCGGGCGCGTCGCATCTCCGCGAGATCTTCCGCATCCATCTCCCGTTCGTTTAAATATTCCAACAGAACTTGCACGCGAGCTAAGGCTGTGTGCTGACCGTCGGCCATGATGCACACACCGGCCTGCTCCAAAACCTAAAATTTCGTTCCGATCTATTAACATTTCTCATTTGTGAACTGTTATCTCAGTATCATGTATTACATTGTGTGAGTTTTATTAAAATCTGAAACAAATTACTATCTACAATATTTTCTCAGTGTAAAATTGCATGTTGGAAAACGAACCTGAGCCAGTTCCTGCCCCTGCTGCATGATTTGAAAAGCTGCGTTTTGCATATGAGCGACATTATCGTTATGAGCACGTAACAGCTGATCAGGAGCACCTTCGCGCGGAGGATTCTGTAACTCTTGAGCCCACATCTCCAAGTTGCCGCTCACCTCAAGAGCGTCCCTCTCAAAAACTCGCAACCGCAAACATAACTCGAGGCGCAACTTTTTCGTCGCCCACAATTCTTCCAGCTCCTGTCGCAGTCCAGCTAGCCTGTCCAACGCAGTTTCTACAGCTGAGACCTGGTAGTTTGAAATTGGGTTAGAGATTAGAAGTTAGAGATTATTTATTCAACTGAACGGCCAACAATAGATACTGAACAAAACAACTAACCGATCCAGTTGTATCGGGAGAATCAGAAGAATCTCTGAGTTCTTGAAGTAGAGCTTCCCCCTGTCCTATTGTCGATGCACAGGCTTCGATACAAGATGCCCGGTGTTGAGCACATTGTTCTAAAAGACGTTCCGCGTTATCTAAATTATCAGCGACCTCATCTTGTTGAAGCTCTTGTCGCAATTCATCGACCCATCCTATCAGCTGCAAAATTTACAATCAAAACATTATATTCCAAGTTCTGTTGTTAACAAACTAGTTTCAACTGGTTACAATGATTTATTGATAATCAATTTACTTCTTTCTCGTGAGTATAAAAAACTACAGCCAGGTCAAGTCTACGTCGTCTCTGTTCAACGCGAGCAGCGAAACTGCTCACATGAGCTTCCAGTTCCTGAGCAACGGTGTAAATTTCGTCCGGGGCACATTCTCCAGTGTGAGCCAACTCCTCGGCAGCTGTTAATAATTTTGAAGCATTTGTATACGTATTCTGAAAAGTCAAAATCCATTAACGTACGATGTGGATGAAAAATCCTGTTTCTCTAATTTCATTTTTTTTAATGTACCAACATCATGATAAGCAAGACAAAATATTCTTTTAAAAGCCGAACAAACTTTTTTTTTTCAACCATCATGTTATTTAATTTGGCCTTGGTTTTGATTGAACAAAATTGTTTCGACGCAACAACATTTTCCAGCGTGACAACTAAATTGATTCGCTTATCATTGATTGTAAGTACACAGGAATAATTAAAACTACATTAGATGATGGCTATCTGATTGGTTGCGAGAAAATTGGTTTTACCTGCGCGACATTTTCGAAATGTTCATGGCTCTTTTGATACACTCGTGCTTTCTGTAGATTACGACCCACCCCGGTGTTCTTTCTTATAAAAACTTCCCCGTGATTGGTCAACCAATCAAGCACCTGCTTAACATCTTCTTGGAATAATCTACGAATAAAATTTTAATCGGGTTACATTATTTTCAGCTAAAATAATTTGTCTGTGATGCGATAAAGATACAATTTCATCTACTACCTCAGTGCCAGTCGTTGGTGTAATTTAATTTTACGGGCATGCCAGCGAGCCTCGAGGGAACGGTGGTGGCCTAAAATTTGATGAATCACTGCCAAAACGTGCGAAGCGCCTTCGCTATAGTCCGCTGCAGGATTTCCTGTTATCCCTCCTCGGCCTTCAACCGAACGGCTTTCTTGATTCTGTTTTTGCAAAAGTTGTATTAACACAATTGTCAACTTGCAGCTACAATTATTCAACAACCAATGCTATGCGTGCAAAATGAATTAATACATTTTTTTTGTTTTGTTTTTTCTCATTTTTTAGTTTTGAATTATGTACAGAACAAAAGGATGAATGTTAAAAAGATGTGTTACTGTTATCTCGAGATAAGTTATCATTAATTTGATTAAATAATCAAGCCATGCAGGATCTTAGGACGGACGTACATGTTTTCTGGCCGAATGATCGATTCCCGGAGGCTGATTACAGACTTGCACAAGGTGATCCAGTTGGTAAAGAAGCTTCTTACTGGTACTATGAACCTAAACAATATGCCACAGTTTTGTAAAAACCACCACCTTTGTTAAACATTTGAGTCCCGTCTCCCAAGAAACGATGACAAAGATTCAATTTTGAATTTTTGTTTCTTACATGGACAAAACCGAGTTTGATAACATTCACTTTATCATCGTCATACAAGTTGCGGAAAATGTTTTTTCGTCAGCAGCCAACCCATTCACCGGTTTAGTGAGCCGTGTGTTAAAAATATAAAAATCGAAACCAAAAAAAAATTTACATATTCATCTGTCAGAACGAAGTTGCCACTGTGGCAAACCTGCAGCATATTCCCGAGTCCGCTCAACAGCGCTTGGTACGCGTTGTAAACCTGTTGCAATATTTGTTTTTCGATGAAAATTGTTTGTTCATTTTTAAATGATCTTCTTTCATTTCTTAATTAAATTTTATTGGCAAAGAGTTGACTGCACTGCAAACGAATGATTAATTCGTATCTTTGTTGATATTTGTGAGCAGATATTGTACCTCTGTATAAGCTTGACACATGGCTTCGTAGAGTGTTTGATGTTGGCGGATATGCGATTCTAAGAGGGGTATTTCGTTGCTGATGTTAGAGGCATCACAGGCCTGGGTCCAAGCCTTTACGTTGTCCACATACTGTTCAGCTTTGTGATGGAAAATAACACTGAGGTTCAATACGGCTGTTCGTTCGTCGAGGCCGGCAGCAAATTCCTTCCATGCACGATCCAACCGACTTGCCACGGCCCTCACATGTCCTCCTGCGTAATGATGTACTTCCAACAAGCGTCCGGCCATTGTTAGAATTTTGTTTATGTTCACATAGACGTTCATTGAGCTCATGGTAAAATGCTTATGTTCTTCCTGAAATATACAAACGATTTTATGAAACACTGAGAGACTTAAACATATTTCGAGGTAATCAAAGATTAAAAAGTGCATATAAAAGTATATGCACTAAAATTTTAGTAATATCACGAAATGTTCCAAGGACCTGTAAATTTTTGGCAAGCAAATAAGATCGCCCGATCTCGACGTAATTGGACAAAAAACTCTCCCTGTTATGGCATATCCAATCGAACGTTTTCTCGCAATCCTGCTCGAAGAGGCGCAGTTGCAGACATTGATCGAGTTTGATCTTTTTCACGTGCCACATCTGAAGTAAGTGCTGTTGAGCGGCATGTATAGAATCCAAATGCTGGATTACAAGTGACGTGAGTGCGCGAGCGTCCGGATCCGAACCACCACTCGCACCGCTTTCGATGCTGCCTCCCTCGCTCGTTGTCACACCTACAAACAAAACTTCAATTAATCATCTCTGAATGATAATTCAAAAAACAGAAATCTCACAAACAAAATCCATATTCACCGTTGTTGAAACGTTGCAGGAGCCTCTGACCAACAACTTCAACTTCCTCAACCGGAACTTTGGTTATTTTTTTCTTCATCTCGTTGTGCACGTCGATGCTATGCTTCGCACCATCCACATCGTCCGCGAAGTCGTTCCTGTTGAGGTCCTCCTGCAGATCATCCAGCCTGTCCAGCAAGTCTGCGGCTTGCCAAGTGAAATCTTCAACTGCGAGCCTTGTGTCGATCCATTGAGCATGGTCGTAAGCAAAAGAACCCTCTAGGTCTGCAGTCAACTGCGTCGGATCGATCATCTTATTTAACGCGTCTAAATTAATCGTATTAATCTGAAAATACCGAACCAATCGTTTACAACTTTCATCAAAACAATGCTTCCTCATTTGTTTCATCATTCCTTGAAACTGTTCTCCTCACCTCAAAATTGTACTTTTTCTGTTTCGCAAGTGAAGTTCTCTGTTTCTGCCAAAAGTTTTCTGGTTTGATGATAAATGCAATGTGTATCGAACGATGAAAATGCTCATGTAGCACCTGCAAAGAGCAAAACAGTGTAATACGTTTCAAAACTTTTCAACATCTTCCAATATGTTTGAATCTTTTCAACATGTTTACACTATATTTCGTTTTATTCGATTGAAAAAAAAAGGACCTTGAGAATTGGTTTGACAGAGTCCCAAGTGGCCCCTCGCATGTCAATGATGACAGTAAACCGAAGGGCCTTGGTCTCATCGGTGGGAATGGCCAGGAGATATTGCAACAGACGCCGATAATCCTCCGGTTTAGCTCGTTCGCGTCTTGGCGTCATTGGGAACACCAGGATGGGGCCTCCGCGACGGTCCCGGCCCCCTGGCAGGATCGCCAGTCGCTCCTCCAACAGCGGCAGCACCTCCGCTGCCCGTGTATCGTCCATTTTAATCGCTATTCGCTACTCTTATCCTACAAAAATCAATTTGTGTCAATCATCAGTTATATTCAGCAACACACAGTCACACTAGCATGCTCCACACAAACATCCTGACCTGCTTCAACGTTACAATCAAAACCGCTTAGATTAGAATTAAATTTCTTTTCTTTTTTTTTTAAACCCTGTTTTCTCGTGCAATCTAATGTTTATACATCTCTCAGTTCATAACAATGGATGCTAATTAGAATGAAGACCGTAGGACGAGCTTTGACGTTTCACTGACTTTGATTATGAAAAGTTACGAACATCATAACAACAACCAACATTTACAAATCACTTGTGTTATTAAATTATAAACAATTGATTGAAACAATTGCTGAACTTTGTAACTCATTGTTCGGAACTTTCTTATGTTGTGAATTTAAATTGGCTTCAATCGAATGATCCGCCAACGTGATGCGGACATCAATGTCAAGGTCACGAGGATGAATGCATTTTTTAAGACTCAAACAAGGAGCTCAAATTGGATGAAAGAAAGACGGCGAAGTACCGAGTGCATCTAACGTCTAAGATAGCGAATGCTTAGAGTTTTGGATAACACAATCCGGCTAAGTGCAACTGACGCAAGCGTTCGATCTGAGGTCGAACGCAGTGGCGTCGTATTGACTTATGCATGGCGACAATTGTGTTGGCCTAAGTGAAACAAGTTTGATTTTGTTTGCTCACGAGAAAACAACTTGAAAGAGTTGTGTGCGGCGAGGGACGCAGTTGTCAAAACGTTGGTGGAGCACTCGCGCGCGCGGTACGCGCTTGGTTACCAGAACACGAGGGCTTGCTCGTGGTTGCTCGGACCCCGCAGCAGCTTTTGCGACTCATATTTGACGGCGCACTTCGCTAGGCTCGCGTACGTGGCCGTGCCTTCCTCATCGCGACCGATTACAACTCAGTTTAGTCCGCTCAATCGTCCTCCTGCTGCTGCTGCAATTGCACTCTTCATTGTTACTGCGTGCGTTGCGCGCAGAGGGCACTAGTTGCCGGCTACATTTGCCCAATAACAACAACAAATATTACTATACCAGTCACTGTTCCCAATTCCCACGATCAATTAAATTTCATCCTTGAAACGAAAACAGTGTCCGACCAACCAAAATGTAACGTCGCATCTGACAAATTTTGTTCAAATTTTATTTCTCAGACAGCAAAGCTTTTGTCAGTTTCAAGATGTAACCTTTTAAAAGAATAATCTAGAATTTTCAAAACAATGAAAAAAGTAGTTTTTTTGCTTTTTCATTGTTTTGAGTTGGGTTTGTTTTGTTTATGTGTGAAAAAAGTCGTGTGTGTCAAATGACACACTGCTGTCAACGTTTAAAAAACCAGACGTCGGTAAGGTAGGGATTCGAGACACGAAGCTGTCAAAGGTTGTCTGTCCTTGTTTGGTGGTAAACAACAGTGAAAGACAGAGAGGATTGTTGAGATACGATTGGTCGGAGTGTTTTTTCGATGACAATGTGTCAAAAACAATGGCGTCGCACAGTGTGTCGATTGTGTCATGTCAAATTAATGGGTGAAACGTAATTATTCAAACGAATGTACGATCTGTGAGGGGATCTAGTTTCAAGACAATAATAATGGGTATATTTTTTTCGAAAAAGAAACCTGACAGTCGCGTGACCGAACAGGATAGGGCTGTGTTGGTAAGTGACTTTGTTATTTTTATTTTGTAAACTATCCTTATCACTTATCTATATAGGTATACTTGCATGTTTTTGACATGTATCTTTATTATTTTTAGCAACTCAAGCAAACGAGGGACAAAATAAAACAATACCAGAAGCGTATTGAACAGAGCATAGAGAAGGAACGACTGATTGCCAAAAAATTGGTACACAATGGACAAAAGGAGTGAGTTTTTGGAAAATTTTTATCTGAAATAATCTTCCAATCATCCATTTAGAATATCACATTTTTTAGAAATTCAAATTTAAAATGAAATAGTAATTAAAAAAAAATTCTATTTTTAAAATAAGTGATGGGATCAATTTTTATTTTCAGTCGAGCACTATTGTTGCTACGCAAAAAGCGATTCCAAGAGCAAATCCTGACGAAAACGGATGGCCAGTTGGAAAATCTTGAGCGCATGGTTCATGATCTTGAATTCGCACAAGTCGAGATCAGAGTTATCGAAGGATTGAAAACTGGAAACACAGCGCTGACAAAGCTGCAGGAAATCTTGTCTATAGACGAGATTGAAAAAGTGATAGACGAGACGAGAGAGGGCGTTGAGAAGCAGAGAGAGATTGACCAAGTGCTGATGGGTGGTCTCACCGAGGACGATGAAACAGAAGCCCTGGCCGAGCTGGACGCCTTGCTTGCAGCAGAAGTTGAAGAAACAACACCAGCGGTTGACGAGGAAGTCTCACTGCCTGATGTACCAGAAGATGAACTAGAGAAGAAAAAAAGTAACTGTCATTTCACCTTTCATCTCGTTTTTTATTCGGATTTAATGAACTAATGCTGTTTCTTCTTTTAGGCGACAAGGTCAAACAGAAGGACCGAGAACCCGTGGCTCTGGAGGCATAATAAGACAAACAATATTTTTGTTTTGATATGTATATTTGTACAGTATTGACATACCAATAAATATCGCGAGACGATTTTAACTAAGAAAAGCTATGATTGAAAAAGATAGGTAATGTTTGAACCTTTTTTGATTCTACTTTTTAATATAAAATTTTTTTTAAACGACTCAACGATGATATACATGTCAGCAGCGATGGCGCTTTTAAGATGGCATTTTTTTGTAAAATGTTCATGTTAATAATAGCAGCGCGCACGATTCGAAAGTGTTGCTAAAGAATTGCAAACTATCGAACAATAACGATTCCTCGAAAGCTGCGCATCGTTTCGACATGTCAGCACCTATACCACGCGAACTTACACGCAAACACTGGTCGTGCTCCACTAATAAAAATACAATCGCGATGCAATCATAGCATCGCGGCGGAATAACAATGATTTGCATTATTCAAAAGCACGAACAATTCGTACGAGGGCTGATCGTGAACCATTCTTTTATCTATAACTATTAATACGTTGCAAAACACCAAGATGCTTTTACTAATTTTTCACCCGGATCGATTACTCGATCGATTATATCGATCCAGTTCAAAAAGTTATTTTTAATCGTATTAACTTCTTACAATTTTTGTTATCTTCTTTTTTCGAAGTTGAAACAATTTGCGTGCCAGCTGAACATCTCGATTCCAGCTGCACTCAAAGGAGGGAAGGATTTCGCAATCAGTATAAGATATGCCTTTTGTCCCGCGGATCAATTCCTCACACTATATTGCCATTACTAATCTAAAACTACTGTTATGCGATTTGTCTGAAACGTATACGTGGAAGTTGGTTGATTTCGCTAAATCTAGAAAGTTAATTTTGTTTTACCAATAAATTCTACAGCCCGATACAGTTGACAAGATATTAAATTAAACTGAAATTAAAAATATTACAACTCACCAAAAATAACTTTTAAACAAGATTTGAACAGTTCGTCTCAATTGGGGAATCAGATCAGTTTAAGTATCTGTCATTAAAAAAAAGCAACTTGACAAAAGATTAAAATTTTTGGCTTGGTAATAATATGCATTGAATAGTAATTGTAACGAGTAAGTATTTTTGCAAAATTTTCATAGGAAAAAGAATAGGCAAAGAAAGGGAGACAATAGGTGGCGTGGGTGCAGCATCCATGAGCATATTTCGAGCCCCTAAACGCGCGCTTGTTCCCATATTCCGTTCTCCTGAGCGGTGTAGTGTGCGAGAGCGCGCTCGCGCGCCTGCTGGCGGGTCAGGTCGCGCGCGCGGTGCACTCCTCTTTCACCCGGCTGGATCGTCTAGCCGGCGAGTATCTGCTCACCTGTGCGCCGCCTGCAAGTGCCTCATGCCATTTCTTCTCTACTCGTCTGGGCATGTTGTGAAATCATCCGCGCAGGATCATCCTCAGCCTGTAATAAGGTTATCATGGAGCGCTTGCTACATTACATTTGAATGCATTAACGAAATTAAAAACTCCCATTTAACATCCTTTCCCACTTTATCTCCATTCATACCAACTGTTTTCATTTCAAATGAACTCAAACATGACGTTCTGACATTGTTTCAGGAATCAAAAAACATCTATTTTGCAAAATTTGCAGAAATGCAAAGTTGCACAGATTTTTTGCAAAAAAAAAAAAAGAAGAAGAAGAATTAGTTTGCAAGCTAAAAGTTGCATTGTAGTTTGAATTACAGTAGATTAAAGGATCGTTCAATGTTGTAAAAAAAAAAAGAAAAATTGTTGTTTTATTTCTGAGTATAATGAGCTGAAAAGGAATGGTTTATTTGCAGGTGCGCACATATAAGCAAGGTGTTGTAAAAGTTGGAGGATTCAGAAAAATTAAGGATTTGCATGCAATAAAAATGACGAAATTGCGAAGATTATTAATATAAGCACGAGAAAACCGCGATGGCATCCGTGAATAGGAGATCGCGCGTGCGCACGTGACCTTTTCTTACAAACCCAAGAGAGGATCGAGCAAATGTTTTCAACGAGTTAATGAATACTTTCCAGATCTACGACATAGTAGTCACACCTATGAGTTATCGAGATATCGAATTACACAATGTCGAGTGAACAAACTCGCGACTACCAGAAACAAATAAAGCCCGTGTTTCTCGCCAACGAATTACACTCAAATTTGCAGCCACGTCGCTTTTTCATTACGTCTCGTTTAATAACAATCAACGTCAATTCGACAACAAAATTTGCCGCAAAATTGAAAGTAACTAATTTGAACAATCTCTTGATCTGTTAAATTCATGAAAGTCACTTTTGAAAGAAAAGGTCATTTTTCATCAATACATTATCTATTAAACGATGAATAATTGATTGACTGCAATTTTTTGGTACGTTCATTTATTCTTTGAATTTGGTCATCTTCATTAACCCAGTACATACATAATTGACACACATACTGGAAACAAAAAAAAAGTTTTTAAGCAAAATGAAAAATCAGATCTCACTTATTCGGGAGAAAAAAAATCCTCACTGCAGAGAATGTATGAATAATAATTAATCATTGTCTATCGTTGGTGAAATTAGATGGAAGTTTGCACTTGGGATGATCCTCTTCAACCAACAGGCGTCGTCATTATGCATCAAATTATCCGACTCATCACCTCTCGACTATACAGACATCTCAGTTCAAATACAAATTAAAATGTTCTAAAAGGTTACTTAGCCGTGCCAACTATATTGGATCAAGAAAATTGTTTAAATCAATTTATATTCTTCTTGGATGAAATTTTGCAAGATATGAATTTGTTTTAAATTACAATTTTACTGGAAATTTGGAAGATTAAAAATTGTTTGCAACTGGCAAAGTCTGTGTTTATCCATTTTGTTTATCCACGTTTTCGTTTTTATTGTACTGTTTGCCATGTTTTTGTTATCTGAATGGAGAAAAAATAAATTTTGAAATTCGTGTAAGTGAAGATTTTGCAAAAAGATATAGCCGAGTAATTTATCGTGCGAGCGAATTGTTTAAGTTTGAAACAACGTCTATTGTCAATCGGTTATAGACAATCGAGCAGCAGAATAAAAGCAATTGTTGAAAAGCGAACAAGCGACGACGCATGACAATGCCAAAGTGTTGCGAACTCGGGGCTCGCGGGCATTCTCTTTTTCACTTGGCTCTCTTCCTCAAACAGTTTATCCTTATTTATCTATTCGTTGGTCTCACTCTCCACGCCTCTCTCGCTTCGCCGATAGATCGAACGATGTACGATTAGCGCTGCGTGTGAAAGGGAAAGCGAGAGTGGTCCGACTCACGGAGGAGGACGATCGCGACCCGGCCTCGCCAACTCTGACTTGGACTCTCGATTTGACTCTCTCTCGTGAGCGCGCGCGCACTCCAACCAGCTCCATCGCTGCATCCACGTAACGCATTCGTTTCATCTCCTGCGGCGCCCACTCCTCTCCGTGTGTACCGATTGACGCGATTCACTCTCATAGCTCAATTTCAATAAACGATATAATATAACTCTACTTTTTACTCTTTCAACATAACGAAAGCCCCTTTTTTCAAATCAATTTGATTGAATCTGCAAAAACAACGTTTATTCAATCTGCAAATCCATAACTATATGAAATGAAACAAATATGTTTATAATTCAATCAAAATTTAATTTTATCCTTCGTTTTTCTATTTCTTTTTATTCATATTGAATTCATCCTTAAAATATATGAAATATATATTTGTTATATAATGGTAAATTGTGAATGTATTGAAAAATGTAAAATACACGTATATTTTCTTAATAGTTTTGTTCCTGTATGGGCAACCTGTGCAAATTTTATAAATAAAATGAAATTAAAAATTCGTTGGAAAAGCTGTCATGTCTTTTGTTTAACTATGCCATTTTGCTGTCAAAATATTAAATTTTGATCTGTTATAAAAAAATGCAAAAGAAATAATGACTGACATAAAGTTTTTCGTTTTTTTTTTTTTTTTTTTTTTTTTTTTTTTTTTTTTTTTTTTTTTTTTTTTTTTTTTTTTTTTTTTTTTGTGTTTTTTTTGTTTTTTTTTTTTTTTTTATTATTTCCACCTTTGAAATTAAGCATGAATTCCGCCGTTCTAGGTGGAATTCTTAATGTTATGCATTTTTTCAACTTGTGTTACATTTATACCTCTGTATAGAGAAAATAAAACAACTTTTCGTTTCATCACTTATTTTGAATTCAATGCACCAACCCAATCCAAACAGGTTACATATATATCCCGCATTTTTTCACAGTACAAATTATTGTTTCAATTAATAATATTTCAAACAAAACAAATTAATTGAAAACACCAAGAAACAATCAAATTCAATAGCGATATAATTTATTTCCATGCAAACATCGGTTCAACATTTCTTATCTCATTTTGTTTCCTTTTTAAATGATTAAACTGAAATGAAGATTGAAAAATTTGTAGGACTGAGAAAAAAAAAAGACAAACGAATGAAGAAATGAATAATTTCGATGATAGAAAATTGTTGGAGTAAATTGATGCTGGCAAAAAGAATAAGAGGGAAAAAAGTTAAGTGAGTGATGCTAACGACTTTATGCATGGGAATATAATTGTCTCCGGGCAGAGGTTTACTTTAATACGATAATAGTGCGACTACGCGAGGAGGCACTCCCCGCGATCGCGGGCTCGCTCAAGAGTTTGCGTCTTCGAAGTGAAAGGTGGGCGAGTCGCCTGAACACGCTAGTTTATGCGCGCTTAGATACTTGGCTATGCTGGCATGGCAAGGTCCCCGCGCCCCCGGGTCAGAGGTTGGCTCACCCACTCCCCTTCCTCTACCTGCGCCGCGCTAACCTCTCCTTCACTATTCTTCCTTTCAAGCGCGCTTTCAAGCTTTACCTTCGCGGATCTAACTCCAAGAGGATGACATTTCGATGCAATCCATATGGATCATACATCCCAACTATTTCTTTCACTAAATCTCATCTCATTCACCATTTGCTGTACCCGACTTTTTTTTTGTACTACATTTTTGAATTTGATAACAATTTATTTGACAATTTGTATAGTCCCAAAAGATAGAAAAACTCATAGTCAAATAAATAAATTATAAGAACTAACTTGAGCTTTGTTCTTGAATGTTGTTATCTTTTGAAATCAATTAAAATAAATAAAATGAACGTCTATTCTATTAGATGTTTGTTCTGTGTTTACTTTGTTAATGGTAAACTCACTTTCTATAAACATTTATTTTGCCATCGTTGTTTATTATAAAATCCATACATGTGTAAAACAACAAATTGTCGATATAAATCATTTCTATTCACTTGTTTATAGACATCTGCGGCTTTTATAGTTGCAGCTATTCAAATAATCTATATCTACTGAGGTATATGTTCAGGAGTCATAGTTATTTTAGCTCCGCGATGTTTACTTGTTTCAATGCATCACGAAAAAGTATATACCTGCATGAGAGGGACGCCTCTGCTAATTAATCGTTTTAGCGCACAAACTTCAACCTCTACAGAAAGTGCGAAAGATCAGTGAATTTCTTTTTTAAAATAACTATTTCCAAATTTAACTTTGAAAGTTTTGCGCGATGTAAAGAAACAACTAATCGATTTTCTGATAAAAGCATGAAAAATTAGCAGAATTTAGCAGAATGACTATTTCCATTATGTATCATTTTGTTATTCAAGAAAAAAACCTCTTGTTACAAGTACAAACTTATTGATACAAAATGAAATGTCGTCAAATTCAATTTTCATTTGTTTTGGTGATCAAAATTAAAAACTTGAAAGTAACATTCTTGAATTCATTGTTATTTTTGAGTGGTGGTTGACCAAATGACGACTATTTTTAGTAATCAACCAGGTGAATATACAAGAATAACTAAATAAAAAAGTGTACAATAAAAATTGTGCAAAAATCCATCTAAACTATGTCACTGAAACAAAAAATGTTTGATAAACCACATAAAAAGAGCCGAGAGCATCATTCTGATCGATTGTCTTTTTTTGAGTGGGTGAAATGAAGTGAATCTTTCTCATCGGTCTGCACATCCTAATGTTCCAGATCAGCCAGCTCAAACAGATTCAAATTGTCGTTTCGCAAATCGCATTATGATTATGAGTGTCAACCGGCTGAACTTACAGAACAAGGAGAAAAAAGAAAAAGCTGAATGAAACTGAGCAGAATGAAAAATTTGCAGAAATAAGTCGGAACTATATGGTACTGAAAGAAAACGTGAGGTAAAAATTGTGGGAGTGGGTGAAGGAGGTAGCAGTCCGGGTTTTGGGGTGCAAAAACCACCGCGCGCCGCCTGGAAGTGGGATGGCTGTCGTCATCGGAAGGGTCGAACATCCGAGGGGTTGGAGGGTGTGTGCGGCAACACGTGCGATGGCGTCAGCGGTCGTGACATCAGCGAAGCGCAGGCCAATGGAATCGCGCGACGAATGCGGTTCAGTCCATCGATCCGCGAGTGTCGCTCGGCAAGTATGACGTGAGCGGGCGGTGACGTCACCGAAGCGCCGTTCGCCGCTTTACACACAGTACGGTTTTAATATAGCGGCGCGATCAGCGCTATTCAGACTCAGTTACGCGGAGGCCGGGCTTTCGTGCGATGCTGAGATTGGTCTCGGTCGCTCCGTCGGTTTGCAACTGATAAAACCCGAGGGAACCAGTGAAAATCCAAGACCAGAAGAAAATAATTTTTTTTTTCAAATTCTGATTATCTCTCTCTGGAGGACGAACAGATTGCTTTTTTTTAGTTTCAAGTTCAATGCTTGGAACCATCCGCCGGTGGTAGGATCCATCTAACACGGGCTTTTTTTCGCCAGTTCGAGAAAGCTGCATGCGTGTTCCGCGCTCGGAGGTCTTCGAGCTCCTCGGCGAAGCGTTTTCGTCCGAGAGGAACTACCTGAAACAACCAGTCCGTGCTGAGGGTAAGCTTAAGCCATAATCCCTCTTCGAACATCAATGTCCCTATCGATCGTCTGACCGACTTCTCACTCACATCACAAAGCACGTGCGCGCCTCATCATCGCCTTTAAAGAGATAGACCCGTGTGATTTTCTGAGTCCCAAAAAACTTAAAGAAAAGGCGCCCGCGTTGCTGTCGCCAAGCAACCAACAAGTGCTGGGACGCTTGTCCTCGAGAAGAAATGTGCCATGCGTACCGTGGAAGATGCCGGCACGGAGTCCACGCCAATGCATCACCGGAGCATCCAGCCGCCTTACCACCAGCCGTCGGCCGACTCCAACAACAACCACGATCATCACCAGGACTTAGAATCCAATTTCATAACTCACGGCCCGGACCATTGGCCCAAGTGTAAGTTTTATCACAAACCATCTTTCTAAGGCTTTTGCATGAGCCTCTGCGAACCTGGTGATGGTGAACCTTCCAAAGTAAAAACAAAACAGAGGCAAGGCTTTTGTACCAAACAGCAACGTGGGCACCCTGGAGTTGGTATCACACAAACCAGTCCGTTCGAAATTGATGGATTCATTTCGGAGAGACAGATTAAGCCAAGAAACAAATTTAGTCTGGCAGAGGTCCGAGTACCATTGCAAGTCTTTCTGTTTCTTTTTTTTTTTTTTCTTCTTTTTTCTTCTTTCTTTCTTTTTTTCCTGTCGCCCCTGATGTTTTCTTTCACAAATTCGACAGCAGGTATGCGGTAGTCGACAGCGACATACCAAGTCGCGCTTCGTTTTCTCCCTCGCGTTTTATTTGCGTTGAATCAATGATTCGCAATTGCGTTTGTGGCTACAGTTTGGATGACTTCTTTTTTTTTTTTTTTTTTTTCGTTTGGTTTGTTCATAATCGGATGAATCTTTTGGACAGTGATAATTTGGATGAATCAGGTGGATGCATTTATAAATACCAGCGACGGCTTTTGGCGATTTTAATTGCCGCCTCTCGACAGAGGCGTTATTCCGACTGTGCGCTTCAACTAAATATATACCCTGCGCGGATTCCGCGGCTGCCTTGGCAAGGGTCTGAAAGAACCGAGTCACGTTCCGTCACTCTTTTTTACTATCCGCAGGAGGATAATTTTACCCCAGTCATCACGCTTTTGAATTCAATCCAAAAGGCGTCACACGAAAAACATTGCTGATTGTGCGATGACGACGCGAGGGCGAAAAATAGCAAAAGTTTTTCGCCAGCTATTGCAAAAGTTGGGCGCCCAACTTTGGGGTGGCGAATCCACGCCAGCTACCTGACAGGCGACGGCCGCTGGGTGGTAGTAGACAGTGTGTGCAGGTTGACGTCATGCCTTCTCTCGCCCTCGGTTTGAATCGACCCGAGTATTCTATACGTCACGTTCTCCAAGGACGTGGTTGCGCTATTTTTGGCGCCACCGACGTCGACGTTGCTATGAATGCACGATTTTAGACGAGCGCGCGCGTCCTATTCCCTTTTTATTTTGCTTTTGCACTAAACCACGTGTTCCTCATTTTAAACAATTGTAAGTAAAATTTGTGCGTTGCAATAAAAAAACGGCCTGACTAGAATGAAAAAAAAATTGAATGCTAATAAATAGAAGCTAGTCAAAAATTCATATAGGTTGTTATAGCAATATAACAGTAACACTGCAAAAATAGTGTTTTAGACAAAAAAAAACAATGAAAACCGTTTGTAGCCGATTTTTACCGAAAAAGTGATTTATACGGTTTTTTTAAAGTGAATGTTGATTTGATTGGTTGGTTATTTTTTGTTTACAATAAATGTTTCTAATTTTTGAAGAATTTTGTAAGATTGTCAAATTGTAAAGTTACGCTGCGAAACAGCTTTATAATGTTTGAGTAGTGGGTATATAATTTTTTTGAACGTTTCCAAATGATGGAATAGTGATTATAAAACGCTCTTTTTAATCGTTTTTTTTTGTGCTATGTCAAAAAGGAAAACCGTACACGGAGAAAAAAAAATTCATACAAAATCGCTAAACTGTAACATAGAGCGTGAACATTTTTATTTGCCAATCAAAACGAATTAACTGTTCATAAAAAAGGATTTAAAAGTCACTAATTTGTGATGAAATTTGAACAAAAAATTCTTCAAGTCATTTTTAGATTGTCACATCAACTTTTTTTCTCCATGTACAAATTTTTCACTTTTCATTAGCAATAAATATATCGTTTGCAAATATTTCAAGTTTTTCATCTCAAATAACTATAAAAAAAAAGAAAAAAAAGTTGTCAAGTTACACTGCAACAGTCTTAAAATGTCTTAAAAACAGTGAAACTGATTCTTTGCTTCACACTTTGTTGAAAGTTCTAAAAGAGATATATTTGTTAACTAAAAAAAAAAAAAAAAAAAAAAAAAAAATTGGAGAACTCGAATCCAGGTGGCATTTTGTTGCGATTCATCGAAAAGTTATAGATGAAAAAGGGATCAATTTAATGAAGTTGCATATAAATTTTGTTTAAAAAAAATGAAATTAACGCGAAAATAGAACCGCGGTCAGAAATAAGTCCCGCCGTGGTGGCCACTAACCTACCTTATATACACGCTAATATCGGAACATCTAGATGGCTGCAATGTAGGTTACAAGGCCAACGATTTTACAGCGCGCAGTTTCAGGGTCGGCCGAGGGGTCGGAACTATCAGAATTTCGTGGCTAATTCGCAGTTATCGAACCGTCGCGAGGTACGATTTTATTTAAGCCGCTTGCGCTGTTTCGGATGCATCATTCATCCTGACATGACCGTTCTGATTAAAAATTAAGTCAGGTAAAATTGCACCATCCATTTTGCCTTATTACAAGATGATTATTTTATTCACAGAAGAGCAAAAATTTCAGCACTAAATCGATTTTGAACTTAAAATTGCATCCAACTACTCAAATTCACATTTAGATTAAAAAAATCGGTTAATTGAAACACAAAGAATGAAAAGTCACGAATTTAAAAATGGACTGAACAAGAAAATGAAAGGTGTTTGGTTTGAGATTGCGCGAAAAATCGGAGAATCCCGGTGAGACGGTGGTTGGGGTAGGTCAAGTGGTTTCGGATGGACATGAAAAAGATCGCACGATCGTGTCAATGATCAAAGTTAAAAATAGTGCCGACGACTTGGAGTTGCGTGGGCTCGGAGTTCTGTGGCGTGTATATTCGAGGCAGAGCGCGCGCGAATTGCGGGGGTGCAGCGGCGCGATCGATGGACGGAACTGCGGCATTCACGATTACGTCATCGACGACGCCAGCGTGACGTCACCGCGGCGGGCGTCGCGACGGTACGATCAGCTGGGTCAGCTGACTCGCGAAACCCGGGTGGGTAGGTAGGCGGAAGCATTGCGATGCCATTTACAACCCATGCCTCGGCGCTCCGCGCGACGAATAAAAAGAGTTGCAAGGCCGCGCGAGAACACACTCAACAACAGCGTAATAACATAACTAAGTCCGTCTTATTTTTGTTACTTACCGTCTTTCTAACCCTCTTTCTCTATCGGCTTTAAAAATAACTCTTCCGTACCTTCTGTAATTAACCTGTTCTATTTTCAGAAATTAGTTTTTGAACTCTAACACCCACCCCTTTGACACCTAAAGGGTTACAACTTTATCTATTACTTTTTTATTTTTTTTTTTTTTTTGTTCAAATAGAAAGAAACATTATACTTTGGTAATTTTGACCAATTAGAAAGGTTGAATGTTATTTTAATTTGAAAATAAATTAATTCATCGGTTGATTAATTTGAGATGATTATGAATAGTTATCAAAATGAGAGGTAAAAAAGTAGAGAAACTGAAACTGCGATGATTACAATAAATTGATAGTGCAACATGTTGTCAACCTTGAAACATTACTCGATGAGATAAAATACTTGCATAATCAGGCACCTTTTTTATGCACTCCGAAATTCGGAGTAAAAATGTGTAATGTTGCGTTTTATGGATGCTAAATTTACTGATATCTATAGATACGTTACTTCAAGGACACAATATTATTCTCAAATTATCCTTTTTTTTTAAAAAGAAACGTCTACAACTATTAATATTTCTCTTTTGATTAGGAATTTTGTCATGCCTATAAAAGTTACGTGTGGAATCTCGTCATTTGCCACGCTGCGAAATGAATAATGAAAATGAAAATGTCATACTAAACTAAATTTTTCACTTTGGATTATAAATAATGGAAATGGGGCAGAGACCATCAAAACAAGTTACGTGTATTTTTCTAAAGAGAATCTTCTCATTAGCATTTTCTTACACCTTATTATTATTTTTTTTTTTTTTTTATTTAGTTGAGAGAAAACAAATTCCAAAAACAGATGATATTTTGTGATGAGCAAAGGAAACAAACAAGACAAAAGTTTTGTAACGCTCAACTCTGCATTCTAAAAGATCAATAAAATGATTTTTTTTTTACTCTATCAATTTGTTCAGTCTGAATTTACCGTTAAGAATTTTCGAAGCTGGATAAAACAAAAGCTAATTCGATTGCAAGTTGAAATTGAATTTGATCGGCGTGATAAGCATCGCGGCTTGAATGCGTATAGAATGCTGTTAGATAGATTGTGACTAGCGATCATCGTCCAGCTGATCAGCGCTAATTGATCGGAGTGAAAGCATTTTCATGACAGTACCGACTCGCCTCTGTCCTTGACATAAGTAGTCGCACGTGACATACCAGGTATCCGCAAATCACAAAACTCGTTCCATCAATAAATAATCATACTTTCGTTATGCGGGCGATACAACTTTTCCCTCCCGGTCATACCGACTCTCTTCTACTTCAAATCGATCACTTTGACACATTCGAAAGGTTTTCTCATTGTCACAGTTTCCCGGACAGTATTCACAGATCTTACGAAATGTGTGATGCTCCGCGATGGTACAAACAAAAAAAGTTGTTTTCGATGACAACTTTTTTTTCTTCTTCTTCTTTTCATTGACCGTTATTTTCATTTTGTATTATACTTTGTCTTTTTTTTCTCGATTCTTTTTCCATGACTCACGTCACAAATTGAAACAAGACGTTTAATTGAGATTTTTGGTCACCCGAAAAAGTTCCCATTTTTTATAACCCATTCGTTCCAAAAAGACGATTCCAAGATTGATGAATCAAAAATTTCGAAAGAAAGTTTCGCTCCAAGATGATTTTTTTATTCATTTTTTTTTTTTTTGTTATTTATTTAAACTTGTTGTTTTCAATTCTGAAACGTTAAATATTGAGTTGCATCTGTGAATTTGGATTTTTATTCGCTCTTAAAAATAATAAATCAATGTTGCCTTGTGATCGTAATTATTTTAACAAGACGTCTACATCGGTCTGAGCGGTCAGTGCGCAGAAATCGTGGCCATGCATCTTTGTTAACCTACGTCGAGGAAACTATTCTCTTAGAAATTTTGCGATCGGAATTTAAATTGCTGAACAGTTTGAAATTTTAGGCAGCAGATCAGGTTCGACAGACGACTTTCTTTTTATGTTAATCACCACGATCCTTCTCTGCCTGTGAAGTTTTTATTATTATTATTTTCAACTATACAATTGTAACTGTTCCAAGCAAAAAGAACCTTTTTTTTTTTCTCACTGGTGAAATTTTTTTTTGATCTCATCGAAATGAGTTTTGAAGTTGAATAGAAATTATGACAACAAATTGTATTGAAATTATTAATAAGGGGGGATAGGGGAGTAGTTGTAAGTCTGCATGGTATTTAGATATCCGTATACTTGTGGGACACGGCTGATAATTAGTTGCAGGTACTCTCGAAGAGGAACGTCGCCGAGACCGATGACCTCAGAAGGCAGTTACATACGTTTCATGTTAGGCAAAATCCTTTCTCTCGCGACTATCCGCCAACATCATGCGCGCCGCGGCAGACTCATCTTTTGCGGCTAATTGGAGCCGTCCCTCTGCATCTTTTTCTTTCTCTTTTCACTTGTTCGTTTATTCAATTATCATAAGCCGATTTGCATTTATCATATACACACACATACCAGCGCACCACACGGTGCACATAACGATTTCATGAATTCGTCTCATTAACAGACGTAACCAAATTTAAACCAAAAGAAGATCCAACAAACTTTTCTTTCAACAAAAAAAATTAAGTAAATTACAAAAAAAAAGTTTGGGAAAAAGAAAGTTCTCTGTCGCATCTTCGGATTGAAAAAAAAAAAAGTCTGACTGATTTCACATTGTAGATTTTATTTTGTTGCATAGTTAATGTAATTTTATTTTTCGTATATTCATTTTGTTTGTTTTTGGAAAATAAAACTAATTAGTCTTGTTGTAGGTTTTAGGAAGGTTGATAATTATTGATAAATAATTTGTTGTTTTTTTTTTTAATCCGGGTCCGGTCCGTACAGATGCATTAATATATTTCAGTTAGGTGTAATGCGCGGGTTACGTCATTGTACACTTGCACCGCGAACAACTTTTCCTCGCGCGTTGACCCTTTGGATCATTTTTTTAACCTCATCTCACCCGCTTAACCAATCGGTGCCTCGGCAGAAGAACGATCGTCTTGAAACGGGTCGCAAGTCAAATGTATGAGCAACATAAAATTAGCCGACTAAAATGTTGCACGATCTCAACTTATCGGCGCCATCAATACTCTTCCACAATTTCTATACACTCCCTAGCAGATGTATTGTTCTGCAGTGTTATTAATAATTTTATGTAATATCTTCGTCACTTTGAAGATACGCTTTCTTTTATTCATCGTTTTTTGTTGTAATCTATTCTTTGATCAACTACCACGTTTTTTTTTTATCATACAAAAAACATGAATCAATTTTTGTTTCTCTCATTTAATTTTATCCGTTCTTTAACGAAAGATCCCAAAAAATGTTTCACCTTTTTCAGGCTGTTTGTATTTTTTGTTCTTTAATTGGAGTGAACAACTCCTGATTAACTTGGTTTTTCTCAGATGAATCCAACCGATTTATACTTACCCGATAGTGTTCGTATTTCGAGCTTTTAATTCGCATTCTAAAATGGGTGCTAAACGTATAGCGCATATTCTGTCGTAATTAAGACCGGTTCGACGAGATCCTATACGAACCCACCGAACTCTGCAGCGTTTTCGCTTACGTAATTTTATCAAGGCACGGATGCATCCACGACTCGGGTATATAGCCTTAAACTTAAATTTATTCATTAATATGCCAATTAATATATTCAGCGATGTCATGTCCCCGGCACTCAGCACCGTTCTCAACGCTTCACTCTGAAACTTTTTACCACCGACAATAAAATATATTTATCTTGGGTTTTTCACATTTATAATGAATACAAGTTTTAATTTTTTGTTTCGTCAATTTAAATTAAATGTCTGCAAAATTTTATCGAAAGTTGAATGATTTTACTTTCGCGATGGAAAAAAGGTACGTTTTTCTCCCGAGTTGTGCAAAAGTTGAAATGTCGTTTCTTTAAAATAAAGTGATTCATTTGGAATGTGTTTGGTTTGTTTTTTTGTTTGTTTTTCTTGTGAGATGAATCAAATGTGTCGGAGAGGAGATTTCGATGCTCGCAGTGTTAAGAAACTTGCTGGAAAGTGTAGACGTCCAAAGGGGAGAGTGTAGTAATGATAAAAGATATGATTTCGAACACCTGGGACGAATATATTTGGAGATTATCAGAACCGCGTGTGATATCTTATTTGAGGCAAGAGCGCATCCTTTCGCGCGACCGTTACTTCCTCTGATTTACCGACTTTCAGACTTTCGCCGGTGAACGATGAAACGAATGCGCCACTGCACCCACGACGCATCATTTATTCGCTCTTGAGAGTCGAGCGCTTTGCGCATAGATATTTCTTTATTTATGGACGGCTATTTCTTACACGCGTTACCACTTTCGCGGCGGCCGACTCGAGAGTCGCTCTTGGGCTCGGCCGACAACACACGAGAGTAAGCGAAGGATCGAAAGCTACATTGCTCTCACGGTAGTTGATTTGCCGTAGGGTCAGGGGGCAATATATCTGCCTTTACTCCGCGGCCTACCACCGTATCGCATGTCGCAAGTTTATATACTTTTCATCTACGCCATTTTGTATATCACACACCAGCCATCGAATTCAAAACCAAAAACTTCTTTTTCCCCCATCCACACTCTTTTTTCTTCTCCCGAGAAAAAGTTTCACTTTGTGCAACAAGGGAGAAAAAATCGAGTTTGTTCAACTCGGGAAGAAAGCCGACGTTGACTGAGAAAGATAAAACATGAAACTTTGCAAACTAGGGAAAAATGTACTTTTTTTTTCTTGGAGATATTTCTTCGTCACGAAAATGTCGTTGAAAATGATTAGTTGCAATTAATTTAATTTGTCGTAATTAATAACGTAATTGTTTACGTGGCAATTGATTTATGAAACTTTGGAAAAAAGTGTCTGCAAATTTGTTATTTTTTTTTTGCATAAACATAAATTGCATCAGTTTAATGATAGTTTTGAGGAATGAATGATGATTATCAAATTATCACTAGGAACTTTCATTTTCGGATGACTAGTTTTTAGCGAAGGAATCGCCATCATAAATTCGCAACATAATTAAATGGTGATTGCACACGCTGTGAAATACAATGCTGGCCCTGACAAATCGTGCATCTTTCGTTTGGCTCTTCCTTCTTGTACAGACGTTGACGGATTGCTTATATAATCGTGACTACCATGGACAGACACTAAGCATGTATTTTGTCCCCGAGACTGATTATCCGCGGCGTCTCGATAGCGTGCATTTATGACACGACTTAGAAGTAACAACAAAATTCGTTAGACCACTTTCTCCTTTCTTGATGCGAGCCGTCTGAATTGCCCATTCAATCCGTCTCAACAATAATTTTCCAGACGAAATTTTTTTTTTCTCGTTTCAAACGCCGAGGTATGCAAAATTGTTGTAATCATTTCCTATAAATCAAGAAAATTAGTTGCCAGGCTCTAACGGTCCTGAGAAATACAACGCGAGACAGGATAAGCGCTGAAAATAACGTTGTTGGTTGGTGAAAACTTTTTTGTTTTTTTCTTTCATGTTTCAAATTGAGTACTGATCGTTAATTAAGAATCAAATCCATGTCACTTGTAACATAAATGGGATATAGTGTGATTGAATTTGCTTGTATTTCATTCATCCACACTTGCGTGTAACGGATACTTGGTAATTCAGGATTATCGAAGGTCAATTTGAAAAAGATAAATACTCGCGCACGAGGTCGCATCTACATCAAGAAGGAAGTCACAAGTACAACGTGGGCGACTGCAAAATTCCGCTATGTATTTATTAAGATTGCCGGCAGAGATTAAAATCTTGGAGATTAAATTTTCACCGTCTCGTATGCAGAATAATATATCTGATGTGAACTCAAAGTTGCTCAATCAAGTAAAGGATCGACACGTTTGACTATGATTTGTCACTGGAAAAAATATTTTGCTTTTGAAGAAAAATTCGAAAACTGGGGGGAAAAAGTATTGGAATGTGATTCTGATGAAGAAATGTCAAAATAAGGATACCAGTTTGAGGAATTAAAAAATTATGCAAACTGGTGCGTAACCGATTAAGAAGTCTATGTCGTGGTTGGTGGTGTCTGGATACGCGTCTTTGGTGTCTTCAGGGAATCCAACCAACCAGACCTTGCGATCGTTGCACGTGACAGCAAGTAGAGAGGCGTGGTTGTTTATTGAGTGGGACGGCACAGCGTTTGTTCGCTCCTCGTAATCCACTTGGCACACGCGCCCTACTCTTCCTTGCAATTCCTTCTACCCTCCCTAAACACTTCCACTCCTCTTATTCTTATCACCTTCATAAACAATTTCATTTCAATCTGACCAAATGTTCACTCATCATCATCCAAAATTGAAATCACGCTCCGAAGTTTAAAATTTCTCACGCCAAAATATCCAACAATTTCTCCAATTCAAAATTTCAAACCAATCTCAAAAAAACTATACATCTGTACTCCAATTTTGATATTCATTTCATTTATTTTTCTCCAATTTGAAATTGTGTCAAACTTTTCATCTCTGAGTACACGTTTTTTTTTGTTCAGCTGACAAATTTGTTTTTATCAATTAACTTTCTCTCATAGAATTTTAAAAAACCTTTTTTTTTTCTTTCAAACAAACGAACGTGCTTTCAAAAATGTATCTCCTATGAGGAAAACAAAATGTGCATCGCCTTATTGGGAGCAAACAGATTCGGTCCTTATCGGTAAATCTTTTTTGGTAACAGATTTACATTAGTATATTATATTCATCAAGATTCGTTTCATGAGATTAACTCTCTCTATAAATCTTAAACTGTCGCGTCACAACAAACAGCTTCTAACACAATACGCAACCCGACACCGAAAGAGACCCTCGCAAACTTTTAGCGCGATTCCCCTTGCCACTCGTACGATAACGTATTCCTTAATAACATTTAATATTTCTTTTTTTTTAATTCATCTCTGGTAATAATTCACACAACAGTATAACATTTAAACAACCATCTATAGCCGTGAGAAAAAAATTCTAAACAAAATGTTAACAGTGAAAAAAAGCAGACTTTCATTTATTAGTTTGCATTATAAAAATCATTATAAAAATTATTGTACATAAATGGTTATAAAAATATTGTTCAAAAAATTGTCTGATTAATTGATGGTTTTTTTTGTAGTTATTTATCTGTTACCTGGCTCTAGAACAAAAGGCGCGATGGGAAACAAGAAGGGATGACATGGTTGGGGTATTATTTTAAATGCCACTGATTTTATAACTCCCCTGAGAAATAAACACGACTATATAGAGCATCTCTAGGTGCAAACACCGTTAGTTGGGACGGAAAAATCGACGAGGCAACTCCGGTTCATTAACACTCTTCTCTAACTCAAAAGATAACGAATCTCGGGAAGAAAAGAAAAGTTTGCAATTTATACTCGGGTGCTTACAAGAGTTAGAAGAAAAAAAAAGGCTGCAACAAAAAACGAGAGTTGTGTGTGACACCGCGGCGTGCTGAAGGAGCTTTATGATATGGACGAAAGAAGTTGATGAGAGCGCGATTACATAATGATAAAGCTGAGAGAAGAAGTTGACTAAAGAGAAAGCATAGATGAGATTACGACCGATTAATTATTGCAATCCTCGGACGGATAGATGTGCGGCAACCTAATTTTCGAAGCGCGAGTGAGAGGAGCCAAGTTTCGAAGATAGAGCGAAGACGAGCCAGTGAAAGTAGCCTTCGAATCGAGCCGGTTGACCGGCTGGCCGTAGCCTATCGCGAATAGTCATTAAAACGAAGGTTGCCTAGATTTTCGAAACGCTCTCGTGTCCTCGTTCGCGTTCCTTTCGCGACCACCTCGCCGGACACCGGAACCACAGAGGCTGCGAAAGATGACCACCATGGACACCTCTTCACACTATCCAAAATACTGTACGAATCGCAACTAACAAACTTGAAACAAACAAAAAAAGTTGAATCTTTTCGCGATGAAAATGTTTTGTCTAAGAGCAATTGAGGTTGTAAAACTGGGATATAATTTCAATATAAATATTTCGCTGTTTTTTTTTCTCTCTTTTCTTTATTTTTATTCATCATCACGTTAGCGTATCTTTGAGGTAGATAAAACATTACGCATCCAGGAAGGTCGACCAGATTGTAAGTTGCAGAAATTCTGATGAGAAATGTAGCTTCGCCTAGTACTTATGATATCATTAAGTTTTACGACACAGCGAATGTGTCGAATCTCGCATCGCAAATGCAGCCGAGTCGATTTTTAAATCGCGTTCTCGTATCAATCGTAAATTCACTTTCAATATCATTTCATCAGCAAGCGCGCATTAATTAAGTAAACGCTCCTCTGGTTTCGTAATGCCGCGTGATTTTTTTTATCTCTCTCTCTCTCTCTCTCTCTCTCTCTCTCTCTCTCTCTCTCTCTCTCTCTCTCTCTCTCTTTCTTTCATACACACACACACTTGAATTCACACTTCAAAATTATATTAAACGTTTTGTGGAATTGTTTTTGTTTTTGCAGGGCAGCTGCACTCGCCAAACGGAGACAGTGACAATAGTAACGGCAGCCAGCGCGCGCTCGCCGTTACACGTATCGATATTGAGCAGCAGCGTCAACGACAGCAAAGTCAAACTCCCCTGTCCGAAACTGTACCTGTTCCTCTTCTTACCTCGACTAATCACACCACTAATACAACCACTACAACCGCCTTCACAGTCGCTTCAAGCATGCTTCTATTACAAACTCAGGTCAGTATATAATTTGTTACCTCCACATTATAGTAGCCACAGAATTAATCGATTCATTATCGTAAACGGTGTTACAATTTACTGCGAATTTCTTGAATGATTTGACACACAAAAACTACAACTGCATCAAATGTTTCGTGATACGTAAATTAGTTACAATTGTTTTTACAATTTATACACAATCTATGACAATTAGGTGTAATCTTTTTTTAGACAATGTACGATTAAAATTATAACGCCAAGTGTCTTTGTCTCAAACACACCTGAGGAATTCGCAGTCATCGCGCGCGTTAATATCTGCATAGCAATATGTACCCGGATCCCAAGTACCGTCCTGTAACCTGTTTCCATACGTTTGCATACGAGCGATTAAACACAATGCAAAGAACAAAGAAGCTGTCGCGAGCGCGCGACTCACAGCAGAAAAATACATCGGCATCCGCGAATAGATTGCTCTCAGTACATAATCATCGATAACCCTCGAGTGACTCCGACCAAATTTTTTCTCTTTCTCTCTCTCTCTTTCCGTCCTAAAATGGTCATAATCGATTAAATACAACCCCCTCCCTGGGGAGCAACTTGCGAAATGTCAACGACGGAGATTAAATGTTTCCCCTTTGTCCTTCTTGCGTGTATATTAATGCATGATGGTATAATAGTAAATAGACCCTCGCAATGGAAGATATCGAATCACATATTTTGATCTAACGTCAAATGAACATGCTTTTGCGCGCAGAGTCCCTTCGGTTGCAGTAGCTTCGCGGATCTGCTGACTGGAACTTACAGCGACACCGCAGACACCGGAAGTCTGCCAGAAGAATTGGACCCGTTTCCGGAGATACAGCTGGGCAACCCGCATCCGGAAGAACCGTCCCACAATCATCCCCAGGCTGCATCCTTAACTGACGAAGTACAACCTGACTCTCTCAGGTATATTTGTGAATTGTCCTTCTAAAACTAAAAGCGAAACAAAAAATTAAAATCGTCATAACAAATAATGCAAAATTTGTAGTCCAACGCCTCTACCAAGTTTCCAAGAAACCTACACGATCCAGCGGTATTCGCGTCAAGAGTTAATGGAGCTGGGCATTAAAATGGACGACGACTGTTATTCCCCGTACTCGTGTGGCTCTAACTTTGGACAAGAGTTTGCACCTTATCAGAACCATCAGCAACAGCAACATCCAGCTTACTTTGCGAGCGAGTCAGCACCAACGCCGAGCATAGTGGCCAACTCGCAGAACCACCATCAGGAGACGTACAATAGTGTGCCGATGATGTATGGGCCACCGCAGAACACCAATGTGCAGGCTATAATTGGGTCGAACGACATCAGACCGGTACTAGCGAGCCAACGGTCGCGCAGAGCCTCTCTACCGCCTCAGCAATCCGAATCTACAAGGTAGAAGAAGAGCCATCAAAAATATCATTAATTATGTTTTTTTTTTTTTTTATTTGGTACCATATTTTATTTTATTTCATTCATTCATTTTATCGTTGTAACAGATTTTCTTAGACACTCGAGTGATATTTCATGAACGTGTTATCGACTTGCGTGTGACGCGTGAATTTTCAATGCCCGCTTTAATTGAACGAGAATAGACGGACTAATTCAGACAAAGATCCGACTGAATTAATAATCATGCGTCTGATGAAAAAATTTGATGAAAAAAAAAGGCAAATTCATTTTTGTCGTTGAAAATGCTCACATTTAGTTATTGAGATACAATTGAAACGAGTAATTGGTTCCTCTGTATGAAATATAAATGGGATGCATAATATCCGAATTAAATTGTCGTGAATAAATAATGAATGACATTTGAAGAAAAAAATGTGTGAATTTATTTGGTTTTAATCCAATTAAATCGTGGCATCTCGATTGAATCTCGCTTGAAAGATACATGAGAGCTGATTGAAGTTTATTCTGAATGAATGAAATCTGACTATTTGCAGTAGCAGCGAGTCGCCAAAATCACGAGGAGGGAACAATTCGACGACAGGGTCGCCCTCGCCAGCGAGCGAGCGCGCTCCTCCGAGCCCGAGCCAACTTTGCGCTGTTTGTGGTGACACCGCGGCCTGTCAGCATTACGGGGTGCGAACCTGCGAAGGCTGCAAGGGCTTCTTCAAACGGACAGTACAAAAGGGATCGAAATACGTGTGCCTTGCCGAAAAAGCTTGCCCTGTTGATAAGAGACGAAGAAATCGTTGCCAGTTTTGCAGATTCCAGAAGTGCCTCATGGTTGGCATGGTCAAAGAGGTGAATATTCAATTCAACAAAAGTTACCCTAAAATGATTGAAACGTTTGTAATTAAATCATCAAAATTAAAATTAAAACAAAACTAAAATAAGAGAATGATTTATATTTTAAGGTTGTGAGAACGGATTCGCTGAAAGGTCGCCGAGGTCGTCTCCCATCGAAGCCAAAATCGCCGCAGGAATCGCCGCCAAGTCCACCAGTGTCGTTGATAACTGCCTTGGTGCGTGCCCACGTCGATACCACACCCGACAGGATGAATCTCGATTACTCGCAGTATCGTCCGGACGACCCTCCGATCAGCGAGATGGAAAAAACTCAGCAATTTTACAATCTCCTAACGTCGTCGGTCGATGTGATTCGAAATTTTGCTGAAAAGATTCCCGGGTTTACAGATCTTCTGCGCGATGATCAGGTGAGAACATACAAAAAAATAATATTATAGTTCTAAGTTATAAGACTTGGAACTTGGACGGGTGTAAAAATGATGGCATTTTGCAATGGTGGAATCGAGCTTACAAGAGTCAACGTTGCGCTTCTTTTCTCGTCTTGCATCGATCAGCTGTACATTTTTGAAAAGGTCACTGTCGGTAATGATTCGTTGTATTTTATAGAGACGCTGTCTAAGTGTAACGAGCCATCACGCACGTTTACGTGATGGTGCCAGATTTGATGTACGCTCGTTTCACTCTGCCATTTCTTTTTTCAACGGCTCTTCATTCCATCATAACTTAGATATTCATTCGTATATTTCATTCATAACGGAATAATAGTAACAATCATTATTTTTCATTCGCAGGAATTTCTCTTCTTATCGGCTAGTCTGGAACTGTTTGTGCTGAGATTGGCTTATCGCACACGCGTCGATGACAGCGAACTGGTGTTCTGTAATGGGATGGTGCTCGCACGCGAACAATGCCAACGAAGTTTCGGTGATTGGTTCCATGGGATCTTAGACTTTTGTCAGGCTCTGCATGCGCTCGATGTTGATATCAGCGCCTTCGCTTGCCTCTGTGCACTTACCCTAGTCACTGGTAAATACATTTTAATCGCATCAAATAATATAAGAAAAAAAAGATAATAAAATGATATAACGAACGATAAGTTAACTTTAAACTTGAAATTGTTTTGGATCATTGCAGATAGACATGGTTTGAAAGAGCCGAGACGAGTGGACCAGTTGCAGATGAAGATAATATCGTCTCTCCGAGACCACGTGACGTACAACGCAGAGGCGCAGAGAAAAGCGCAGTACCTGTCACGGTTGCTGGGCAAGCTGCCCGAGTTGCGCACACTGTCGGTGCAGGGCCACCAGCGCATCTTTTACCTGAAGCTGATGGATCTGGTGCCAGCGCCGCCCTTCATCGAGGCTATGTTCATGGCCACGCTACCGTTTTAAAATGAAAAAGAAGAAAGGCACGAACGGTACTCGACGACGGGCTTGAGACAGCATTATGATATGATTTCGCGTTATTCGCGTGGGAAGCCCCAAATGCCACGGACGAAGTCGCAACTTTTGTACGCGACTCTTCTCCGTCTAGCGCTAGATTTTCTAATTTTGTACCGGCAGATTGTTTCTACTTTTTTTCGTTATCTTCGATCAGCAATGGCATTTCGCCTTCCCACAATAAGGCTCACGATAATCCCGGCCAGAATCTCCAAATAAGTTTTAGACTGTAAGCGCTGTTAGGGAGCTTGTGAGAGACAAAGATGTAGGCGCGATTAGCGTGAGTCCCCTTGAGTTTATCGAGTTATGTTCCACGAGCGATTTGCGTTCTCAAACAAGTACCAAGATTTACAAATAAACACTTGACACATATCAGAGCTAATTGCTCCCATGCTACTCTTGCATCCCGCACTCAAATAGTCCAAGCTGAGGCGGCGCGGCGCTGTTTATGAGTCGGACGGCTTTCGAAGCGTCAAACATGACTTTGACACTCGTGCAGAAAATGTTCCGTTTCGAAGATGAAAAATTTTTATTTTCATTAGAACCAATTTAAGATTAGACTATGCGATGTTACCCTTCCATTGGAACGGGGTAATGATTTTCGTTCGATCTTTTTATTTATTTTTTTTTTTTTCATTATCAAATGTGATGTTTCTTTTTTTTTCTTTTTTTTCGTTTTTTATTTTTTGTAAAAAAAGCGTCGTCTTATATGTATACTACGAGCGCGAGGATCCTAAATCACGGCAAGCTCGCAAACTATCGATCCCGAGAAACCTAGATACTCTTACATTTATGTGATTTTAGATCGATAAGCCAAGTTGATACGACGTCGTTTTAATAACTGATCCGAAACCTGATCAGAGAACTAAAACTGTATTTATTACACCGGATGAAACGGGAAAAAAATAACAATTGCGATGATAAAACGACGCCGGGATAAAGTTACTATTACGTTATGATGTTACTTTTAACCGAACTAACGTAGATGATTATTGTATTTATATACATATTGCAAACTTTACTATTTTATGTACTGTTCGCGATCGCAACAACGCACAGACTCACGCGCGCGATCACATATCCTACATATATAAAATGTAGATCGATTTTTCTTATGAAGAAAAATTTTCGATTTAATTCGTCTGTTATTTGTTTTATTTCGAGTTGTTCGAACATTTTTGGTCGAAAACAGTGATATTATACTCGTGCAATATCGTTTTTTATACTTTTTGTATGGCTTACGAACAATTGCGATCGCGAATAATGTGCCGCTGCTATAACTATTCTGCATTACTACCGTTGCTCTACCACTATTACCGCGAGCCAACTATCACATTTCATTATTCCATTACCGTTCATGTTTATCTCTATATCTAATATAACTCTTCTTCTCGAATTTTTTTCTCCTCTTTTCTTCCTTTCATTTAATAGCCACTCCGCGATTGTCGATTATAACTCATCTTCTTCTAATCTTTCTAGTTTATGTTCCTTCTTTTCAACTTTCTGCATTACAAAAGATACGATTTGAGTATACTGCTTGGAAATTTCGATGTCCTTAGAGCCTGAAAAAAAAATCCATTTTTAAATGATTATACAAATGCAAATTTGCTTGAATAGTTTAAGGCTTAAACTTAATAGGCAAAGAACAAATTCAGTCTAACAAAATTGACTTAAAATATATATTTTAATGTTTATAAAAGAATAACATATAATTTTTTATAATCAAGTATAACGAAAATGGATAGACGAAAAATGAAAAATTGTGTCTAACGCCTAAATAAAAAAAAATATGTCCTGAGAAAAGAATATATTTTGTCTTTTGGTATTGACGTTGTGATGTTAAACGATTTTACCGATAAGTGATTTTTTATATAAATGAATTTGTATATTTTTATATTTTCATTGGTGATAAGTGTAAATATTTTTTTAGTCTTTAATTATACGTATTACAAGAACAAAAAAGAAACACATCAACGTTAAAAACGAACGAATTTTCTTTTTAGAAAAATATAAAAACGCAAAAGCAGTAGATATAAATTGATATAAATAAACTTATAGTTTGCATATAACCAGCGCAATAGTTGATTTCATAGAACAAGTAAAATAAATGTTAAATCGTTGTTATAATACAAACTAGTAAATATTTAAACGGAAAATTGTATATTAAGAGAAACTTTTATGAGACATTTTTCTAAAATGCGAGATAATAAAACGTAGTCACGAAAACTCTTGTAACGCTTTGAATAAAATGTATACAACATCGAAATTTCCAAAATCAGCCGAGTTACAACAACAAAAAATACAAAAAACAAATTTTACTGTTATTGTTATAATTTTTTATATTTTATTGTAATTATCATTGTATTATTTTCGCAGCAGGCTCTGTGAAAAAGAATCAATCGACACGAAAGTATTTCACAATATTGATTAAACCGAAATATATTGATTAATAAAATAAAGATATATACCTTTATGCAATAGTACTTCGCATTTAACCCTAGAGGGGCACACTGTTTAACTTCGACTGCTTATTTGGCGTTTTTCATTTCCTATATGAAACTGAAAGCGTTTGCAAATTCGAAAGTATGCTCATGTAGGGTTAATAAGGAGGAAACACAACTCGCAACGACAATTTCAAGCAAAGGATTGGTTTCAGCGAAAAGTACCTGAATCTGAGGCGATGTCTTTTTATAAACGACACGTATCGTAACTTCTCTGTAAAAGGGATTAGAAAAGGCGAAATAGAGCAAATGCAATTTTACACTTTTGTAAATGAATGGTCCAAAAAAGAAAAAAACAAAAAAAACGAGAAAACAAACTAACAAAAGAGAAAACGATTGGCATTGTATATTTTTAGACAATTCTGCTGCATATTCTATGACATATGTATGTCGAATAGACTCGATTGTTTTGTGACAAATTTTTTCATGAGTCTGACAACTCAATTTATTCATATCCCTTGTCCAGTTAATTTAATCGCGTACGCTAAGACAATTTTTTTCCTCGATGTTCTTAATAATGAGAAATTAATAATTGAATGTACCAAAACTCTGCACAATAGAAGTACGTGTAAATAAATAATTGTATGTAAATATTATATTCAACGATCCGTTTATCTGCGACCTGGTAAATTTTTTGAATTGAAACAAAAAAAAACTACCAACAAACAAGAAAGCCTTTAATTTTTGGCTAAACTGTTTTATTCATTGCATTTGAATTGTGATTGTTTTCACGAAAGATTGAAAGAGATGTCAAGTCCTACAAGTGATTTATACTGAAAGTGCCTTCTGGCTTGGAACAAGTGTCAGAACTATTGAAGCTTCTTGTAACTTTCAATTTTTGTTCAAGTTTTTAAACTGAGACACTTTAATTGAGATCATTCTATTGATGTACAACTCGCGTTTGTTTTTATTCTTTATCCATAAAACAAAGCAAAGGCATAAACAAATTATACTGTGTAATTACCATTAGCGATTGTGTGCGTCAATAAATAATTTGCATAAACTTACCACTGTTGTTTTTATTCAAAAATATTTATTCAAGAGTTATTTAAATAAGTGACTACAAATCAGCGAAGAAGTCAGAAGCGTTTCCTATCTGACTACTTGGTAAGTTATGTCGCATCTGTCTTTGCTTGCCACCTTTAAGTGGCTTTGTAGTGTCTAAAGTCTCAAAATATTCCACGTTCCAGAATTTGACATCGTTATTATGTGATGACGAAGCAATAAATGTACCGTCATTGCACACATCCAGTCCTTCGATTGGAAAATCGTGCTGTCCAACAATTCCCAGTTGACGATTTGGAAAAACACTTGTTGCTCTGTTAAAAAAACGTTCATTAATTTTATTCTCATATAAAATTAAAATACATTCAAAAACAAAATTATTATCTACCTTAGAACTCCGGTCTCATCGCCAGTCACAGCAATGTTATCGGTTATGGGGACCATACACTGGATGGATTTTTTGGTCAGACTTGGCAGTTCATCGGTGTGCAATCCAAATTCGCCCCAATTGAAGATGTACATCTTACCCTTGCTAGTGGTGGCTAATATTTTGGAATCTCGTTTGAACAAACCGAGGCACGTTAATTCTTCTTCGTACTCTTCACTCTGAAAGATACATTTGTATCAACATTTTAAATAAAACTGAAGTAACTATTGATTTTCTAATTTCCATTGCAAAATAGAATTTTCTTTACTTGTACATGCATGGCCTTTGCAGCCATGTTATAAGTAGTGAGTGATCCATCACCTCCGGCGCAAACGAGGTACCTTTTGTCGTCATTCGTTATCATGCAACTCACAAAGTCTTCCATATGTTTTAGGCTGAATACTGGTGAGTCTATAGGTTGTCGTCTATCCCACACTGGTTAACAAACAAATTGGAAGATACATTTTTAATTAATGAATTTGAGCTTCACATTGTTTGTTTTCATTTGAAAAGAAAAATCAGGTGAAAGTATACATTTTACTGTTCCGTCTTCATCTCCAGTTGCAAACGTATTTTCGCTTATGACTGTTAAACAGTACAGCGGCTGACTGAAAAAAAAAATTAAATCAAATGTAATGAAATACAAAGTTTGTTGAACCAAAAAAAAAAAAAAAATAATCGAACAATTTTAAACTTACTCGTGGGCATTTTCATACAACTGAACAAACTTTTCTGTTTCCACGTCAGTAAGAATAACAGACTTGTCCTTTCCAGCGGAATACAAAATTTTTCCATCCTCACTGAATTCTATGTTTCTGCAAGCCTTTGAGTGCAATTCCAGGGTTGTTTTCTTTTCATTTTCTTCCAAATCATACTTATACCTGAAAACAAAATAAAATAAAGCTATCGAAGAAAACAATCTTAAATTTAATAATACACCTTTTTTTACTCACAATAAAACATCCCCTGAGATGCTGGCAAGGGCAATGAAATTGTCATGAGGGTGAAATGAAATGTCAGTAATGAACTCCTCAACAAGAATTGGTGGCGGGTGATTTCTCTTGACTTCCTGAGCTTTCATAATAGCTTTAACAACTTCATCTTCCTCTTCCTCCTTATTTTCTTCTGCCTTGTTTTCACCTTCGTTAGTTACTTCTGCCAATTTAAAAATATTAAACAATTTCAATTGGTTATCAATCAGTTACAACCAATAAATAAAACTATTTTTGTCATACCTTCATTCGCACTGGAATCTGAATCAGAGTCGGAATCCTCGCTGTCTTCGAAGTTGTCACTCTCTTCTTCGTCTGACATGTCGGAATCTTCTTCTGGATTTATGAACAAACATCATTTATCATTTATCGCCAATAAAAAAAACAGTTAAAAATCAAATTGCAAACAATTGCACTTACCATTTCTGCCAATGAACCTTTCCTTTTTCGCTGTCATGATTATAAATTGATTGGACAGTTGTTTCTTTATATCTCGTATTATCTTACAAGCCTCGTATTGTCAATTGAAAATAAATTTAAATCACAACTCTGATCTTAAATCTGAGAAAACACGTGTGTTTACTTCTCAGGTATCTGAACACTCTGAAGTTAGCAATTTCACTGCAGCCAACAAAGCAAAACAAATTTGTTTCGCAATGTTGGCACCAGTGACGAGTAACTGTCACGCACTTCTTTTGACAATCAGTGTTGCCTTGTTGTTCATTGTTGTGACAATTGTGTAATATAGTCGTTCAAGTGGACAGAACGGTTATCTTCGGTTTTGTCATGTGAGAACAAAAATTTGTTCGCTAAATTTGAATCAACACGTGCTAACGAGCTGGTGATTTTATTTTTCTTTCAAACGAAACTTATTGCTTATCCCTCATCGTTTCGCTTGCGCGTAAAGGTTAAATGGCGACAATGTTTCTTGATGATGATAGTGTTCAAAAAATTCTAATAAGGGTGAGTCAGTCATTAAAATTTAAGTCACATGTTTAATTTCCTCCTTTCGTTTATTTCAGTTTGTTTACAAATCTTGATTGGTGTCATCGGTAAGATTTTTCTTTGAGCCTTAAACAAACGTCAAATGGCATCTAAAAATTGCCACTGAATCATATTAGAAAAGGACACTCCGATGTTATTTTACTCTTGGCAATTTAATGTCTTTTTAATTGAAATTTCAGTTTGATAAAAAGTTGTAAACAAATGGTTATGACAATTTTACTTTTGTTACGTCAAAAGTTGAGGTTCAAAAGTTGTTTGCGAATTTTTAATTGGAACTTAATTAATTAGTTGCAGTATCGCAATGTCGAATTGACCAAAAAAGATGTCACGAACGCTCTTAGAAGATACCCTTCCATGACATATGGAGCTGAAACTTTCGGTAAGTTTGAACCATCTTTTATAGTTGATTTAGATCCATTTAAAAACTTGGTAGTCAATTGTCATTGAATAATATTTTGCAGTTTTCAACGATGGGAATGTAAAGCAACTGCTAAAATTGCGAGGAACCATACCAGTCTTTTTCAAAGGTGAAATCATTGAAAAAAAATTAGAATATTATAAAAAATTTAGTTTTCGTGATAAACAAATTTTTTTTTTCCAGGAACTGTGTACCATTTCCCAATTTGTATATGGTTGATGGAAACTCATCCGAACAATGCTCCGATGTGTTACGTTACTCCGACAGCGGATATGAATATAAAAGTTAGCATGTTCGTCGATCACAATGGCAAAATCTATTTGCCTTATTTACACCAATGGATCCCAGTAAGTTTATGAAAATATTTAATATTTTACATACAATCAGGGTTGGGTAGTACTTAAAATTGTATCTCAGGTACTATTTAAAACAGTGCTATTAAAAATAAATAAACTAAACTAAAAATAAACTATACTATAATAGTATATTCTTAAATAAATAATTATACCGTTTGTACTTCACCCAACATGCTTCTAGACTTTTCAACGTCATTCTGTTATCTACATACAACTTATTTTGTAATTTTAAAATTTGTTATAGCACACGTCAGATTTAGTCCGACTAATTGAAGTGATGATCGCAACGTTCGGCGAGTATCCTCCAGTTTACGCAAAACGTAAAGATGAAACGCCATCATCAGAGGCATCTTACCATTCACGTAAATCATTTTTATTCAACCTTTATAAAAAAAATAAAAAATATATATGATTTAATGGCAATAGTATAATTTCTTACTATATGGAAACAGTGTTCTTCAATACGAAAAGTGATCATTTTCTGCACTAGTGCAAACAATGAAAACTTTTTGCTCTATAAAATTGAGAAATATTATTTAAGAAATTGTTGAAGAATTATAATAATTCTGATTTGTAAAACTGTAAACAGCAAAAATGCCAGTGGCTGGGGGAGGAGGTGTAAACAATACACCATACCCGCCTACGTCACATTCCTATGTCTCACCGTATGGTCCTCGGGGTGCTCAATTCGGCGGTGCGAATTTTAGTTTCCCACCCGTGCCTTACCCTCCTGGTCAGATGTACGGCTACCCACCGAACGCCGATGCAACAACTTTCCCACAGCCGATGATGCCATCAACCTTTCCTCCTTATCCAGTCACGCAACCGGTAACAAATCTCACTGTAATGATACTTAATAAACATCTAATCGCGATCGATGTGATTAACTTAAGAAATTATTTTAGTCTCCAACGATACCAGGCAGATCGGAGGGCAACACCGGTACAATCTCAGAGGAGCACATAAGAGCGTCGTTGCTGTCTGCCGTGGGCGACAAGCTGCGCCGAAGATTGCGAGAACAGTCCTCGCAATTGCAAGCGGAATTGGAAACTCTCAGACGCACGCAACAGGAGCTCAACCACGGTTCTACAAGGCTCAATGATCTATTGAACAAATTGGGCAGGGAAAAGAGCGAGCTCGAAAAAAATATAATCATTTTGCAAGACAAGGAATCTGAGTTGGAGAAGGAGATCGCCAAGTCATCGGATAATCAGTCGATTGACGTTGACGAAGCTGTTACTACAATTGCGCCGCTACATAAACAGTTTGTATTTTTGATTATTCATTTTTTTTTTTCAGTTCTTTATTTGTGCAGATTTTGATTTTTTTACATGATGTTTATTTTTCAGAATGTTGAACGCGTTCGCTGAAGAGGCTGCTACAGAAGATGCAATTTACTATTTGGGCGAAGGCCTGCGTAACGGCACTATCGATCTAGATGCATTTTTGAAACAGGTGCGACAACTCTCGCGAAGGCAATTTATGCTAAGAGCGTTGATGTTACTTTGCAGACAAAAAGCAAGCATGGCTGGATAGACGCAATAACCTCTATTGATTATGATAACCACGGTTTATTTTATCGATTTACACTGCTTATCTAAAAAGATCAAATATCCACAAGTATCGTATAAAAGGAAAACTGTTCGAAATCTGCTTTCAACTCTTGAATGAAATATTTGATTGTGAACAACAGTCATGACGCCTACTTATAATGTTTTATATTTTGAATCGATGTTAGTAAGAACAAACAAATGAGAAAAGAGACAGTTTGTTTTTTTTTAATATTAATTGCAATGAATAGTTTATGTAATGAAAACAAACAGCACTTGTCTTTTTTTTTTCAAGAAAAAAAAGCAGTTCTGTTTGTTGTCATCTAAAAATTATTTTTTATATATAAATCATAACAAAATGTACAACTTGAAATCTAAGAAATATCTATAAATTAATAGGATAAATAAAAGTGATTGTTTAAAAAAAATGTCTCGATCTTTATTTACTTTACAAAAGGTTTTATTACGAAATATTAATTTCAATGGTTATGTATCATAAAATTAAAAAAGAAAATAAAAATAACAAAAAATTTTTTATTATCTTGATGGAACTAGTCCAGAATTGAACAGAAAATGCAATTGACACTAGCCAGTTTCAAGTTTTACATTATTCCGAATTAGGACCAAGGTGATTTTCTGTTCAATTTAATTATAATTTAATTTGACAGAATTAAATCAGTTGCGCTCATTGAATCTGAGATAAACAAAATTAAAAAACACTGGAATCAGAATGTATAAATGGTAGAAAAAGCTTAGTCTTAAGATTAGAATCAGCATCCTCCTAATTGTTGCTGGTACACTTCGATTGTATCACCTTCTTCCATCTCTAACGACGCTGGCGTGTCTACTTCACTAATTGGTTGGCCATCAAACCGGAATCGCACCGCTGCTATTGCTAATCCCTAAACAAAAAAAAATGTCATCATATAATAAAAATACTTAATGACGCATCATCGAATCTTTCAAGATAACCGTATTTCGTATACGTCTTAACTTTTTATTCGTCAAACAGAAAATATAAATAAATATTCTACAAAAAATGACGAGATAGTAATTGCAAAAAAAAAAAACTAATACTCACAACTCGGTCGCAGTATGCGTTCATTAATTTTTTCAGTGGAGTGTGTTTTTTAATTTTAAACTGAACTACAGCACTATCTTGTCCAAGCACTTTCAAGTTTATATGCTCCGACTCTTTGGACTCCTAGAAAAACAGACATAAAACAATCAATTGAGCAATTTGTTTATTTCTCGCGGCACCGAATTTGAGGTTATGGTCATCACCGTATACCTTTTTATCGTCCGACATTTTTGATTTTACACCGTTCCAACAGGATTCCGGCAAATTCACTAAAGAACAAGCTGTCGAGCTACGTCTCTCTTTCTTTATTTTTTAACGACGTTTCACAATGTTTATTGTATATATCAACAAAACGCGTCTTTTACACAACTTACAAGTTCCAGGGAGCACGGCGTTTGTCATTCGAAAACTCGAAAAACATTTGGTCAACAGGTGGCGCTCCCGAAAGGCGGCAAATTAAAAAAATACCACTAAATACCATTTGTTTTCATTTTCAAAAATAATTAATAAATTTATTAAAATAAAACTCAGTACAATTAAAGTTGGTTAATTGTTTAAAAGTTTGTCCATTCAACAGAGTTATAAGGAATCAAATCTTACATTGCAGGTCCTTTCTTTGAATTGCAAATTCGGTTTTTTTACATCAGCAAAAACAAAATTCGTTTTTAATCTATTTACATGGATACATGATCTTGCCAGTAATTCATAAAACAAATATCAAACAAACAATTAATCCGACGAAACAACAAGGCACATCAGTTGTCAATTTGAGTCTTTAAACTTGTTGCATAACTAGAGTAAGTTCCTCTTCGCCAGGGCATAAAATGGTATCGATGTTATAATACGCTGCGTGGATCGTGATCAACAACCATGATACACCTGTAATAATAAAAATGACAATAAAATATAGAAAGTACATACAACGTTGTGATTTTGTGACAATGCTATTAATTTTTACCTAAAACCCAAAACAGAGCAGCTCCAGCACCAACAAGATAAAATAAAGGTAACGATGCGATGGCGATGGCTGAATACACTTGTGCCAAAGTCAATTGTTTTCCAAATATCGCCAATTCTTGTTTCGAATGTTTCTGAGAAATTTTGTAACAAGTACCAAGACAGGCTACTACTGTTATTAGCAAAAGTGGAGAAGTGATCCTATAATTAAATGAACCATTAGATACAAGTCAAGTACTAATTTCAAATAACAGTAACATTTGTCGCGCATTAAGATAAGATAAAGATACGTACAAGCAATAAATTACAAGACCAACAAATACGAATAGATAATTGCTCTGAAAGTATTCGATGTTCTTGATGAACCGTCGGCTGAACCTCTGAATGCTCGGGGGTGCTCTGAAGTTGTTATAATTTAAGAAAACAGACCAGGGTCTGACATTAGCTTTCCTGTGTTGGATCCATTCGTGCGCCTTCGGGTAACCCAACTGGTCCAGTGGAATATTTGGAATTTGAGCAAATTCGAATCTGCAATTTCAGTTTTTTTTACTTATTAAACACATAGAATAAAATAATTTTCGTATTTCAAATTTGTTTTTTTTAATATTTTAAGGTCAGATAATTGTTTGAAATGTATCGTTTGGATCATACCCTTGATTAAGAGGCGCTGGAGGTTGGTCCTTGTATAAGGTTTCCATCTCACCCGTAACAGGTATCTTAATCTCAGTCATCTTGTATTGTGGAAGACTAAACAAATGTAAATTAAAGCGACCTGATTGTTTATAATCGTCAGTACGATATCTTTTGCGGCGGTGACGTGTCGAGTTTCCTCTTTAGAACGTCACTTTTCCTCCATTCAACATTGTTGATAAGTCACAGTCAGCCAGCCTCCTTTGATCAAAAACACCAACTCCGTCTGAAAATTAAAGCAAAATTTATTTTTCATAAAAGAGATAAACGTTGTTCCACCACTTCAACTTTCACGATAAATATAACATCTGATAGTGAGAATTTAAACAAAAATTGAAATCGTACGTTGTATTGTCAACAACTTACAATTACAAGATGACAAGAGACTTACGAAAATACATCTACTTTCTAATACTGATCCGAAGTTTTGAGATACGATACGGATTGTTGTAGATTTTATACAAAACAGCTTGTATCATATTTTGACAAGGCGTTCCGAAAGACACTGCGAGTTCGGTAGAAACCAGAATAAAACCAAAGGTCAATACCATTATTTAATAACAATAAGAAAACAATTAAAAAAGTTGGCTTTCAAAATTTTTTAAGAGTAGCTATTAATAAAATTACACAACTATTAAAAAAAAAAGAACCAAATTTTTCTACTCGACGAAATGATGTTGTTGTTTATATACAAAAGTTGATTGTGGTATTTTGAGTTCCAAAATTAAATGACATTTTAAATGCCACCCGTGGTAATATTTTTACAGCCATGGAAAATGGCATCAATCTTTTTTGTAAGACAAAGACAGACTCGTCCGAAACATAATTCTGTAAACAAAGACGTATCATCTTTCAGGTAAACTAAAAGGTTCATTGAAATTTGTGACTGTTTTCTCCTGGATCAAGTTTCGATTATCTATCATAGTTAAAATAAAAGATACGAAAAAATAACATCACGGGCGCACCATTTTTGTGCGTCCAAGTTTTTTTGTAGTTTTATTCTTGTGATTGTTTCCATTTTTATAACGAGGAGAAAACGGTTAATCGATGGCAACGCTGTGCGCGCCCGCCGGGCCAATGGCAAGCGAGAATTCAAAAAGCTATTCAAATTATGAAACGGCATTCTGGAAGCGCCACGATTGGTCGGAGCAAAAGCGTAGCATCAACGACACACTCAAATTGATTGACCAAATCGATTGAGACGGTAGGAGAGAAAAAAAAGCACGCGGCGACAAAGAAACTAAGGTGAAATTAAGTGTCGATTGAAGTTTAGTGGTTCCTGCAATTTCGTGGTTTTTGTATATAGTTTTCCAAACTCCGCGCTCACGACACGTTTTCGACAGTTTGGGCACACGAGTCCAGCGCACCGCTTGTGCGCGACTCCGACATGGAAATAGATCAGCGCAAGCTGCACTTCGATACGTGCAGCGTTGAGGATGACGAATACAACTTCATGAACAGCTCGGGCTATGACGTTGACGACGGCCTCGACTCCTCCGAAGACTTCGAAACGTGCCCCCGCGTCCACCCGAGGAAACTCTCTTTTTCCATGGACGAAAATGACAGCGATTCTAACCTCAACCGGATCAACCAACAACCAAATATTATCGTCACAGGTTAACACTTTGTCATATCTCTTGGTTTAACAACTTCATTGTCACGTTCCCTTTCTAATGTTGAGCTGTCGTTCGTTTTTCAATCCATCCTTTTGCTTGTTTGAAGGGTTCAAGTGTACCTTTGAGGTTATGACAAGTCAGTTTGATATTGGCTTTTAAATTTTGGTCGGTGCATGATTAACGGTTTTCTTTTTAACTTTCCATTTTGCTTACGTTTACTTGGGCTCCGAGCTGTCTGTTTTGCTGCAATCAAATGTGTGGTTTGGGTGAAACTGCAATTTGAACAAGCTGGAAAACGTTTGTTTTGTTTGGCATTCAAATTTCAAGTCGATTGTCAACGATCCTTTTTTCTTACAAAGTTTGTTTAACAATGCGATGCTTTCTCTGGGACTGAAACAGTTTTCGTCACACAGTGTCGGTATTTTGTAAACTGGTAACATTTTTGAGCGAACCGGTTTATTTGTTTTGTTTGTTGCATTCCATACCTTGAGATACAAAAGTGTGTAAACAAATTATTTGTACACAATTTTGTAAAGTTTCCTTTCTACTTTTCTACGTTTCATCTTGTTTAGTTATGTTACAATTATTGACTACTTTTTTCTATCTTATTATTCACTATTAATTTGGATGGAAGTTTAATTTCTCTTCAATTTTCAATGAGTGGTTTAATGTGAAAAAAAAAAAAAAAAAAAAAAACAAATGCTTTATAAATTAATTCGAACTCTTAACAAGAAAAAAATGTTTGAAATTGTGTAAAGATAACTTTTGTTAGATGTATATTTTTGACAACTATAAAGTAGTTCACTTTTTAAAAAAATATTATTATACAATTGAATTATTTCAATGACGAAAAATTTTGATTTCTTCTTTTTAATGTTAAATCTCTATCTGTTTACATCATGGCCTCGTTTTAATAATTGGGAAATCTATACAAATTAAAAGTAGAAAAACTGGTTACAATGGCCTTCCTATTTCCATTCATATGAAAATTCATTTCTGAAAAACTTATCTTTGGGATCTTTCTTATTTCCAATATCTGCTTTCCATGTTCACGTAGACTTTTTTTTAAATTTTATTCTATTTTTTTTTTCATTTATACATCATGTAATTATATAATCTAAATTACTCATACAACAGTTCCATTAATTACAGATTACTAAGATTTAAAAGATTTAAAAAGCGCAATGTTTTGCGCAAAATGGCTTTGTCCCACGCACTTACACCTGCGCTTTTTTAACAGAAAACTTGGCTTTGACAGTCTTTGTATTTTTTGTGTCGCGTCCGTGCAAGCTGAGGAGAAATTTTATGCTTCGCATTCACGCCGACGTGACAGCTGTGCGGCGCGCGGACCCACACAACAAACTTCTCTCTCAAACAACAAAGATCAGTCCTCTATAAGATGCACCCGAAAATCCCTCACCTGACCGTTCCTTCAGCCTCCCTCTATCGTGCGCTCTCTTTGTTTCCTTTCTTTCATAACCAGTACATTTAATTATGATTTTTGTTTCGATTTATTTTATTCACTTGTTATATTTTATTTTTATTATTAAATCCAAAATTCGTTCGTTAGTTCAAATAACAAAAGTTCTGAAAAAGTGTTAAACAAATTAATCTTGACAAAATGTTTTGTAATTATTTATTAATATTATTTATTAATGAAATGAATTTGAAGTTAGACAAATTTAATATGATACAATGATAATTTGAATTTGAATTCTTTTTTTCTATACTGAATGCTGAATTTTGTTTACAGATGAAATATCGAGGAATAAGGAAACAGTAGAGGATACGATGCCACAAACAAAGATGATGTCGTGCAGCCCGCCGTACAAACGTGTGCGAGCGTTGCGTCTGTTCGATTCACCTGCGACTCCAAAAACGTTGATAGAAAAAAGTTCGATGCACACTCCTGTGCCAAATAAGTGTGGCAGCCGGCTATTTAATTCGGACAAACCACGTGCGTTTGCAGCTAACTACCAAAGTAAATTGGACAAACCCTCGGCGAACGTGAACCCGTTCACACCAAATGGACAGTTACTTGCAAGGAAGCGTACCCGATCCAAACGTAGTCTTGACGAGTGCGTAACAATATTTAAACAATCATTTCATACAACAAAAAATTATAACAATTCATTAATTAATTATTTGGGGTTTTTTTTGTTTTCATTTCAGATCGACTGAATTATGGATGACGAAAGTAGTAGAGGGACATAGTGTAGACGAGTCAGCAGACGAGTCAGATTCGGAATCTGAGCAACCAACAAAGCGCGTAGCATTGCAAGAATCGAATATACCTCGTTACCATCAGGAGTTCCATGAGCTCGGCCTAATAGGAGTCGGCGAGTTTGGCTCCGTCTACAAGTGCATCAACCGCTTAGACGGTTGCACATACGCGATCAAAAAGAGCATCAAGCCGGTTACGGGAAGCGTCAACGAGAAGAACGCTCTGAATGAGGTATACGCACATGCTGTCCTTGGCAAGCACCAGCATGTTGTGAGGTACTACTCAGCTTGGGCCGAGGACAATCATATGATCATCCAGAACGAGTACTGCAACGGTGGCAGTCTCGCCGATGCCATTTCCAACCTCCAAAAAGAAGGCAGGTCGTTTTCCGAAGCCGAGTTAAGACAACTCATGTTACATGTTGCTGAAGGACTTAGGTACGTTAATAAGATTAATTTATTGCTTGTGATTTTTCGATGAAAAATGGTTTCTTCAATATGTTTTGTGAACAGATGTAATCCGAATTGTATTTTCTATTGCAGATATATTCATAGCATGCAACTAGTACATATGGATATTAAGCCAGGAAACATATTTATAACGAAAGAGAAAAGACTACATGCGGTGAATTATGATTCGGCAGACGATGGGTTTGACGAAGAAGATACAGTAGAAGAAGAAATAACTTACAAGATTGGCGACCTCGGACATGTGACGTCGGTCAATAATCCCCAGGTTGAAGAGGGCGATTGTAGATATTTGCCAAGGGAGATTTTGCACCAAGATTTTATGCACTTAACGAAAGCGGACATATTCGCTCTTGGCTTGACAGTATACGAGGCAGGTGGCGGAGGACCGTTACCGAAAAATGGTCCGATGTGGCACCAAATTCGAGATGGAAATTTGAATGAGTTACCGAATTATAGTAGAGATTTAAACGAATTGATTAAGGTAAAAGAACGACTGATTTACTTTGTTTTCGTTTTTTAATATGTTATACATATCTGCAACGTCAAAAAATACAACATATAAAATAAAATTTTCTCTTCAAGAAATCAATAGTTGAAAACAAATTTAAACAATTTCTGAGAAAATTTTTGTTTCAAAGTTTGTTGCAATTTTTGTTGATGTTGCAACAAGGTATGATCCTTCATGGTTTTGATTTAATTTATTAATTATTACTTTTATTCTCGTTATAGTCAATGGTTCACCCGAATCCTGAAATGCGACCGTCGGCTGTGAGTTTGATTCAGCATAGGACACTTTGTCCATTTGGTAATAAAACGAAAGCTCAATTGCGACGCGAATTGAACGCCGAAAGACTTAAGAATGAAATGCTCTCGAGACAATTACAAGAGTACAAAGCGGAGTTCAAGACGACCACGCCGAATCTGGCAGCAATCAACAACTCAACGATCAACGTTAACAGCGGTTACAAATTGCGGCCAACAACAATGCGTGCCAACTCGCGAACCCTCGGCAAAAAAGTCAACCGTAGCAATAGTACTACCAATTTTTGATCGTGCCTTTCTGATTGTTACAAGACATTCAAAATTAGTTCAATGACGCTGCTGCCCATCCGACGTCATATTTATTGTGATATCTGATAATGTATACATAATTGTAAGTTTTAAAACGAAATATTCTCGATTTCGCCCGCGCGTTCTTTTTTCAATTTTCACATTCTTTTATCGGTTTTGTTCATCAGCGCATGCACGTCAAGCAAATTTTTACAACTTTCTGAATAACTATTTTAATTCTCGATATTTAATTTCGTAGCTTCGTTTTATGTCTCAAACAATTTTATGTTTTCTACAATTCAGTTTGATGATTGAATAAAAATGTGCAGCTTCCAAGATCATATATAATCAAAAGCTTAATTATTTTTGATATGGTATAAATAACTCTTAGCATGAGAACGTTCTTGAGTTGGTCAAAAATATCAAAGCTGGCTCACGTACTTTGACGTGAAAAATAAATGAAAGCTGTACTTCATTGCACATTTGAAAAAAAAGAGAAAAAAACATTAAACATTTAACTTAACAAGAAATTTTCAAGTTTATTTGATAAATGTAACGTAATAACTTCCACTGTCAATATTTTCGCGGAAACTTTTCTAGACATTTTGTAATCCAAGACAATAAATTTAACATTCGTCACATCCTTTTCTTAAGAAAACGATTTTTGTCCAGATTTTCGTACATTTATAAGAAACGTTAACCTGAATCTAGTTTTACTTGGTTTGCGAGTATAAGGTATTATTATTTATTTGCGAACAGTCGGAAGAATTTTCATTCACAAAATTCAATTAATGTTCGGCTTATATTTTATATATAATTTGCATGATTTTTTATTATGTTATTTTTTCTTTTTTACTCTAAAACATAAAGAATAAGTTATCAAACTAAAAAAAAATTGTTTGTCCTGCGTTGGAGACTTTTTAAAAATATTTTGTTCAGTTAATAAACTGATACTTAATGATAATTTTTTAGTTGCGATTACTTTTTCTATGCGTGCGAAATTCCGTGAATAAATATGGAAACCGAGTATAAAATCAGTCAGGTAGATCCTGACGTGGAATGTTATTGAAAAAACATTCAAGAATCAATCGAACGATTTTCCTTATTTTTGTACAATGATTGTTAGTTTATAATTGCCATGATCACTAATATAATAATCGCGGTTATTTTTTATTATTGTAAGACAAAATGTCTAATAAAGATATGTTAAAAAATTGAAACTAATGTTTTCATTCAACCCAAGGCATCATATCTGGGACGAGAAAAAAAACAACCACAACTCTGAGTCAATCTCTTTTTATTTACACAAATATATAAATTTCATCTATAAGTTAATTGAATTGTTATTTTAAATAAATGCTTGATTGTAATCATCGCGAAACAAAATCAAATCAAATTCAATTTGCTTCTCTTTTTCAAAAAATAAAAACAATTTCATTTGCACAAGTTAAGTTATCGTTCATTAATGCAATTACAAATTGTTTAAGAGCACATCAAAGTCAGAATTTAGTTATGCGTCGTGAACAAATTTTTTTAGCAGTTCATGTCGGATATTCTTCGTGTCCAAAGGATGCTACCGAGTCCAAAAGCGCCGCGGCACCGTCAACTTCTGCGTCTGCATTGAGGAGTCCTTCCTGTTGCGGAACAGCGATGAGCGCGATCGCTGCATTTATTGGATTGCCACCAGCATCCAGAACTGGATCGGCAGTCGCCTCTGCTAAATTAGTTACAGATTTTGACTTGACACATTGGAAATCAACATGACGACTCTTCGCTTCCTCCTTCTCCCAAGACATGTGAATGAAGGGACGCTGCACGTAGTTGTAAATTACTTCTTCTCGACCTCCAGCTCGTTTTTTCACCTAAAAATTGAATGCAATATTAATAATTCGACTGTCTTCGTTTTTTGTCAACGACAATCAAACAAACGAAACCTTTTCTTTATAAGTTGGATAGCCTTCGATCCCAAGGCGGATTTTCTTTAATCCTCTTTCTTTCATCACTTGCTTCGCAACGTCCCGATTTTCGATGTACTTGAAGAAACGATACATAGCTGTACTATTTACAGCTGAAAATCAAAATTACGATTTCAGTACAAATACAATTAGACAAGCTGTTTGGTTCTAAAAATGTTGTCATACATTCCATAAAATGTCAATAATATCTAACTAACTTTGAGAATACTCTTCTCCCATCTGGGGAGGATACTCTTCATCCCAGTCGACAATATCGTCCTCAAGGAGAACCACAATGTGACATTCACGGTCTCCTCTTCTCGCGCTGTTCACCATTAATGGTAAAATAAGTTCCTCTAAAAACATCTCAAATTGACAGCGAGCACCTTCGTTTGACAACTCATGTAATAGCCCCCCTAAAAAGAAATTACAGAATAAAAGATTTGAAACTAGTTGAACGGAAGAAACAAACTATTAAAAGTTTTGCGAGTGAACAAAATTGATGAGTCATTATAATTGTTAGTACATTTTTGTTGTTATGTTGAAAAATAAGAAAAAATATATTACTGAGATTTTGACATTTGACTGTGCTTGCATCAAACGGTACAAGCAAGTAATCGCAGGCTTCACGCAATTCTTGTACAGTAACCGTCGGAGGACACCGGATGACTTCCCCTTTGTAATAGTCCAAAATCGCTCGGAATATCATTGCGGAAATACCTTCGGCAACTTCGTACTCCCCGCGTTCGTTTGGCTGTGCAAACTCAATACCAGAACTAAACATTCGACCTAACATCGTGTTGGGGTGAGCCGTGAATAACAATGGATCAACGACGAATCTGCAAAAGTACATTCAAAATTAACTCTACGGACAATTATCAGTAACATTCAATCAAATATATGGCTATGAACACAATTTACATTTCATAAATCACCAAACAGAAACAAATAAAATATTTCAAAGATCTGAGTTTAAAGTATGAAAAATAAAATGAAAAAAGTTAATAAACATAATGTAATCAGTAGACACATAGAACAAAGTAAACAGTAGCCAAAATGTCTTGGTGAATGTACAGAAAATTCAAACCGTTGAAATCAAGAGCAAATGATAAGCTTAAAGTAAGCAATGAAAGCAAAACGTACAATTCTATAAAACTTTGTTAATAAATATATACTACGACCGACTAAGAGAACAATAATTAGAAACAAAATGCAATAACGTTTGAAATGTCAAATGACCTTGTGTTGTCAACGATAAGGGTGATACGATCTTCGTTATTTGCAGCAGAGCCTACGAGCGTGCTCGTCGCAGGTGCACCTTCACGTGTCTGCATCTGAATTTTGCCAACAGCGACGTTCATGCGTGGCCTAAAAAAGCTGCTCAATTATCGTTCAACCTTTAATATTTATTAAATTGTATAATTATTACTTGATTTGTGAGAACAACATCAAATTGTCCCTCACCTAGGTCTATTTTTGTTAAACGCTCGTCTACGTGCACGATCATCCGTGTCTTTTCCGTCGGTCTCCGTGTCACTGCTCGTGTCTTGCAAGTAATTGTGCCTCTCGCTTGGATTTGACATATCAAGCCAACTAAACAACAACAGCATTCAATTAGAAAACCAATTTCGAACAATCAACAAATTCAATAACAATACATCACAAAAAAGAACCTTACTTTCTTTTTTTATTTAGAGTTATTTTGTGTTTATTATTGGTTAGTTTATTTTGTTTTCTTTTTGGTCAGGTTAAAAGTTGATTGACATTTTCGAATTTACAACGCAGTGCAGTGTAATTTGAGTCGCGCCAACTTGACAGCCAAATGGGTTGACAGTTCCTAACCTTGTATCTTGGCAGAAAATTGTTCCCATCCAATGGGCGATGAGCACTGCGAGGTAACCCAAAAGCCAACGTGTTTTGTGTGTCTGATCCGAGGTTTTGTTGTAACAATGCGCGAGTCCGGCGACTTCTGATCGGCTTGCAAAAATTGCACCCAGCCAGGTATCCCCTTTGTTTGGCTTTTTTTGTAAAGTGAATGTTCGCTCTCCCGACTCTCTCTCACGCAAGTCACTTCAACTCTGTTGCAACAATCGTAAGTACGCTTCGAACAACTGAACAAATTGCATCTCAATCTCGCTTTTTATCCGCAGGTGACGACCGCTCGGCTCGCTAATTACTTTTTGATTTTGCAAACAAGTTTTTATAATCCGGTGGTAAATAATTCGACTCAGAAGACGTGGTCTCGTGTCCTACTCTGACATGCGCATTAACAAGAGACGGAGAATCATTTCAGACTCTTTTTCTTCACTGTCCTCGTTTGCTAAGTAGCAACAAAAAATGTCCAACAACCTTTTGCCGTCTCACATTTTTCAATCATTGTTTTTTTTTCTTTTTTTTTTCGTTGCTACAGATACTTGTTTTGTACACAACTTTGTTTACAAACAATTGATTCATTTCGTTTGTTTACTTTGTCGCTCTGTTGGGATGAGTTACAATTTGCAAAGATGCAGGTTATTAGAAAATCAAAAAACAAAAATAGCTGCCTGATAAATGTAAGTCGTTGACAAGTGAGTAATGGTTTTAAAATTATTGAAATTGATGACTTAGATGTTTTGTTTTTAAATCAAAAATGGAGATTGCGAAAATAATAGTTGGATTTTTTTGTTACAGTTTTATAAGAAAATGTTGGAGTGAAAAATGATGGAAAAATGGGTCGTTTATGAAACGTAGTTGGTCTTGCCACAGGAGGGCAGCTAGTGCGGGTTCTAATAAGTCATAGCGGTGGCCTGCGATCGTGGGGTACACGCAGCATGGTGGGGATTAGGCTGCAGAAGCCCTTGAAATCAATAGCCAGTCGCTAGTGCCGCCGACCTGTCATCCCCCTGCTGTCTTTCTATATCTACTTTTTTTTTAATTTCTCAGACCTCAGATTTTGCCATTCACCTTCATCTTCTCTTTAATGCAATATTTTGACCGACAATTCAATCCAACTTCAATCAACCCTTTTTCTTGATTTCTTCAATCAGAAACGAATTCCATTGATTGTCGATATTCCTCCTGTAACAAAGTAATGCAGAAAAACAGGGCTGCAGACCGCAAACGTTCCAATTAAGATAGAATTAAAGTAAGAACTTAAGAAAATCAAATAGAAATTTCTAATTAAATTTTCATTAAAACAGGTAATAAAAAAAAAAAACAGTACAACGAACAGAACAAAAAGAAAAAAAGTCCACTTGAGGTGTTGAGATCAATTTGTTGATCTAAAGAAAAAAGATCTCATCGAAAGGTTTCTGGATATAAATGCGATAAGATGGAAAAAGAAAAATGGTGTTTTTTGATACAAGATTATTTAATTTTGTAATCTTTTCTTTTAGATTTCTTCAAGGTTGAGTGAGAAGGGTCAGTTGTGAGGAAGGTGGCCTACTAAGCCAGTAATATTGAGTTGGAATCGGTCAAGTTGCGGATTGATGGGTATCTTATTGTGCCAACTATTCGAGCCTAGCAAAATGAGAGTATAGTAGCGGGCAACGGTGGAGCATTGCGTGCGCAAAGTTGCTATCAATACACCCGTTGGATACATGCGCAAAGAGGCCGCGCGCGTTAGTACGGCACTGCGCGACTCAAGCCGAGCGAACGCGGATGGTTCTCTCGCGGGTTTGGCTGAGTCGTCGCGTTTGCCAAACGTCCAACATACAAGTCGCGTAGGGGCGTCTCCTACCCTGTGCAACGCTACGCGCGTACCGTCGTTTCCGAGGGCGCACCCGAGACTAACCAAAACACTGCCTTTTAAACTCGACTTAAAATTCGACGAAGAAACAACTAATACAATTTCAAAGACGAGGATTAAAAATTTGTATCAAACTAGGAATTATAATCATTTGCGCGAGTTCGATCTGTGCTGTTCACTGCCAGTTTTCAAAAGGGAACCATGCTGACAACGGCCGGAGTTGTCGCAAAATTGACCACAAGTGCTGTGCTGCAGCTTCGGAGGGCCAAAGATTAGCCCGCGAAGAAAGTGCGGAACAAGTTTCAGGGCCTAGCGAGGGTGAGCAATCAGTTCTTTTGTCGCTAATGCTTGGAATGGCAACGTTTGACCCAATTTCTTGAAATCACAATTCGATAGTCGGCCGCGGAGGATATTGAACTAGTTTCTTGCTGTTTCTGGAGTGGATCTTTCATTTTCAACGATGGGCGTCTCGTTTTGAGCGCTGGCTGAGCGGTCGGGGTTCAAAAAAAAAATCGCACTGCGAAAATGGCCGTAGGTTGCACGCCATTCTTCTCTCGTGTCAATTTTGTGTTTCGTCATTTTATTTATTTGAAACCACATTTTCTATCAAAGATTTGATTTGACATTTTACTTGACCTCTGATCTATGAAATTTGTAGTTTCTGGAGCAACGGATTGCATCTTCTTAGGTTTTCGATTATAACTTTCTATTAATATGAAATAAGATTGCGAAATGAGATTCTTGTTTTATGATTTTTTGTACCATTACGATTATAAAAATGAGCACAAAGTTTTTATTTCGAACAAAATCTTTGATCAAACGCAAACATTTTTTTTTTTTTTTGTAATTTGCATAAGAAATTTATGGTTCGAGCGGAGCAAATTAGTATTGATGAACCAATTAAATATAGATGATTCTTTTTCGACTGATAAGATAACGAATCGTCGAATTAATGTAAATACAAGATGGCGTCTCATTACAGTTTTGAGTTTTTTTTTCCAATTGCGGAAAATTCTCTTGTTACAAGTTTCTGTGGATTTGTGTTACAATTTTTTGTCTACCATTTTTTTATATACACTGCTTTGTCCGTCATGTTTTTTTTTCGTCGCTGTAATTAGCACATTTTTGTTAATGTGTAGAAAAAAATTATTTATGCCTGTAAGATTGGTATGAGGAATTGGTTATGAGGAAAAGTACCAAGAAAAAAATAATCCTGGTAATTCTAATTTGATTGATCTTTTTCTCTCTGATGGATAATTGCTCTCCAGAGCGTATTTTCATTTGTAATTTAAATAACATTCAAAACAAAATTGAAAAGTCACGTACTGATAAGTCAATGTCTTGAATGAAACATCAATTTATTATATCTACATGATTCTAAATTAAGTGATATAATTTTTTAAATAATATACTCGATGTTGAAACATTCAAAACTAATTGTAGTAAGCAATTTGTGATTTATCCGCGTTTCTTGCATCTCGTTAAACAATCGAATGTTGTATAACGTTAATCCGCCGGTTATTATTACTTAAGACCAGCGGTATCGCGCGCGTAATTGAAGTCTGCGCGAGGACAGAGTGCCGGTGAACGTAAAATTTATCATATTGGAATATCCGATATACGTTTTCGAATCTGGTTTACAGTTTACGCCGCGACACCGAGCCGCTAGCACCGCTTTATCTCTCGTGCGGTAAAAACTTCTTTTTTACAATGCCGTTTCGTCAGATCCTTTTTGCTTCAGAGACATTTTTATACCTCGTTATTAGTATTGTGTTCAAAGAACTCGGATTCTAATGATATAATGTTAGTTTTGTGCAAAGTGAAAATCTTATTTACACTCACAACTTTGAACAGAACAAATTAGATTAAATAATTGTCACTTTTTTATATACAAAAACTTATCAAGCTCGGGTTATTGTTTCAATTTAGTTTTAGTCACACTTTTTTTGTTATTAATTCATAACATAATAAACTATGAATTAATTTTTGTTTGTTTGTAACTAATTTATGACATAACAAAGTATGAATATTTTTTCATTCGTTTTGTAATTCGTGCACAGTCACGTGATAGAAACTGGTTTTCTTAAATCAGGTACCGATTACATTATTGATTTTCATTATTTTGTAATCAAAATTGTAATTTGAGTTTGACATCAAGTGTCATAGCGAGTGGACAAATTTACATCAATTCTTGAGATTAAAACATGAATATTTGCAAAATTAATTCCATAAAGATAATTATTTTTCTTAAGAAGAAATTCACTTGAAACAATTAGGTTTGTTCAACTTAAAAATGGAATTGTTTCAAAGTGAATAGTATGTATTAAAAAAATGTACAAATAGATTAACAAAGGAATTTTGTTGACTGGTTGTAAAGAAATAGAAGATTTTGCGTCAATCAAATATGTGTAATTCAAAGAATACCGATCAGATATAATGTTGGAATAAATCATATTCCACACACGCATAAGCGTTGAATATGGTAATATAAAGCAGTTTGTGTTTTGAAGTGGATTTTGCATTGGGAAATCATTGTCAAGGTCAAAATCTTTATAAAGCTTTATCATCATTATCTTCTAAATCAATCTGGATTGGTCAAACTATTTTTTCCAGTCTCAGAGAATTCCATAATGGGTTCGATATAAATATCAAAATGTTACTTTATGGCTCATTTCTCTATTAAGATAACTCACACAAATTTTATCTCGCAATGTTACAGAACATCATGCAATAAAGAATCTTATTAAAAATACTTAAGTATGACCGCACAGTTAGAATGAATATAAAAAACAACACTCAGCACTTTGTGACGATTTTAAGCAATTGCTAAATAATGTTTTGTACTAATTTTATCCCAAATTATATTTTACAGGGACACCTGGTTATAATTGTAATTAATATTCATCAGATAAGATGTCAACGCGAATTTTTATTTTAATTGGTTAGCATTTTAAAAAAAAAAAAAACAATTAAATGAACGAAACAAATTAAGTTTATTTTTCTTTGCTTTTTTCAGAACACAGCCCATTAACAATAAAATCTTCTCAAGGAAAGCTCAACAAGAATCGTAATTGATCAGACTTAAAAATTTTAAACAATTGACTGTACAATTTTTTGAACGAGAGGGAGTATTACCCTTGAAAAGTAACATTTTTTAAGGATCAATTTAGAATAAGATTTCGGTCAATTGATTTTTATTTAAAAAATAAAATAAAATATTAAAAATAAAAATTAAAAAAGCAAGGCGAAAGAGAAGACCATTCAAAAACACCACAAGAAGAGACTTAAAATTATCAAGGTGATTAACGAAGACGAAACAAAATGGCGGAAAAATGTAAGGTGAGTAAAACGTGCAAAAAATTATTTTATTTTTAAATAACTACTTAGTCATATTTGTTCAATAATCTTTTCTTTTTGTATTTTTTGTAAAAGTAATATTTGTTTAGCTAACGTAATTTATAACCTTTTAATTCGTTTGATTTAATTTGAATAGAATAATTAATTTATTAGATATGAAACAATTTAAAGGGTACGATTTCCAACACGAAATTTCGGGCATGACGCGATGCACGATGAAGACTAATTTCGGCAGCGATGAATTTATTAACGAAGCTTTTACGAATATTGACAAATTGTATCATTATAACATTAAATTAGGTGAGAAATTTATGTGTCAATCGTCGGTGATGAAATGACTCTTCTGTACCATCCCTTCAAATTCAATTCTACTTGTTCAATCCTTTAATTTGATTTCAAATCTTGATACAGAAATTTATCAACCCGTATACAGAAGTCATCAGATCATCGACGTCAAGTTTTGAACTGCACCAGACTTGCATTTTGAACAGGGGGGGGAAAAAAGTTCAACACTCGCGCACGTTGATGTTGTCATTGTAAAAACCAAACTTACAATAATTCCAACAAAAAGTTGATTTAAAACCAAAAAAAAAAAAAAAAAAAAGAAAAGAAAAGTTATCTTTTATTTCTAGTTTGCACTTTTTGTTGTTTTTGAGTTTTGTTTGTGCACGTTTTATGTGTTGTGTTTGAAAGATAAGTATAACAATTGAATTATCTTTTGAAAAATTAAAAATAAATAATGAAACAAAAGGATGAAAATTAATATAAAAACGGGATCGGTAGCAGCAGATAAGATGGCCGAGTCTCGGGGGTTTAAGCGGCCAATAAACGAGTTGTGGAGCAGCGGCGGTGGCGGATTAGGTTCGACGGACGCTGATTCGGAGTGGTTGTACGAGGAGGAGGTCTCGGGGCCGCAGGACTCGGAGAGCGGCGGTGGCGAGCGGGTTCGCAGAAGCCGCAGGGACGAGTCGCGAGTAGCCCGTAGACGGGAGCCGACATCCAGGGTGGAGCAACAACAATATGCTGTGCGAGGCAGCTATGGCGAGCCTGGACCCAACGCCTTCAACGCAGCTGCGGCGGCTTCTTTCAAGCTGACGCGGGGGCGCAGTGCTGCAGCTCGTTATCTCCAAACGACAACCACCACAACCACCACGACGCATTATCATCACGGAACACGTGCCGCGCGCCACGGCGCCGCTAGGCCTCCTCGCCACCACCCTCCCCGTACTTGTTTCAGTAATGAGACGCAGGAAGAAGTACAAGAGGACGACGAAGCCAGTCTCAGGCAATTGCTTGTAAGGTAACTGTCCCCTCAAATTTTGTACATCAACATCCCTCTGATGATCCATTTCTTTTACAGAAGATAAAAGAGCGCCCTGCGGCTTACCAACTTTACAATTTTTATCCTATTGGGAATCATGCAACATTCATTCAAAATCTCCCCTAAGAAAAAATAGTATTCAGATTATATTTGGATAGCATTCTAAATGGAAGACCGTTTTTTTAAATCTTGCAACTTTGGATGACGGAGAATTAGAATTTATTTAGTTTGTTTCAAATTTGAAAGTTCCCAGTAGGACTGATTGTATTAGTACACACTTTCACTGACTATACGAAGAAATATTTAAGGCTGAGAAAAATTATAATCGACAGTTCATGAACAACAGAATGATGTTCAGCCATCTGACACAGACTTGTAGATACTCTGCCACGAAATTTGTTTATGAACATACATTTGACCAAAACTCTATAGTCTTATCTCTGATTTCGCGTCAATGCAATTTGTTTAGTCGATGAATCTTTTTTTTTTTTTTGTTGGCTCTGAGATCTCTTTTATAAGCTGTATAATCTTGTTGAAATTTGATTGAGAGATTGAATTTAGAAGAAGACGCATAGTTTCTTCTCACGCAACATTGTTCTTGAGTTGTCAATTATAAAAATACTGTAACTTGGGTTTAAATTCTAACGAGGAAAAAAAAAATTAAATACAAAAATAGAGGGAAAGTGCAAAAAACCACAGCTTTATGCGCTCCAGATTTTCATTTTACCGATACATCTTCATCCAACCAAAAACTGGATAACAAAATAAAAAGGAAAAAAACGTTGGATTGATTTTGTGTGAACGTAATGAAAAGAGAATTGCAATACATACAAGCTCACGCTAAATTAGGCAGATGCATACATCTCAGTATACATGTTATATATACTATACTATACTCATTGATGTTTTGTACTTACATAAATTCAATGACAGGCGCAAGCTTGAACCACTGGTTGCTCATTCATCAAATCATGTTTCATTATATAGATTGTATTATATGTAGTTGGAAACTCAAAAGGAGCACTATAAGCATCTTTTGCGATTGTACCGATTTGAAGACTTAGATGTGGGTTAATTAAATTCTAAACAGTTTAGACAATTTTTGAGCTGTAGTTCTCCTTTATAGAAGATACAATAAACGACTAACTTTCCTCTTCCCCTGGGACAGAAGAAGGAAAGGTAAATTTTGTGTGGTATTAAAATGTTTATCACGAGATCATCGTACCATGTGCTATTTTTGATCAAACTTTTTTTTTCATCGCCGATGATTCGTTCTGCATAAAGTGAATTGAACCAAAATTTTGTAAGCCTTTGATATATACCTGTAAGTAATTAGAGGGAACTTGTTTGATTGGAAAACTGAAACTCGAATAATCTGAGTATACTTTAATGCAAGCGAATAATCTTCATCCGACATATTACTGAACCAAGACTGTGTTTCCAAACTAGGTAAAGTTTGAGCACAGAAAGAGGGAGTGAAAAGAAAGAAAAAAGAAAAGCGCGCGAGAGAAATAAGAGGGAGTGATAAAAGCAGGGTTCGAGCCCCTGCGCTATAATCTTCTACTTTGGTGTTGGACCACATGACTTCGAGCGATCGATCCGAATCGATTGGATTTGGTGGGATCTAACGTACGTATACGATATAGAGATATACTGATATATGTACGTTATTCAAAGTTAATCAAAAACTAACAAATTACTATATTAGATTCAAAATTTGTGATGGTAAGAGTTACCCAACTGCACTGCAAACTTTTTTTTAATTTTAATTATATTTATTGTACAATAAGTATAATTACAATTACGAAAAATAAATTTTTCATAGCAAAGGCCAAAAGTTTGCGGTGCAAAGGAAGAATTTGAATTTTAGATGAAAGAAGAAAAAGAATTTTTTTAATCAAATTAAAGTTTGAAATTAAATTGAGCAAATTCTTTTAACAGAAAGTAACTTTTACAATAAAGAATTATGCGAGTGGGGAGGCATGTAGTTTCGGAACACAGCCATGGTCTCCCTATCTCCTAAGAGTACATCTTATCATTTCGTATTTGGTTCGACATTTCATTTTGTATCACGATCAACTTTTGGCGTTGGTTTTTACAGTCTTAACAAAAGTACTATTCAAAATGACACGAAAAGTTGTTGAAATTGAACGAAATTTGTTAAGATTGTAAAATTTCATACTCATCTCAACGAGCACGAGCTAATTTCATTTCAAAAAGCGATTTCAAACTTAGCGAAAGGCGGAATTGTTACATAAGAAATGGGAATTTTGATCGTACGAAATTTATCCACATGGAATGGAGATTTTTTTTCTTGCTTGCATTGAAAATTGCTTTTATCTGTTGAAAATCGCTGGTAGATATTGTTTGAGTGGAATACAATCAGTGCTAAATCAGTATCGATTTGATGTCTATTATGGTATAACTAGATTTTCATTCAGATTACTTCTTTGCAGTCAACGAATTTCCCATTTAATACGTTGAACAAGTCCGCAATTTGAGCACAGGTATTTAATAGGTCATTAAATGAATGCAACTTCGATTTGCAATTTGATCCACAAAATGTACGATCATTTTTGGATTTACGACAAAATTACAAAGTCTTTCGTGTTGCCAACACTTGAAACCTTTATTTGCATTTAGCATCTATATCAGTATTTGCGTATCTTCATTCATCTATATAGTAAAAGCTAGTTTTTACTACACACGCAATGCAGTAAACTAAAGCTTTCTATTTTCTCATGTCCTGAATCGATTTTACGGTTTTGCTCTACTATGCACATCGGACGTATAACATTATTTAATCATTGTCTAATCATATTTTAAGAAACGTTGACTTATTCCTGATAATCCATTAGTTGTACGTAATTCCACCTGAAAATACAATGACAGCTCAAATTCAATCAAGTTCTTTGCCACGAACAATTTGAAACCAAAAAAATAACCAACAAATTAAAATAATTGTATGCAAATTTTATCAGAATTGTGCAAAGTTATGAAAATGACAAATTTGTTCAAAATCTTACTAAGGACAAGGGAAATGTGCGATTAGATGTTTTTTCATCATTTATATTTTTTACTAATTTTAAGATTTGTAGCATTGATTTGCATGACATTTTTTTGCACTTTTCTGTGGGATTGAAAAAAGAAAAGAAGTAAAAGAACAAAAAAAAGTTCAATGAAAGTTCATTCATATTTTCAGCGTGTGACTGAAATTAAAACTAGCAAAATGAAATGAAATTATTTAGTTCGTATAGTTTTTGGTCCAATGTGCACTGTTGCAAATAATTATCACCATAGTTTTTGTTACAATCCACTCTATACATAGACATTAACAAACACACATGACATGCTTTTGTTTAGTGGCATTCACTCGATAATTTTCTGATCTTTGAAAAAAAAAAAGAAAATAAAAAAAGAAATCAATTCAAAAAAAGATGGCATATTTATGAGATTTGCACTGGTAACATTTTTAGATTCCTGTATGTTTCAAGTTCAATTTGGTTGTGAATGAGATAATGAATTTTAAAACATTTTACAACACCAATAGAAGACCGACATTTCGAGATCATTTTACGACATTTTTGGCGACTTGAAAAAAAAATAAAAAATAAAATAAAAAATGGATTGGAAATAAAAAATTTTAATCGCAGCTGAAAAAGAAGATTGCACTGAAAAATAATCTCGGAAGAGCAATATTAAGTTGAGATGAGCAATCTAAATTAGTATAAATTAAGTGTAAAAGTCAAGTTTTACTTATGAGAAAGAGCAGTAAAAGAAGATGAGTTGATATAAGTGTTTGTGCGTAGTCTGCAGAAACAGGTCAGCATCATGAGTATGAACTTGAGTATGAAGCTAGACGAGTTGCAGCGACGCGGCGACCGCCAGCTTGAGACCACGGTCGCTTTGTGCGAGATTCGCTCGCAGCTGCAGGAGTTGACGAAAAGCGTCGAGTCTTGTCAGAGTGAGGTCAGCGAAGTTAAACGGGACATGGTCGCGATTAAGGTAGATCGATGCCAACCGCTCATTATTTTCACAATCGATCAATAAATTTTCATCATTCATTTTGTTGTTATCAATTTTATCATCAATTTTTTATAATAAAAAACAAGAAAAAAATTTTTTTTAATTACCATACAATTACTACTTTTATAATATAATGTGATGCAAAAATCAATCTGTACAAATTACATGAATCAATTTTTACCTGGATTTTTATGTCTCGGAAAAAACATTTTTTCCCTCTGATTCACAGCATGAGCTGGATACTGTGCAACAAGTCAAGGAAGAAATAGAAGAGCTACGAGAATACGTGGATCGTCTCGAGGAACATTCGCATCGAAGAAAGCTCAGACTTCTGGAGCAGGTACCATTTTCGTCTATAAAAAGAAAAAAGAATCATTCAAAAGATGATCCACCGCCACAATTATGTACACGATATTATAAGTTTCATGCCTACTGAATTTCAACTTTCAAGTTTCTGTTTTCTTTTTCTCGTTTTAGCACGACAAGCCGTCTCTTGTTTTAGCCGCACATTCAACATATTAGTTGTTCAGGTCTCTACAATGTTTCTTCTCCTCATTTGATAAAATTAAATATCACAATATTTGCACTTGATTTAGTTCGATTGCGTATATTTTGAAACGCTTATTTATTTTTAGTTTGCGCTTTTGTGTTTTTAATTTTTGTACAAAACCATATTTTATGACGATAATAAAACTGTTCGTATCATTTGTCATTTCGTTTTATTTGCAAACCTTGTTTTTGTCTCTGGCTACAGCGAGTTACACCGGTCGACACAGCCGCGTTCAAACTTTTTTAATTGAATATAACTTTGGTCCTTTTCAGGGGTTGACGTTTTTCCTCTCGTATGCAATATTGGCTGCAGTCCTTGGCATGTTACAGTTCGGCTACAATACAGGAGTTATCAACGCACCTGAAGGGGTAAACTGTTTAAAATTCACAACCAAAGACAAAATCAAATGATACTTATCTTTCATTATTCGGCTTTCAGAATATCGAGAACTTCATGAAAGACGTATTCAAGCACAGATATGGCGAAGACATCTCAGAAGACAACGTTAAAAGATTGTATTCGATAGCAGTCAGTATATTTGCTATCGGAGGCGCTCTTGGAGGGTTCAGTGGTGGGATAATTGCTAACAGATTTGGCAGGTAAAGCGATGAGTCACATGTTCAATTTCAAGATAACTGAATCAAACATTGAAATGCTCATTGTTCTTGTTATTATTCATTTTCAGGAAAGGAGGTTTACTGATGAACAACGTGCTGGGCATCGTGGGGGCATGCTTAATGGGCTGTACAAAGTTTGCTAATTCTTATGAAATGTTGTTTTTTGGTAGATTTATTATCGGGATTAATTGTGGGTTAAATACTTCTTTGGTGCCGATGTACATATCGGAAATAGCACCGTTAAATCTTCGGGGCGGCCTGGGCACGGTGAACCAGCTCGCTGTTACCGTAGGTCTCCTAGTCTCGCAGGTGCTCGGTATCGACCAGATACTTGGCACCAATGACGGTTGGCCTCTTCTCTTGGGCTTGGCTATCTTTCCGGCCATTCTTCAATTAGTACTCCTGCCAATATGCCCAGAGTCCCCAAGGTGATACGCTCGTTTAATTACGACTGTGAAAATGATCACAAACGATTTGTCTTGTTTTTTTTAAATAAATAAGTTTGGACCTCTTATGTTTCACGTCATTGCAGATATTTGCTCATTACCAAGCAATGGGAAGAAGAGGCTCGCAAAGCTTTGAGAAGACTGAGAGCGAGCAATCAAGTCGAGGAAGACATAGAAGAGATGCGAGCCGAAGAACGAGCTCAACAGGCCGAATCGACCATCTCCATGACTGAGCTTATTTGTAGCCCGACATTAAGAGCACCTCTCGTTATTGGCGTAGTCATGCAACTTTCACAACAACTCTCAGGCATCAATGCGGTTAGCACATTCACACATTTAGTCTACGTATAATCTTTCAATATGATAAACATACAAATTCAAATGCGCTTTTTGCTTTCAGGTCTTTTACTATTCCACAAGTTTGTTCACAAGTTCTGGACTGTCGGACGAGAGTGCGAAATTTGCAACCATAGGAATTGGTGCAATCATGGTCGTAATGACCCTGGTATCAATTCCTTTGATGGATCGTACGGGACGAAGAACTTTGCACCTTTATGGCCTCGGGGGCATGTTCATATTTTCCATTTTTATAACCATTTCGTTCCTTATAAAGGTGAGTCGTGCTCCAGTTCATCTTGCTACTGCTTCTCTAACGTGTTATAAACTTTTCAGCAACTTGTCATTAGAATTTTTCCAACCAAAGCAGATCTATAATAAAATAATGTCTTGTCAAAGAAAGTTCAAAGTTATGAACTTTTCTTTATTTGTTTGTTTGTTTGTTTAATACTAATGTCTTTCAGCTCTGAACTTGGTGAAGGTTTCAATTGGGTAAAACGCATGCATATCTTATCTGCTTTTGCAACAGAACATGAAACACCGTCTTTTAACAATCAGTGACGCATTATTTCAAACAGAAATAACAATTTCTGATTGTTAAAAACCTATGGTATGTTCTGTTGTGATTTTCGTTTGCAATATTTTTCTTCATTTCTGTCATCTTCCCCTTATCCCATCCCACCATCCTTTCCCTCCCGCAAATTGAACGTCTTTCGTGACTGTCTGGAGGAGGTATGAATCCTGTGTTTTGCTTTTCACTGATACGCTCAAACCTGTGACTAACATTCTATTAAAAAAGTTATGCTTATATAAACAAATTACAGGCTTGGGCAGCACGATGCATGTATCAATTTTTTATTTCGCACCTTTTTTTGAACAATTTTATCATGATAAACTTAAACAATGTTTAAACAATTTTATATATGAATCTAATTTGTATGAAACAAAGTAATTTATTGATCATGATATAATTGTGAACGGTTGATTAAGATTTTTTTTGAGTTGATCCTGGAGCTCCTCCAGCAAGCTCAGGAAAGAAGAACTTTTTTCTACTGCCTGATAGGAGTTTTTCGGTTATGTACAGGAAATGATTGATTGGATGTCATATCTGGCGGTGGTCTCGACGTTGAGTTTCGTAGTGTTCTTCGCTGTTGGTCCCGGTTCAATCCCATGGATGATCACGGCAGAATTGTTCTCGCAGGGGCCCCGACCGGCCGCCATGTCGATCGCGGTGCTAGTCAACTGGATGGCTAATTTCTTGGTAGGAATTGGATTTCCAAGTATGAAGGTAAGAATTCAGTTTGAGTCATGATTCTCTCTTTCAGGATCAACCTCTCTTGGTGTGAAAAATTGCAGTCCTGTTTATTTTTTTTTCTTCTGATTTCAGGGCTTTCTCGAGAATTATACGTTCCTGCCATTTAGTGCATTTCTAGCCATCTTTTGGATCTTCACGTATAAAAAAGTGCCGGAAACAAAGAACAAGACTTTCGAAGAGATTCTTGCATTGTTCAGGCATGGTAATACCAGGTGCGGATTATATGATATCACTCGATATGACTTGTCCAGTAGACATTCCAGTAAAGATTTAGAGCCTAGCCAAGTAGAGATGTAATCGGTCAAACCGTTTGAACTCTGACAAAACCATCCAAACTGCTGACATTTTTGTTCTAACAAAAATTTTGCAACGAAGCCTTATAAAACGTCGAGTCAATTGTCAGAGTACTTTTTAAGCAAGCGCGCGTTTTCTCGTCCGATTACTGACTTCTTGGATAACTTAAAAATAAGCTTTCTTAATTCTTTGACTCCACGCCATTCACGGAAAAAATTATAGGAATTTTACTTGCCGGCGAAAGTAAAAATCACTTGAATTGCAGAAAGTATTTTTCTTTGTAAATTGAGTGAATTTTACTTGAACATTATAAGAAAAACATACTCACACGCAGGGCAAGTAAAATTTCGGTGCGTCACAAGTGAATTTTTAGGTGAATTTTACTTGAAAAAAAAAATGCATGAGAATTGTACGTGCTCAACTCGCATGTAAAATTCCTATACTTTTGTTTTTCCGTGTTGGCATGTTATATTTTAATATCAATTTTTGAAAATTTTATCAATTGCAACACACTAGTAAAAATCGTTTTTTTGGGGTTTTTGCGAAACTTTTGAGAGGAGCGAAGAGTTAACGAAACGAACAAATTTTGATCCTTAGTTGGTATCGTTTTTAAATGACTTTGTAAGATACTTAAAGCAACTCTTATTTTGCTTCAATCTTGAGAATGACGCGATGTTGCTGCGCTGCATGAGACTTTTGAATCAACTTATTATTTCGAGCTTTATTCAAAGGTTATTGATTTTTAAATACGAAATGTGTAATATAATTTGTAATAAGTTTATTAAACGCGACCATTATACAGATTTAATAACACTCGAATTAAAAACAACGAATTAAAACAATTATCACTTTAACGTACATGATTTTAGTTATTTCGAATTATTATTTTAGCGATACTAAAAGAGGATTATACGAGATAATGAAAAAGTTTCTATGAGCATGAAGAGATTATGACGGACCATTATTATATGAAAATTTTTTGTTGTTTCCATTTGAACTTTTCGTGTCTGTGTCTCTGCATGCGATTACTGTTTGTGAAAATAAGTACAAAGCTGTTATTCCTTTTTGTTTAGAATAATAATGTATCGACTTGTTTGTTATGCTTTTTTGAATCTAACAAACATAAATATAAACAAAATGTTTTAAAAAAAGCGTTCTAAATGCTCTGTAAATATTTAAATGGATTGAAACGATTTTTCAAAACTTGTTTAAACTCAGCTATATCATCTGTCACGAAAAGTATTGCTTTGAAACCAACGTGTTAACGTTTCGGAGCCATTCTCTTGTTCGTAGTTTTGAAAAAAGCAATACTTTTCTAATACTCATTGAACAAAATTATGTTTAAGCGCTGTTTTCAAGTAGAGAAAGTTTTGTTGCGTATTTTATAGTTTATATGCTATTTCTGTACCAAAATGTAATGAACTTAGTTTTACTCGAACCATTTATGGGATATAAATTTGGACATCGATATAAATTGTTACATCAAAAGGACGATCGCGAAACATTTTATATTTTTGTTACGCCCATTAGCTGTACAAATTTATGTTGGAAAGAACAGCGAATGCGTTGATTAATTTTATTTGTGATAATACTCATTCGTTATTACTTGATTGTTTGTCATAAAGTATATTTACGCTTTGCTATATTGTCATCCCTCTGTTCGTTTATTTTAAAAAAAGTAGTCGCAGCAGACTTTTAGTTGACAAATTCATCAGGTACTTTGTTTGTCATACTGAGAAAATCGTGCAATAATAAGATTTCGGAATGATTTTCCATTTTAACAAAAAAATAATCATTCCCATTGATACTGTTTTCTCAGTGAAAGTAAAATATTTGTCAGGGGGGCATGTGACTTACATTCTATAGATTTTTTTAATTTCAACAAATACATATCGAATGCAACAAGTTGAGAAAAAAAATTATTATTGTTACACTAAGACAATTTTGTTTTTCTTTTTTGATCCATCAGTTTTTCCAGCACGATTTTAAATACTTACTCCTTTTCTGTTTCTTTTATGTTTCATTAAAAAAATGTTGTTCAATGTCTGTTTTTTTAATTAGTGAACTTATTTTAAGACATTTTCAATTGAAAATTCAATGTGTACATACTATATTTATATCTTGGCTGATTGAAATGACCTGCGCTGTTTGACCCCTGAATGTTGAGAGATATTTTCTGTTGGCTGAAACATCCTTGAAGGGCTGAATCAAAAAGTTATAAATAATGGTAGAGCATCGTTGTAGTATGGCTAAACATGCTATAGTGTTTAAATGTCTTCAAAACCTGTAAGTAGTTCTTCTACATTTTGAAACCTACTTTACTCTTATCATTTCTGGTAATTCCTAGTTAGAATTGTCTTTGTATTGGTTGCAAAACCTGTCAGACAGTATATAAATGATAACAACTAAATTAATGTTAAACATCCGATTATTACAAAAATTACCTCTGTGTTTACTTTGATTAAATAGGAGCAGTTTGAGGGACAGCCGATTATATGGGTGAGTCAACGAAATTGAAACGTACTGTTGTTGCATTGTAAATATTTGACAAATGTTTTGGTGGCATGGTTTTGTTGTGCGATTTGGGTCATTCATTCATAATCATGATTCGTTCATTCATAATTTCATTGGATGCCTCTCAGAGGAACTTCACAGCTTTCCTTGAAATTCGCGAGTTAACTCTTTTTATTTATTTTTTTTTTTTAAATACAAAATTTATTGGTTTGAAACTTTTGTTGTTATTTTAATATTTATTAATTCCTCTCATGATGCTTTTCAGTGAATAAAAATTTCATGCCATTTTGTCCATATTTGTATAAATTCGATGCATATTTTAATTTAAAATAAAAAGTTGATTTTGACCTGAGAATGAAACATTCGATTCATCGCAAGAGAAATACTTCTTTGGAGCTGCAACCATAAAAACTGTTTCCTGCTCTTTCGGTGTTACGACATTTATAGCAAGAAGATATAGAATGTAGATTATTCCTCGTATGATAACAGGAGGAAATGTTTTATCTTTAAACACTTGTTTCTACAGTGGAAGATGCAACAAGAATGTTGAACGTCAGTTTTTGAACTGCTTCAATTCATTTGATAAATTTATGAATATATTTTATAAGAAAAACGATTTTTATATTTGACCTATAGTTTTACAATATTTTAAATTTGATTTCAATGTTCAAACAATCATTCATACTAAACTTTTCACGTTTCTAGTTCTATGTAGAAGTTGAATTTTTTTACACACGAGTTGTAGGATAAATCTATTTCTAGATCTCAGAAAGGAGCAATAAATCTTTCATTCTTGTAATATCTGCCTTATTTCAACTGATTCAAAGTTTTTCTCTATAAAATTAAAAAAATGATGAAATTAAAACAAAATGATTGCAAAATCTTGAAATTTTCAAGTTTTTGATTAATTTATAAATTACTTTTTTGTAGAAAAAAAACTATTTAGCTAAAAAAAATGAAAGATCTTAATAATGAATAAGGTTTTTGTTTTAATAACTAACTTTTAAGATCTTTCATTTGTGAACAAAATTATAATAGTGATTGCGTATTGAATGAAGCATAGAAACATTTTTATTCACAAATTCACTTGTTTAATTAATTAAAAACGTTTTTCACTTACATTTGTGTTTTTATAATTCGTAAAACAATAAAGTTAAGGGTTGAAAAGTGAAGAAAAAGGCAACAGTAGCCATGAATTATTATTGCATTACAGGAAAGAAGAAATTACTGCGAATTCTAGCAGGGAAACCGTTTTGTCTGCCTGTACGTCACCCAATTAACTGCCACTCCACTGACAAATATAATAAATATCAATCATAAACCAATTAGCCGCCACATTATAATCTTATTATATAATTATACGTGTTATTTTATTTGAAATAAGATTATAGGACATTTTATAAGAAACATTGTACATTTTTAGTTACTATGTAGAATACATGTAAGAAACTCTTCTTTAAATAGAGAATTTGGATGGGAGAAGAACTTTTGACAATTTTAAAAAATTTTAATTACTGTTAATTATGCAAAATTGTGAATAAAATTTTTGTCCCAATCGAATATTTTAGCCATATATCTTGACCTTTGTTCTTATTGATTTTTCTTATCTTTTGAACAGTTGAATTTTCGGTAACACTCCAAAGAAATATTTGTGAATAAAGCAAAAGTTTCATTCGTAAAAATTAACATTTTTTATACAGATGCATCACTGTCAAACATAAAATTATATTATTATTGGCATGTCGGTATCATCATTGACACCGTAGTGGAATCCATGTATTATGTCAAATTCCACGAGTAGAAGTTATTCATCAAAAAAAAAAAAAAAAACAATAATTTTCATTTGATTCCATTCTAATTATACATTTTAAAAATAACCGCATAACGTAATGTTAATTAAAATTGTTTTATAATAAAATTGAAAGCATGATTATGACTAAACACAAAATTTTGGACGATTTTTAAGCTATATGTATATAGGGTATACAATTTCAATGTCTTTTTGTTCATTTTCCTGACAAGGAACAACAAAAATTCTTTCCATTCTTTTTCATTAACGATAAAATTGATTTGTAAAGAAAAATAATAGCAAGAGGAAATTTGGACAAGTGGCATGGTGTTTTACAGGAGCATGCTAAACTGTGTGAATGCATTAGAGGAGCATATTCAACCACCAGAGAGTGCAGCCTTGATGGTGGCCGAGGAGAAGCCACATCCCGATTCATGTAAGACCTCTCTGCTATTTCATCAAACCGTTTTTGTTTTTACATCAAAAATGCAAAAATTACCTTCCAAACATATGAAATACGAAAACGAGATTCAAAATTCAACTCACTCATCAGTCCATCCATCGATCACCGGCTTAAACTTATTATTAGATCGACGTTATATTTTTTTTTCGCATCACATGTTCTCACGCTTTCAACAATTTTGTTCAATTGCCTCTCAATCATCGCACAACCTCTGAGCTTACTCTCAAATTTTTGGTTTCACTTTCTACGAGTGTCAATTTATTGTGATTTAAGTGTGTGCTTAGTGTACAAATTTTTAATTTTGATTTCAATGCAAATAATTTAATGATAATTTTGATTTTGGATACTGATTTGAATAATAATTAATTCATTTTGAATCAACGGTATAAATTTGATTGATTTTATGTTATTTGATTGATTTTTAAGATGTCGCAAGGACCCAGCTATAACTCTTGTTCACATTATACAATTTATGGGAAAACATGATAAATGATTACACACAAGTTTTTCAAACTGAAAACAGCAAATTTGGATGTACCCAATTGGGATTAATTTGTTTGTGCTTGTCAGTTGTATTTGCAGTAGGTTCAGATCGCTGTTCAAACGCTCCCACTCAACCGGAGAGACCACCGCCCCCGCTTCCCCCGCCACGCTTTCCGAACAACGCTGTTTGACAATGGGAATCTCTTCTTAAAAATGGACACCTCGTTGCAAGGAAAAGTGCAACTTTGACTCGACTTTCGTTCAAATTGTTTCACACCATTTATCTCGTGCGAAAACAACTTCACAGATTGGCTGATAATACAATTATCATTCAAACTTTACTCATTTAAAGAAAAAAAAATTAAAATTAAAAAATAAGAACTCAAATCTTTGATTTTAAAATGCAAACAAAACACTGGTTTAATTTGATTGATCAATTTTTCAAAACCAACAAACAACATTGTGATAAGAGGATAATTTTTGGTCTCTGTTTTTAATCGAATATGTAAAAGTATGATTTTTCATCGCACAAGTACAATGTCAAAATGAAAAATCTATATAAATCGTATTTTTTACTTTGAAGACAAATATTTTTACACGCGTCGATACTTTGAATCATCGTAAGAGCCATTTTTCAACCAGAATTTATTGTAACCACAAAAGTGCGCATATAGAAAATAATCATAGAAATTGGTTTTTCCTTTGGTTCAGCAGCGAATGACTTTTGTGTACTTTTTTGGTTTCAATTTTTCATCTAGGATTGAAAGAACTTGCGGTTTTCAAGATACCCCAGTCAGTCTGTAGAGATACAGCAGTCAATAACGATGCTTCGATAGCAATATAATTTTCATACAAAGTAAGTTTCAAAGGTTGTGAAAATCGAATTCTCATCAAAGTTTTGCACTCAATTTTATTTATCATTTTAAGAAACGACGCTTTGAAAACTCACTTTGTAAAACAATATTCTTCAATTTGTTTAATGTAATTTGTGCATCCTTTTAGTTACAATCTCATCTTCACAGTTCTACGTTTGTTTTTTTTTTTGTTTTAATTTGACTATAAGTAACATCGGCAACGATTTGCAACTTTTATATTTTAAATCACTCCCATATTAAAAAAAACTTAAGGTACTTTTAAATATAAAAATATAAATATATACATATGATGCCAATTACACGATTTATTTTGTAATATTAATATAAATATATGTTAGTAGGAAGTTAATTATAGGCGTATGATTAAAAAATTAAGAAAAAGAAAGAAAAAAAGAATTCAAAGCCGGAAGAAGACGATGTACATAGTTGTATTATAAAATATGATACTTTTACCATTAGTATAAAAACTGTCGAAAAAAATTTTAATGTAACGTTCATCAATTGTTAATCAAATAGCTGTCAAGGATGGAACGTTCGATTTCGATCAGTTATTAGTTGACGGTCTATAAAAGTAGGGTAGCAAGGAAAAAAAATGATTTTATCATTAAAATAAGAATTATCATGGGAGGTAATAAAAAATTGATCAATGTTGTTAGGTAACCGACAAAATAAATGCTTCAAGACTATACTGCCGTAAACTGGAAAACTCAAAATCTTCCGCAATAATAAATTATTGTGTAGATTTTTGTATTGCATCGGGTTGGTTTGAAACAATAAAATTTTGTAACTTTAAAGATTTACAATAACGAACGAACGAAGAACAAAAGAAACAAATCTGTGAAATTTTTGTATATCATTAACGAAAACTTGAAACAAAAACGAGCAAAACGTTTACATTTTTACAGTTTGAAAAACGATATCGATTTCCTAATAGCAGATGTGATTTCGGATTACAATTAGCTGATAACCTGCCTAAAAAAATCTGTCTGACATTTTAGTTGAGATGAAAAGAGAAAAAAAAATTCTGTCGTTTTTACTACTTCACCAGATAGCCTTTTCGCTGACCATGGCAATGGCTTTCTAAACGTCGAGATATAATTATGAGATCGACTGCAGTATTGAATATTTAAACCAACATAATGTGTACTGTATTATTCAAGTGTAATGTAAAATTATGATAATTAAATCAATGAATTTCTGGTGGAGATGAAAAATAAAACGAGTCGCCTATAGGATTTGTACGATATAATGATATAACAGCATCTCAGCGCGACTTTGCGAAACTTGATGAAAGTAAGATCTGCTAAAATACGCGAGATTGAAAAAAAAAAGTTAATTAAACGGAGAGGTTTCCTCTGTAGGCTGAAAGCACTAGTTGAACAACAATTGAAAAATTTGATTAGCAAAAATCTTTTTTCAAGTTTGAAATTATAAAAAGTTTCCGATACAAACTTTGTTTTGATTGCAATGATCGAATTGCTTTCAATTTTATTTTCTTCTTTCACTGGTACTCGAACCCTACTAGTAGTAAAAACTTGAATCTCGAATTTTTCATTTACATATAATACACGTATGTATTTCATACACAATCAAATAATAAACATACCATAAGATTTAAACATATATTATCATCAAATTGAAAACAATTGCAACAAAATATGTTAACAATCGGGATTATTGATCAAAAACTGGTGGTTGGAAAAATTAAACGATTGTATAATTATAATCGTTTTGGTATATTGATCTTTTCAAATGGAGGGTACACAATTTATTATCCGAGAAAACAAAATCAAATTTAAGCTGCAACTAAAAAAAAATCAAATTACATGAGAAAAAAATCCTTTACATACAACGAAAAATGTAAAAGTCAATTATTCGCATTCATTGTTACATACTTGTTTTGAGTGAATTTTTTATCAGTCGCACATTCAAAATAGACGTTTTGTATGAATCATTTTAGGAAAATTAAAACTTTTTTTATACATTTTAATTGAGAAGCCAAATTAGGAAATAGATTTTGTACTCTATATATTTATAATGTATACGTTATTCTAAGAATGTAAATTTTACGTCTGTTCGTTGTTAAGTTTGTGATGAGTTTATAAATGAATATTTTGTTGAGGATTGAATTTGTACTATCAATAAATAATTGTCATTCAAATAATTGATTGAAAATCAATCTTGAATTTCTTCGAAGATTGTGAATTTCTTCTTTCTTTGACAAATTGTGAAGCGTCGGCCAACCAGAATCTTATGAACTGCATAATGAATTCAAATTTGTTCATTGTTTTATTTCGTCCTAAAGACTTTACACCGTAAAACATACTGTACGGTATACCATATCGTAAACTAATTTAAACGAAAACAAGAGAAAAAAGTCCAAGACTTGATTTTAACGAAAAATTGCAAACTTTTCACCAGTTTCATTTGTAAGTTATTTTTCAACCGTGTATCTTTAACTAACAAATTTGACACTTTATATATAAAACACTGTAATATAGTGGCGTTTATAAGTCGAACCGAAAAGATGAATAATTTGTCACAAGCATCACTATATATGTAACTCCTTATGTAAAAATATGTCACATATAAAAATAAACATATTAAAATTAAAAAAAGACCTTTAAAAAATAATTTGTTTGCAAAATTATCTATGGAACTTTTTGTTGCATCTACATTTTTTTTTCTAATTTACTACAATTAGTGAGGTATATTTTTTTACAAGAGGTAAGCCAGTCGGTTAATTTTTTGTTCGCAAAAATCCACATGTTTTTACAAATGTCAGTTTCGGTCGGGCGGCTCTATTATTTGCATTTTTTCAATTAAACAAAACATGCAGAATCGTAAAAAAGTTAGTAATGCCCGTGGTATATAATTACGATATGTAAACAAGGATTCTCGTCGGCGCGTGTGTAACCCCGTTGGGTGGTCCTTACTGCGAGTTCAAAAGCTGTGATCACATGGCAACCAGACCTACGTTCAACATATCCACTGCCTTTATTTTCATTATACTCAATGTTTATTATCGTATTTAATTTTACAATCGAGAATTGCAGTTTCCATTGAATCAACAACCGATTTTTATTTTACACCACAAATTTGTAAATTTCTTATCCAAGTTACAATTCTTTTTGCCGAGGATCATCATCTTAAATTAAAGTTAAACAAATTAAAGTTAAAAACAATTTTCATCTTTCAAGATGCAGTTGAACGAAAAAAAAAATACAATTTGAGAATTGTGATTTTTTTTTCATTTAATTTCTCAATTTTTTGAGCGGAAGTAATACATAACGCATGAGACCTGCCAGAACTAACAGTCGATAATAGACAAAGTCCTTAAGACACATTTTTGAAGATTGGCAATATGGACAGTGTAATCTATCTTTCAGCACTTGATTCAAGTCAAAACAAATAAACCTAATGAGATGGAAAGAACGTGACAAATTGTGATTAAATAATATTTTTTCAAGAGGTGACCAAGTTATAAACATTTCGACCCTTTTCAAAATCCTTCCACTTAAAAATCATTTTAAAATACATTTTACCATAAAGTTGACTTTGTAATCGACTGCAAAAATTTATCATCCAATATATTCAATCTCCTAATGAATTAGTATGATAAAATATGAATAGGGGTCATCAAATGTTGAACGAACAAAAAAAAGAATCACTTTTTGAAAGAAGCTTTTTCCCCACTCAAAAACATCCTTTAAATGTTAAACAAACGCCGCAGAAGAAGCGTATATCTCTTGACCGAAGAACATAAATAACTCCACGGCTGTGAAACAAAGTTGGTCGAAAAGACCAGGGAAAATCGTGCCACGCATCTATCGCCGATCGTAAAATCTTTTTAAAAACATCACTCATGACATAGAGCATGCAGAGGCAGGCACAGGCCTCGCGATTTCTTAACCACCTCGAGATCCGGCCTTCGAGGCTCTAATTGGTGCCGGTTCCACCAATCGTGCTTTATCCTCGGTCCATTAGATCTAAACCGAGTCCGCCCAGCATCTTGACAGCGTTTAAGACGTTGCTCCAGTTGCATCGCCAGTGATGATCCCATATGCAAAGTAATCAGTTGATTCCTCTAATGGCAAACAAACAAAGTGTTCAATCAAACAAATAATCTTCCAAGTGCAAAAGACAACAAATAACACAAATACTCAACACCAAACTTTCCAACTTGAAGTTTTCATTTTCTCAAATCATCCCAGCCATGTATTAACGAAGCATCCACAATTTTGATTTGGAATATGATAGTGCCTTGGAACATGAGAGAACTCGAGTGACCGAACCGGAAGCAGCCATGAAGAACGAGTCTGACGTCGCGATTTTCCAGGACGACCGTCGTGGCGGCCGTCGGCTGATGAGCTCACAGCAAAATTTGAATCTGGAGCCGCTGCTCAACAGCGCCGCACCCGTCGAGACTGCGACGAGGAAGTCCGGAGCCCGTCGGCAGGAGAAGCCTCCCTATTCCTACATCGCCCTCATCGTCATGGCCATCCAGTCGAGTCCGGGCAAACGGCTCACCCTCTCGGAGATCTACGCCTTCCTCCAGCAGCGGTTCGCCTTTTTCCGGGGTTCCTACCAGGGTTGGAAAAATTCAGTTAGACATAATCTCAGCTTGAACGAGTGTTTCATCAAGCTACCCAAGGGCCTGGGCAGGCCAGGCAAGGGCCACTACTGGACCATCGATCCAGCGAGCGAGTACATGTTCGAGGAAGGCTCCTGCCGAAGAAGACCGCGCGGTTTCCGGCGCAAGTGCCAGTCGCTGAAGCCCCAGTACTCGCAGTTCTTTGCGGCGCCTGGTGCACAGGGGGGCTACGAAAACGCGGCCCCCGTGATGGACTATGTGAACGAGTACCAGCAGTACCAAAACTATCCGGAGTATGCGATGTACGCGACGGCCCCGGCGACGTCCAATTGGCCCTACGCCGAGGCGACGTACAAGAATCCGCCCATCGCGGAGGTGACTTACAAGACGACGGAGGTCACCTACAAGACGGAGGGAACGCCGTTGTACAGGAACGGGGAAGGCTTTAAGAATGAAGGGCCGTTTTGTAGGGGCCAGGATGCGTACAGACTCGGAGATGGATTTCATGTTGGCATCAAGGACCACGGCCAGCAGGAAGTCACTTTCAAGGTGGAGAACGACCAGGAGGCACTGGTGAACAATTTCAAGAACTCGGGTTCCGGCTTGATGAACGCTAGCCAGCAGGATTATTATTATGGCATCGCGGGCGGTAACAATTTGGCCGGCGCGAACAATCTGCAGGCTGTGCAAAATCCCAATCCCGCGGCCACAGGGGCTGTTAGCAATGTCGCACAGAATCCGGGCTCTGATCATGGTAAGTTGACCTTTTTTTTTTAATTTTGATCTATCGTGGTATTGTTTTGGTTGATTTAATTTTTGAATCTTTTAATTTAAATTATCTCATAGTTTTGCTCGCATAAACTGGAAGTTGTCTTTTAAGAATTAGATGTATGTTACATTTGGATGGATGGAAATGTTTGAAAAGTTTTTTTTATCGTTGGTTGTACACGTTTTTTGGATCAGACAAGATCTTTGTTTTATCATAAAATGATTTAAAAAATGCTACTACAAAAAATTTAACTACTGTCAAACTAATGTGTATTTTGATATAAAAAGTGTGAGCGAGTAATCGTTACTGAAGTAAAATAGAGGTGATAAAAAGTATTTAAAAAAAAAGTATGTGAGAAAAAAATCGCCATGGGTGGTACAGTTGCATCGACCATAAAATGTAGAGAAAATGTGTTGACATACGAAATACAGGGGATCGGGCAATCATGAATGCCTGCATGTCCTATGATGGAATCAATGGGAACTGGGCGCAAAGCCATCTGGAAAATCATGTTTTACGAGCCATAGAAACGCGCGTCACGTTGACATGCTTTTTTAATGAAATTTATCATTCTATCATAATATTTGTACTAATAGTCAATCGTCATATTAAATTTCAATAAAAAAAACACACAAAAATAAATTTAAGAAAATAAAAAACATTAAGACACCTTATCATATCGTTGTTAAACATCAAAAAATCAAATCATTCAACTTGGAATGAAATTAAAACCGAAATTATACAAAATTTAAGATTGGAATCTTTGAAAGATCCAAAGACGTGAGCAAGCCACTTTTACAAGGTCTTTGCAAAAGATCGATTAAGGAAAGAATTGGCTGACGGCTGAGATTATATTTTAAGATCACGTGCATTTTAACACGCTGCGATACGATGATTCCCAAAATACATCGTAATGTTTAGGGAAAAAACGGGTTAGCAATTCGCGGCGCCTGCGGATTGATTTCGTTTACACTTCGCTGAAGAATTATTTCGTGGGTGGTGAAAGTTCATCAGTTCCATTTTACTATAAAAAAAAAAAAATTAAAAATGCAGATAGAAAATAGCTAATGGAAAATGTATCTGAAAATCAGATATTTTTCGAATTAAATGGGGCATGAAAATAATTCTTGAAAATGTTGTATGAAACATTAAAATAAATTTTGAATTTATCTTTATCATAATTTTGTTTCAGGATTAATAATGCAGGGTACAAATGCAACAACTTCCAGCGGATCATTTGGCGATAGAAAATCATACCTTGGTCATCCGTCGGGCTCTGTTTCATTGCCATCATCGCTGGGATCGCTTGGATCGTTGAGCCTAAGTGGACTCAGCATATCAGGAACAGTAGTGTCAAATATGCATTCATCTACAACACCACCAATGTATTACGACCAAATTAAATATACAATGTAAATTTATCATATTTTTTGCAATGATATATTTTTTGTTGTTTTTTCTTTTTTGCGAGTTATATAAAATGAAATTGTGCATTAGTTTTGAGCTACTGCCTTTTAAAAATGATTTTAAAATAAGGCTAACTTGACCAAAAATGTATATGTTAGTACTGGAATTTACTCTCCGTTTGAGCTTTCGAACTTCTCGGTGTGCAACAATTCCAAAAACTCTGTAAACCAAAAAAAAAAAATTGTAAATATAATATATATATATAGAAGGACCAAATGAAATCGGTACCAAAAATGAGTATTCCTGAAATCGTTAAATTTTTAAACGAATGAGCTACTTCAAATGAATATTTAATTAATCAGCATGTACATTATTTATATTTTAAAGAATGAATAAACAAATTTTTTATTTAATTTCAAATGTATTGATAGTGAAATACCTGCATGAACAAGTCCGTACAAACAAGAAATAGATTCTTCGGTGAACAAAAACATTGACAACAGGAGGATGAAAAATCGCTGTATTTGACAGCTTTGTAAGTAATACCACAGGCGTCCGCTAGAGGGCCAGACAAAACATAACCCCCTACAAACCAAAAAAATAAACACTGATTTTGGAGCACAATCATTTTGTTTGTGCAATTTGTTGACATTTAATTGAATGAATTGTAATAAAAATTTAATTTAATCTTAAAGCTAATATGCCCCTTCCTCCAGCTTTGGCAGCAAGATTGGCGAAACGAGGGTTGATACCGAAACAAGATAAAAATGGTAAGTTAACCTACCGAAAACTGTCAAAATAAATGATCAGTTTTAATGTTATGTTCAACTATGTTTGATAAATTTGTTAATGTAATAATAAATAAATTGAATTGTAGAATCGGCGAAAAAAGAGTCAAAGAAGAAAGTACACGAGGAAGTGATTGCCGAAGATTACGACAATTCAAGAGAGGACATAAACACAATTGACATCACTCAAAAATTCATGGTAATACAAATTGATAAATTATTATTATGGATAAATAATTTAGATTTTATTTTGATGTGCAAAGTTTTTATCTCTTGGGAAAAGTTTATTCACGATTGACATTTTCAGGGTTACAGTGCTTGTCCCAACAAGTATAACATTTACCACGAATGTTCCAAAAAGTGTAAGGAATTGTGGGGTGCGGGTCATCTGCAACCATCAGACAGTTATTTGAAGAAACAGATGAAACTCATTCAAAAGTATCCATTACCTGAAACATGGAGGGCGGTTTATGATGTAGGAAGGTGAAGTTAATCGAAAAAGAAAACAATACATTTAAAAAATGATTGTGTGGATCTAAATTTTGTTCACTTTTCAGCGGTCAACATTATTACTGGGATTGGTCTTCTGATTTGGTCTCTTGGTATCCTCCAGGACACCCTAAATGTCAAATATCACAACCCGCCTCTCAATTGAGAGAGGAATTGCACATGAAAGATTTGGATCAAGATGACAACAGTGGAAGCGGCGAAAGTGGAAGTGAACAAGAAATGGAGGTAAATCTAATGTTGACTTGTTTTTCTTATGAAAGTCTGAATTAACTTGTTATCTGGGTTCAATTAATCAAACATAAAATATTAAAATTGTTATTACAGACAGATGAAGCTGAACCGAAAAGGGATCGTAAAGACACTAGAGACACTCGTGATAATCGGGACAGAGACAGACACAAAGGAGAACGACGGTCTAGAGGTTCTAGAGATACAAAAGATACACCTTTGGATCCTATGGATCCTGCATCGTACAGTGACATCCCCAGGTAAATATTACTTGAATGTTTATAACAACTTTGAATAAATCCTCATTTTTGTATTTAATTTTTATACACATTAATTTTTCGTTACAGGGGTAAATGGTCAGATGGTCTGGCGAGAAATAATGAGGCAAAAACTGGCGCCGACACCACAGCTTCAGGTCCTTTATTCCAGATGAGACCTTACCCAAGTCCAAGTCAAGTACTAAGATCAAATAAAGCCAATCAGAAGGAATAAGAATGAATGAAAAATTTGTCTATAAATTTTGTAGACTCTGAAATTAAATAAATGAAAATCAACATTTCCTTACACGTGCGGTAAAATTCTACTTCTCCCACACTTATAATCAGAAAGGAAAAACAAAAATAGTTATTAAAAAAAGGAACCAACTTTTTATTATGTCTCTGGGTTTACAAAATTGAATTTAAAAGGCTCGCTTTTTTCGCTCACATCAATGATTGCTTTAGTAACCGGTTTTTCACTGCCGTTTGATTCTTTAGTCTTATCTTCACTTGGTTTGTTAACTGTTTTCAAAAACACAGACTTTTGTGAAGTTTTTCCTTTGGCGACAAACTTGAGGGTCGCGGATGTCTTGCCGAATTTCTTCTCGTCCTCAACCATCTTCTGTCTGTAGTCGCCAAACGTGTTCCTCATCACTTGTCGCTTTCTGATCAAAGATGAATTTTTGCTCTTTAAAATGTTAAGTGATCTAAATGCGGTCTCTACTTCCTTGTGCTTCATATCTTCTCGTAAACTGTTTTCCAACCGCTGAATGCACCAACAGAGCTCCACCTCGAAACGGTCCTCAGCCTCTGGAGCAAGGCCACTCTGTGTGTTTTGTATATTTGACATGCTGCTCTTTACCGAGCTCGGTGTCGTTGATTTTTTCACCTATAATAAAAAAATGTTTCAAACATTTCATCAAAAATTAAAATCAAAAAGTCTTCAAAAGAAATATTAAAAAATGTGTATATTAATTTTACAACAATCTAAAATAAATAACTTACTGGTTTTGATTTTGGTGGCATGTTAAATTCGTTCAGTAATTCAGTTAACAATTATATTTGTAAGTATTCTCAACAATAGTAAACAATGTCAGTTCTTTTTGCACGTGTTTTCAATTGTCAGCCTTGATCCACATTGAACTTCAGACGATTTGAAGTGAGAAACTGAGCGTCAAGTGTGTCCAACTGAATGATTGAAAAGAGCGGTATATTTGAAAGCTTTGCAAGATTTGAAATGATCAAAAATTCAAAAATAATCTCATTTTTTTGTCATATTTATTTATTTTTTTTTTGTAATATTGTATACACATTTTTAATATTTAGCCGAGATTAAAATTATCAACGGTATATTACATCGCAATTTATTAATGGTTTCATCAATTTGGATTCATAGTTCCATTTTAACTGAAAAATTTGTGCATATGAAAATCTCTTTCAGAACCGTCTATTTAATGAATGTTTGAATAAGTAATTTGTTGAAAAAATATTTATCGCTGTGCGACTTCCTATAGTGTAATATATATTTTTTTATTTTTACAGAGAGCCTGTAAAATGTTTCCAAAATTTTTGTATTCCCATTGCTTTATCACTTTTTTCATTCATTGATAGACGGTTCCTTGAAATTTATTTGTACTCAATCAATGATTATCATAAATTGTAAATCAGTCAATAAATTATTTTATTAACTACTCATCATCTATACCCTACACTTACAATTTTCTTACTGAATCAAAAATAACAAACAATTACACATTTATAACTCTGTATGCAATACAGAAATGAATAACAGTAACAAATCAATAAGTGAAACTTATATTATTGCGATGTTTTAACAATCGTAAATATCAATTAAATTACATGTTTTCACTCGAAAATATATATACTTATAATTAAAAAATCTTAAACATGAGAATTAAGGCCTTGGGGTTATCTATTTTTTCGTTAACTGAACCTACGTTAAATGACTGTACCAAAAAGAGCATCAGTAACAATTTATTTGTTCTTGTACCGATTTTATTTTTTTTTTCCAAACCCGCTCAATTCCATAGAAATATTTTTTACTGATAGTAATTCAAAACAGTTGAAAAATCTATACATAGAAATGTCAAAAATCCGTAGGTGTATGAAAAAGTATAATTTTATTGCAAAATTCCATCTCAAGATATTAACCCAACTGTTCTGATGCTCCGAAATATATTTTCTTTTTATCAGGCGGAAATATCTATATCTGCAACATTAACTTTTTTATATCTATAAAAAATGTTCATTATTGTATACATAACTGTCGTGAGACTTTTGTTCTCATCAATGCAATTTCCAAAGTTGTTTCATCAAAAATTTAGATTCTTATCCCTATTTTAAGAGTGAATTTAAATTGAAGTTGATTGGTTTTTTTTTTTTTTTTCATTCACAGTTGTAACACACAGAAGCTCCATTGAAAATCTACTCTTTAACGAGATGTCACGATATACGGCGCAGATGTAAAGTTGATTTTTTTATCGCAATGTCATCGTAGCGGATTTTATTATTTTTTTTCATTTTGTCACCAAAGTCACATTTATATCTATTACTTTTATCTTACTTGATGGATGTATGATTCAGAACCAGTTTTACAAACTCGCTGATATGAATGAATGTCAAGAGGAAGCATTGATCACAATTATAAGTCGCGTGTCAAAGCGAACACTATGGTGGATATCCAAAAAAAAAAAAAAAAAGAACAACAAAAATTCCTTCAATCAATTTACAGTCAATACTCATACATTTCCTTTATTTCTTTCTTAAATAATAAACCAAACTTAAGCTAAGATGTAAAGGCAGTTGGGGTAATTGTGACACTACCGAAAAATTTTCTTAGTCTTTTGATTATGATTTTGGTTAACGATTTTAATTTGTATAAAATATCAATTTTAGCCAAGTGAATTAACCCACCGCCCTTACAAACAAGAAAAATGAGCAATTTAAAAAATTAACGCATAGCACCAAACTGCACAGAGTTGAGCCTGATTCAATTGAGTTTATTATTTTTCAAAATGCGCTCATATTTTTTTCATATATCTAGTAAAAAATGCTAGATAGTTTGATTTGTTTAATGGCTGAAAAATTGATGAAGCTCCTAAGGTAGCGCTAAAAGACAAGTGCTGTTAAGGTCGATTGAAAAGGTGTTTCGAATTTGGTTCAGATTCAGGAATGTCAAGTTTACTGATGATGTCAAGTTGATAATGTTGGACGGAGGTTACTGAGCCTTGCTGTCTTTGAATCCCTGCACGTATCCCGATTGGTCCGGAATATCTTTCCTACCGGCGATACCCCGACCTTTTCCAGATTCATCAAAACGCTGTTTGTGAGATCCTGTGTACTTGCTTACGTCGGTTAATCTATCCACTGCTGAAGCAGCTTTTCCCGCAGACTGACAAAAAACAAAATTGATCATCAAATTTATCCAAGTTCCAAAACGATGTTTAAATGTTTTTTTTTTTTATTTGAAACATTGAAGATTGTTAAAATGATTAGAAATTGCACACTTACAGAAGATGTATGTGTGATTCCAGGAGGTCCACAGTTGGCCATCTTTTGTTTGATTTCCTCAAGGTTAATTTCTTTACTCTTGGACAATTCCTCGAGAAAAGTCTTGTACTGTTCGATACTTAATTTCATCGACCTGGAAGTAAAATGACAATGTAAAAATATATTACTTTCATGTTCTTAACTTCATTTTTTTTATTATTCATAACTTTTATATTCAGCACAAGTACGTCTCAAACAAGTTTATCTTCACAATGCCAATTAATCATCAATCCTTGTGCAAAGTCTGATCGCGTCATTGGGACTGACAATATTACTGACATAAATTTACATTGATAACAACTTTAATATCGAATGAATCGAAAAATGTATAAAATAATCAAGCTTACTTTTGCTTTTTGAAAAAGATGCCGGTGTCCGTGGTGGTGATTTTCTTTCCATCGATGACTTTGGCCTGTTTCATCCACTTGTCGCTCTGGCTGAGTGTGATCTGTTTGCCATCACTTTTGGTGTCGCCGAACTTTGAGAACGATTTAAAAGTCGCATTAAACGTCGTTGCGGAGCCCTTTTTCTCGCCTTCAATTTTTATGTTTGCAACGTCATCGGTCACACCTTTTGTCGCGTCGTTTTCAATCTTCTCTGGTTTTTGGGCACTCATTTTGTACACTTCTTCAAACTTCCTGCAAACGTGATTTTGAATGTTCTTTTTTAATTATTTGTGTTTTACCAAATCCATTTTTCTTATTGACTTACAATTCATTCATTTATTTACATCGTACTACTTTTGTAGCATGAGTGAGTGTTTGATTAAAGAAAATAAAAATTTAGGAGTAAAAAAAATAGTAATTGAGGAAGATCTTGAAAACAGAGGTAAAATATTCTCGCATGTGTTATGTCACGTATGATGTCATCGATGTGATAAAAAGTAACAAATACGCGATAGTCTTCACCGCGGTGAAGGTCAGTTTTACGGTTTGAATTCTGCATCGGTTATTTTAAATCCTCATGGACCCGAAACCACTTTTGGTAGAATCAAAATGTTCTTCAATTTTTCAACTTTTCATGCTTGTTTATTTTTTGTTGTTTTTATAAAATCAAAAAGTTTAAATAAAAATTGAACGAAAAAAGTTGTTTACTTGTTTGAGATTCTTAAAATAAATTTTTCCCAGTCACTAAAATTAGGTGTGATTTCTCTGATTGATTATTTAAATTTATAGCTGTAAAATGTGAATCAAGGTTGATCAATAAATCTCGCATCACATGATCATGGTTTTGAAACCACAGAAAGCTTTGGTATATAAAACGTTCGCTGCTCATTTACAAAAGCACGTTTCCATTCATTTTCCTCTTCTCATAATACGAACGACGATATGAAATATTGGTTTTCGTAGATTATTAGTTTGAGTTCATTCATTTATCATACTTTTGTTAATTACAATATTTAATTTTTCGTACATTTTTGAAACATGAACAAACGAAAAAAACAAGCATTAAATCTGTCATCTCTTTTTTTTAATATTAAATAATATTAAACATTTCTAAAATCCTCAAAAATTATTTGCATGTTTTAAAAAATTATTCCATCTCATATCCGCCAATTTTTAAATGCAAAACTTTTCATTTCCACACTTTTTTACGTTGGACGAGAATTGAATGGTATTTACACAACAAGGTAGAAATTTCTTCTCCTTTTCAGAATCACCCAAGCAGAACTTTTCAAAATCACTTCGCCTATTTTCTTTCAACACGTTTTAATTTTTGATTTCACCACAATTAAATTCCAAAATTAATTGAACTCTAAATGTATAAACAAATAACGAAATTGGTCTCTGGGATGAGTTTAAAAGAGCGTTTTGATACGAAGCTCGTCTGAGGTAGACTGACACAATTCATAGGGAGCTCTTTGTTTAGTGCACTCGAGATTAATTCAGGCGTGCGAAACTGTATAAGCACTTGGTCAGAGTTGCGACAGGTGTATCTGATCGCAAGTTACAGGTGTCAGCGGATTACCTGGAGTTAACGGGGACCAGGCGGCGGGTCGCGGAAGACTGAGCCAGATGCGCGCACAAGTGGATTCGGAGCACGCGAGACGTGCACTAATAGGCGTGTGATTTTTGCTAGCAAAAACAATGCTCTACGGAGCTTGGGAGACGATCGAGCAGCACGCACTGATGCAGTGCATCTACTCTGCTGGACCTCATCAGGGCGCATGTCGCTTATCGATCCTGCTCTTCTCCTGCCACCCCACGACTTATTCTCAAAACGATACCAAATTGTGTTACACATCTGACTAAACCCAAAATTCACATTTTCTATCCACTTTTCAAATTGAAAAGTTGATCTTATTTTTAATACAAATAAAAATTGAACAATTATTATCTTTTTGTTGTATCACAGAAATGATTCAACTCAAAAATTATTATTTTTTGTTCATCAGGTTTTTTGATATTGAAACAAAAACTAATTTTTAAAATAAAACTTAATTTTTAATTCCACCTTGTCAATTATGTTTTCAGTTAATTTTTTGGCTGCAATATTATCAATGAAAATGTTGCAGACAAATTTGTTTCGAAGAACTTTTTTTTTCATTCGAATCTTGTTTGTTCTTTTTTAATAAAGAAAATACACGTTAAACGTTTCCTTTCTTTCCTCCCCATGCTGATATGAGCTAAATTGGAATATTAGTAATTAATGTTGTGTGCGAAGGTACGGTCATTCAACGGCTAGAGTGGGATTTATTCAGTCGAAAAAAGTAAGCGCAAAATTAATTTTCAATATGATAACTTTGAATTATTCGTTGTTGATTTTCAATTTTGTTTCTTTCATTTCATATCAAATTCATTTTGATTTGATCGACTGAAAGGTTCTCTTATCAATCTGTAAGGAGCGATAAGAAAATGCTACAGATAAAGTGAAAAAAGTTGCAGTAGAAATGGTTGTAAGTCCGGTGTTTTCACTCCAGGTTCTACGTTTTCTAATTTCTTCATTTAGATAGTCAATTTTTTTTTTCTTTTTTTTTTTTTTCGAAAACCCATTACAGAATGCGAGATTTTTACTCCAAAAATGCAGCAAGAATAATATATTCGGCAAATGTTTTTCTTGTACCGAAAACGTCAAGATGAACAAAATTTTAAGTTTTGCAATTGTTTAAATCTGATGATATATTGTTTTCAGAATTGACAACTTTCCAAACGTTTTCATCAGACAATCGTGTCGATTATTTGAATTACTCTAATCGAGTCGCTTCGTCACATAGCCGTCTAATTTCTAAAGCATACGAGGTGGAACTTATAAAATAGCTTCCCTCTACATCATTTTCAAAGTACAAGGGCAGACTGATTACAATCGTGATCGCAACATCGTTACGAACATAATGAAGTTATTATTCCAAGGTCGACAAAGATGTTTTTTTTTTCAATCAATAATTTCCTTAACTTTCCAAAGTGCTTTTTTGAAGCCCTTCATTATACTTTCACTCGGTTATAAACGTGCCGAATATAGACAAAGCAGCACATTAGAAGCAGTATTAAAAAAAATTGCTTTAACTTACAAGTATGCAAAAAAAAGTTAATTTCAAAAATAACATTATCCAAAATAGTTTTCAAATAATCGAAATGATCAATAAAGTGATTTTTTTTTGAATTTTTATTAATTTAATCAAGTTTTATTTTTCTGATGAAATTTGTAAAAGATTGTACTATTTTTTATGAATGTAATTAGCACAAAAATGTAACGATGCACTGCGCAGTTGATTACAATTTTTCATCAAGGAGAATTTCATAATTCTCACCAAGCGTTACAACTTGATATCGCACCTGAATTCAAATGTGTAACCGTAACACATGTAACGGAGCCGCTCAGAGATAATCGAACCGACATGATTTACAACACGTGATGGATCACATAAATTCTAAATCACAAAAGTTATAATTAAATTTTGAAACAACATTTCACTTGAATTTTTATCAATCAAATCATCAGTTCTTTACATTTTGCAAATTTGAATTTAAAATGTAATAGTCGGAATATTATTTGCGTAGTAGAAATATAGTATTTTTAATATTAATGAATTCTAGCTAACAATTGAAACGTAACGATTAATGTAAGAATATGAGATGAACCAAAATTAAAATGTCCATCACTGATTTATTTACATACGTCAGGATGTTCTAAGTCACCAAAAAAGAATTCCTCAACGCTCCAGCGCTTGAAGTTCACTAAATAAGTTCATCGTTTTTAAATCAAGTCAAATGGCACAAAATAAGCACCGCTGAGCTTTGTAGTCGGCTGACTTGCGCATTTCAATGTTTCCTCACCTATACGATCTAATTTGTTACTTTATTTTCACAATTTTTGTAATCAACATCTGCCTCATCTTCACATTTCATTGATTTAAAAAAAAGAACTCTCAGATGTTTGTCATATTTTCACGTTCAAATGATATAACAAGTTTCAAATTCATTTCAAAATGCAGATTTTTGAAAAATCAACATTCTTTAATTGAACAATTTTTTTTCAACATTATAGTTTTTTTTTATTAGGTTCAAAATTTGATTTTTGTTTAAAGTATCATTTTTATCCTGAAATGTGATTTTTCATTTGGAATATTAAGGGTCGAGAAAATCCGTGTGTGTGACCCAAATATAACTACTTTTCACGCGATGGGCGGTAAATCGTTCACATCAAAATCGAATGCATGATAAGTTCATAGTTCAGTCAGTATTCGAGGGCGAAGAATACAAAGCCCTAGAAGTCTTATTTTGTCAGCGTTGACTTGTCGCTTTCCGTCAACTTGGGTTCACACATTAAGCGTCATATATAAGTTATACTTAGTCTCTATAGTCATATACCTATATAGGTGGTCGACTTAAAGATTGTTGACTTTTGTGATGTTGCAGATAAAGTTAACTAAAATAAAATATAGATCAGACAAGTTTTTTGACACAGTTTTAAAAAATTTATGCGAGGAAAAATAAAATCAATCTCAGAATTGCCATTGAAACTTCCAGAAAAAAACATTTTTAATCAAAGTAGAAAATTTGAAAAAAAAAAAATTAATTTTTCACTCCTCACAAAATAATTTTATTCATTTTCATTCAATTGTTTCATACTTTAATTAACTAAAATAAATTACATCTAATTATTAAATTCAAAAACATAAATATATTGATATTTTTTTTTATATTTTCAAGATGGTATACTTGGTGGTAAAAATTTAATGATAAACAAGTAAAATCTTTCTTTTTGGAAGTTCCCCCAAGTTGCCCCTTTCCCCCCATTCATTATCTTCAGTGCTGCCAACCCAAACAACATAATTTCCCCTTACTTGAAGTTAGCCCCAGAAAATATATGGCTTTGTAAGAAGTGCGCAACCACTGTTTAGTTGCAAGGATTATAAAGGATCTCGTCCTTTACATAGCTATCAAAGCAAACAACATAAATATTAGATAAACAATAATATAATTTTTGGTAAACAATTTGGTCCTTTTGCAGACTGAAAAAAGTATAATCAATTGCACATTATGCCCGAGGTAGTTGAGATAAACTTTTATCTGTGGGCCTTGATGGAATTTTTGCACTAAAAAGTTTGCGACTTCATTATCAAAATATACCGCCCGGAAAATTGTAATCAGGACAAGAGTAAAACAAGACAATTATAACAATGATAGTCAATCGTTTGCTGCAAAACAAACAAATTGTGTTATTTACAGGCTGTGCCTGTGTCGGTATTTATGTTGCTTATAGATATTGGAAAAAGAGGTTACTTTGCACCATTGATGAAGGATTTGAGGATGTCACAAAGGTTGTACATTTTGTCCCTTCCTTCTTACTTTGTTTAATGAACTTTTGCAACAATTGTTTATCTTTATTTGCATTCATTTTTTTGCAGATTGATGAGAGCAATTACAAACGAATCGTGCTGGTAGGTTTGCACAGTTCAGGAAAGTCAACACTAATGAAACATATCAAAGCTGGCAGTAAAAACGAGTGCAACATCAGTTCCTTTCCGTCTTATGATTTTGTTATTTACAAATATCAAAGGGACAAGTACAATTTTGAAATATGGGAGAGTAAGTTTTGTTGTTAAGCAATATAAATTGTAATAAGAATGATAGATAAACAAGTTTACTTTGAATGATTGTTTTGTGGAATTCACAGTTGGCGGACACAGTGACAGCGATAACAATTGGAACAATTTTTTAAACGATGTTGACCTCTTGGTATTTATGGTAGATGCAACTGATCAGCACCGATTAGCAATTGCGACAACTATATTCAAAGAGTTGCTAGCCGATGTGAGACTGCACTCCGTTCCTGTGCTGATAGTAGCGAACAAACAGGTAATGAGAAATAAAAATCTGTAATCAATTAATTAATTAATCCTCCCAGAAGAAAAAAAGTGATTCAAAAGTATAACAATGAATGATACAAACTAGCAATGTTTCTTTAACTAACTTTTTTTCATTTTAATTTAATGTCTCAAGAGTGGATTCAGTTTAAAGAAGTTGATCAAAAGTTTTTCACTGAATGTTTGCAGGGTTCAATTTGAATAATGATCTGAGTTTTTAATTAAAATGAAAATGTGATTTCAGGATTTGCCAACGGCACTCAGCCCAGATGAAGTGAGGGAAGCTTTAGACGTGAAGAGCATTGTTACTCACAAGGAGAAGATCCATGTGGTAGGATGCGAGATGGGCCCCAAGCCAAAGGACCATTCTTCGAAATCTGAATGGTACCATTCTTCTGCTGTGGATGTATTTAACAAAATATTCACTCTAGCCGTGCACTCATGAATGCGCATCATCGATCAATGTTAAATATGGTACAAAACAAAATGTCTCAAACAATTTTATTGACACTGCGTCGTTATTTTGTTCTTGAATTTATATATTTTTTTTTCAAACTATAAAATTTCTGATACTTTTACACTTAAGTTGAAATCGAGTGTGATGTGAGACGATTTTTTAAGAGCGTGAAATATGTTTCAGTAAATTTCAAATGTGAGATCGAGTTTATAAAAAAAAAATATGGGTAAGCTGAATGTAATATGTACAACTGTTGATGACTGTACATCTTCGATATTGAAATAAATAGTTTTGTAAAAACGTTCTCTTCATTTATTGACATCCTTGTTTTATAAAAGTAAATACAACTTTGACTATGATTTTCAACAATCACTCGGATCGTTCAGATTTTTTAGCTAAATATGCGCCGTACTGTTCTGGAATCTTTTTGAATTTATTTATCTTTGATTTAATTTGTTTCCATGTCATCTGATAATGGTTTTTGGGATCTTTTTCCATTGCCTATAAACAAAATTGAAAAATATTATAACTGAAACATAAATATTGTTGCTGTTTCTTATGATCATTTACTATGACCAAATGTTTCATACCTCATACTCTTCTCCATATTTATCTATCATGTAAGTCACAAAATTAACTTCGCTATTCGGCATCCTGAACAATTTTTGTCTAGGAGCTTTAGCATCTGCTTCCAACGCCTCAGCAACAAACTTTTTTGGCGCTTCCTCCAGTTTCGTTTTATCCTTCTCAAGTCCATTAAAATCTTTCTTTTTCAATATTTTTACCATTGACGTTTTGATGATTTCTTGTTTGGTATTTGGAATCGGTATCGCTTTATTCGGATCATAAGCAAGTGCCATTTCTTTCATATTAATTTGTGCTGATTTTGTTAATTCCCAGGCTCTTTCAATTTCTTTGCTGAAAAATGTAAAATCAATTAGCAAAGCAGAATTAACCAAACTAAAAAAAATGTTTTTAAATAATTTGTAACGAATCAAAAATAAATTATATTTTTGCTTACCATTTGATCTCTGGAATTCTTTGTACTTTATTTCGTAACCTTTTACGATTAATGTTGGCATTGTATCTTTTCCGACGATGGACCTTCTTTACTTTCGGCATTGTATGCGACTTTGTTTACTGTCGGAAAAATTCTAACCTCAAACCAGAAAACTTGTTTTTTAATAATATACAAAAATTTCAATTTACCAGATTTATTGTTATTTAAAGTATTTAATTATTTTCATAAACTTGTTCACTCCTTGATTTGTTTGTCACTGAAAATACATTTTATCGGGCAGACAATCGGAATTTCAGCTGATTGTCGCGTGTATAGCGTACGACATTAAACATAACCTAACTTTCCATCTGCGCACACGTGATTTCACCTGTCGCTTTGGAGTGAAATGTTGTTTTGATACTTGAAACAATAATTTTTCAGTGAAATAAAAAACAATTTAAATTCAATTAATCAAGATGGGAAAGCATAAACAACAGTTGCGCTCAGAAAAGGCGAAGGTCAAATTGCGGACTAAAAAGGAAAAGGATAAACTCTTACCAAAAGGTTTAAACATCACAAATGTATCTTTCAAGTCAAAAAAAATCAACATTCAAGAACAACTAAAGAGCGCCGACGAGTCACAAATTTTGAGTCGAAGGAAACTTGACGTGAAGGTAAACAAACTGTAATTTCATAATTACGTTTTTAAATTGTATTAAACAATTTTTAATTTCAGTCAATTTATTAGAATTCATTTTCAATTCAATTGAATTCAATTCAATTCATTTATTTATTAGAATTTTCTTTTCACAATTATTTTGTTTATTCAATTTTCGTTACTGAATTTCAGGCTTTATTAAAACGTCTGGAGCACCACAACACAAAGCACAGACAAGAATCCCTAAAGGAGCTCAAAGAAATTCTCACAATTTATCCGGTAGAAAGTGTTATCTCTCCTCTGCAACCTCTCCTTCGTGGTGTCTTATCTCTTACGTTGGATGCTGAAAAAACAATCCGTAGAGAATCAATAAAAATTATGCAACTGATCCTGTCGCAAATCAGCGCCGAAAATTTTGTATACTCGAACGTCATTGTGCCCTACCTCAGTTGCACAATGACTCACATCAACCCTAATGTTAGGGAGGATTCACTTCTCCTCCTGGACACCGTCAACGAAGGCTGCAGCAGCGTCGTCATTGAGAACCAATCAAAAATCATCCCCCAACTCATGGACTTGATTTCTCAGTTGCACACCGACACAAGTCGTCGACTTCTGTCTACAAATTTAAGCGCCAGAATGACAACGGTTCGATGGACAACAAAAATTCTTCTAAGTCTGGTGAAAACGTTTGATGTCATCGTTTCGTCAAATAAAAAACATGACAATTTTCAATCTAAAGGATCTTCTCAAACGGAAGATTCGGATGAGCAATTTCACCGACCGATTTTTGTCAACCAGAATTTGGTTGCTCCCTATTCCATAAATTTCAACTGTGAGATGGGTGAAAATGCTGAGGAATATTCGCAGGGAATTTTGAGTCATGTGGATGAACTGCTGCCGCTGATTTTTGAGTCTTGGGTTGAAGTATCAACGAAGGACAATTTCAACAAGAATAATTTGACGGATGACGAGGTCGAATTGTTGCGCAGTATTGTGCTCGTTTTTCAGTCCGTGATCAGTTATATTGACACATTAGAAACAAATAAAAAGACTGAGCAACTAAAGATTAAATTCCAATCGCTCTTTGTGAGACGAATCTTTGAAAATTTTCCATACTCCAGACAAGTGAGAAATGAAAAATTAGGTAGAAGAAAGAGGCAGGAGGATTTTGTAACCAATCTCGTTGACGGTTGCAATGAGGAAAATCTGGTCTTGTGTCTGGTTTATGTCTGGCTCACAAACAATCGAGTCAGAGTAAACAAATTTGATTCAACCAATCATAATATAGCAGCGAAGATGATTTCATACATCAGTGGTGAGAACATTGTTTGTAAATTAAATTTAAAACTGTACTAATATTTTATTAAAATTTACGTTAATCAGTTGAACAGGTTTTTAACTTTGGTTTCAATTTTTTTGCAGACAATCTGAAAAGTTTTACCAAGCTTGAATCTGCAGCCCAAAAGCAGTTGACGAAAGTTCTGAACATTCTTTTCTTAGAGGCTTCTGATATTTACCATCAGAATAATTTACCTTTGAATAATATTCTACAAACTGCCTTGGAAATTTATTTGGAATCATTTAATCAAGAGGTGAAGCAAACGATTTTCAATTTGTTCGAAAGCATTGCCATGGACCATACTTTGCTTCAGCTACATAGGTATATAAATCTCAATTTCAGTTTCAAAAAAATCAAATATTACAGTAGAAATAATTTTTCCGAACAAAAATAACATTTTTTTTTTCAATAGTTCATTTCTTAATTAAAATCTATTTTTTTTCAGTGATAAATCGTTTGAAAAATTTGTCCAATATTTATTGCCACAACTGTTGGGCCGTTCGATAAAAGAGAGAACCATTGAACTCTTGAACAACATCGTATTGAGACAGTTGCGATGGGTGAAACCGTTCCTGTTGAAAAACAAAGATGCCATACTGGGTAAATAGTTTATAAATTGCTGACAGTTCAGTCAGTGTCTGAAACAATTTAACTTCAATGTCTCCGTTAAAAAATTCCTCACTCAGCATAAAGTATTAATTCATCGTTTATTTTCTGTTTATAGAAAACGCAAAAGTCATTGAAGTGGACGGATCCAACAACCTGCACGAATCTCGTCTGATGATCTGTAATTTGTTTTACTGCATCGACGGAAACGTTTATTTTTAATTCGTACCTCTAACTGCATCAATTTTATCTTTTATTTTACAGATTTAAAAAATTGTAAATAGAGTTGAATTTAAAATTATGTACAAAGTTGATTAAACCTAATCGACGAATTGAATGACAAATGTATTCATTCATTTTAACAACATTTTTTGTTTCAATGATGTATTTATATTCGTAATTGAATGTTCCCGGGCTGGAACTGTATTGAAGTTGGCAATTCATGTTTTCAAGTAGAGTGTGCGCTGGTTGACCATAAAAGGGAAAGGGCGGGACAGAGGGGCGGTGCTAGGCGGCTGTGTGTGGGTGACAGTACGTGCTGCCGGCACACTCTGTCGATCTATAGCAAACTCGTCGCGGGCTTAGTGACAAACGCCGAGTGAGTCGCCGAAAGCGCTGGCTTTCACCGAAATAAACAAGGAAGATCCAAAAATTGGTCCGAAATGTCGTACGAGACAAGTAAGTTTTGAAAAGAACGCTGCTCCGAAATTCATCATATATTTGCATGAAGTGTGCGAGCTCGCTCCACCCGCATAGAGTCAAGTTTGGCTTGGATTCAGCTCGGTTTCCAGTGATGTTGTTGTTCGTCAGACAAATTTTTCCATCGGATGTACGCGCGGTTGCATTTCTTCGCGCTGATTCACGCGTGTTGTCGCGACAGAACAAGTCATATCATACGAATTTTCGTCGGTTTGAGAGTTCTATAATTGTATAGTTTCGCGCTAACTTATGTCGCACGCTGGAGTGACGCCAGATCTTCATCACAAATATATCCAGCACACGTTTTGTATTCTACGCTGTCTGTCAAAAAAGAAAAAAATAAATACAAACATCCAACTTGACTCGTGCGCGTAATTGGAGCACCGTTTGTATATTATTAGATTGTCCAAAAGGAAATTCATCTCTATTTGGTATCTAAGTTTGTAACATAAGTTTCTTTTTTTTTTATTATTATTATTTCGAGTCACCTTTTCCATCCCTGTGAGAAATGTCGTGTCTATTATTTTTGTTTTAAATTTACCTCTGCGCTGCAGTATTTTTAAGAGTCATTATCAACACTTTATGATTCACACTAAGATTAGATATAATAATTTGTACGGTCTATAAATAATGACCCCAACATCCACACGTTGTCATTTTAATATTTGGAAAAATGTATGTACCTCCGTTTATAATTAAAAGTTTGTCATTTGAAACTATTTGTACAAAAACAATTTGTACGAAAATATTCTTATGGATTTGTTGCTGAAATACTAAAGTCTGACCTGTTTTTACAATTGGACAAACTCGTATAATTTTATATTAATGTATACATAACTGATGTGAATTATTTTTAAACGAATTTTTAATATTACTTCATACATTTAAAAGTTGCTCAACTAAACGAAACGCATGAAAGCAAAATTTCAAGTACAGTTTGGTTTCGTCAATTACGGCCTGATTAATAAAGAAAGTGATAATTTAGAAATTTTAGAAATTTATCTTTACACTTTTTTCCATACTAATTGTGCAATCATCCATCCGTCTCTAATACTGAAAAAATAATTCATTTTTAGTTAACAAAAAGATTTTTTTTGAAATAAATGATTTCTCATTATTAATTTATATTAATTATAATCATGTTGCTGCTTGATGAAAATGATGTTGATATTTTTGTTGTTTGTCTCTTCTAGAATACATCTTTGCGACTTTACCGCGAACACAACGAGGTCAACCATTAGTTTTAGGAGGCGATCCTAAAGGCAAAAACTTTTTATACACCAATGGAAATAGCGTTATCATAAGAAATATTGACGTGAGTTTTTTCACTGAAAGATTTTTTTCAATTTATATTTGAATTATTTTATTTTTATCAAACACTTTCCATTGCGATATAAAAGACAACTTGAGTTTAAACTTGTTACTTTTACAGAATCCTGCAATTTCTGATATTTATACCGAACATTCTTGTGCCGTGAATGTTGCTAAATACTCGCCAAGTGGTTTTTACATTGCATCTGGCGGTACGTACCAATAAAATAAAAGAACAATGAAACATAGCAAAAAAAAAAACATTTAACTTTATTAAAAAGGCAATACTAATTTTATTATTTGATGATTTGTCTAAAGATCAGTCCGGAAAGATTCGCATCTGGGATACAGTGAACAAGGAGCATATTTTAAAAAATGAATTTCAACCGATTAGTGGACCTATCAAAGACATCGCTTGGTCCCCGGATAATCAACGTATGGTTGTTGTTGGCGAAGGCAGGGAACGGTAATTTTGTATTAATTTGTAGCAGCAATATAGTACAAAAATTAATTAAACTAGAAGATTTTTTATTCGCTTAGAAGATACAAAATAAAATAGAAATTTTATTTTGTTATTTAAATGTATTTTAACCACTCACTTAATTTTATAAATTGTCTTACAAAAATCATGTTTGTTATAGATTTGGCCATGTATTTATGGCTGAAACCGGGACTTCCGTTGGGGAAATTTCTGGTCAGAGTAAATCAATCAATTCTTGTGACTTCAAGCCGTCTCGTCCGTTTAGACTAATCACAGGCAGTGAAGATAATACGATCGCAGTTTTTGAAGGACCGCCGTTTAAATTCAAGTGTGTACAATTATACTTTTATTGATAAAACATTTAATTATACAAACAATTGAATAAATGAAACCAATTTTCAATAAACAGGATGACAAAGCAGGACCATACAAGATTCGTCCAAGCTGTACGTTACTCACCTTCGGGCAACCTTTTTGCATCAGCTGGATTCGATGGAAAAGTTTACCTCTATGACGGAACATCATCTGAACTCAAGGGAGAAGTCGGTTCTCCAGCACACTCGGGAGGAGTTTATGCGGTAATGCAAATGTTCTTATCTGTCTGCGTGACCAAATGTTACCTACTTTTGATCTAATAAAACATTTGTGCTTTTAGCTAGCATGGAAACCGGATGGTACGCAATTGTTAACTGCGTCTGGGGACAAGATGTGTAAATTGTGGGACGTTGAGACCCGGTCGGTTGTGAGCGAATTCCCCATGGGTACAACTGTGGATGACCAGCAGGTAATTTTTCATATTTATAAAAATGATAAATATTAAATTAAATAAATATACTTATGTAAATTAAAATTTTAATTAAACAATTTTTTCAGGTGAGCTGTTTGTGGCAGAACAATTATTTGCTGTCAGTATCGCTGAGTGGATTTGTCAACTATCTTGATGTGAATAATCCTAAAAAGCCTTTGAGGATAATAAAGGTAGATAAAGACAAATTAACAGTTCGATAGCAAAACATAACATAAGTCGAGAGACAAGAAATTGATACAAAGACATTTTTTATTTTTAGGGACATAACAAACCAATAACAGTATTAACAACGAGTCCCGATAGGAATACGATTTACACCGGATCTCACGACGGGTACATCACCAGTTGGAACGCGACATCGGGCGAGAATGACCGCGTTGAAGGTCAAGGACACGGCAACCAAGTGAACGGCATGAAAGCCGCGAGCGGGCTTTTGTACACCGCTGGCATCGATGACACACTGCGCACAATTAACATCGAGACAAACACATATGTCGATTCGTCCGTTGTTAAATTAGAATCACAGCCACGAGGACTGGACCTGTACAATGATACGGTCATCGTTGCCTGCGTCAGACAGGTGATTTTTATTTTACAACTTGTTATTGAATGAATAAATTTAAAAGAATGAACAAATTACAAAAAAATTATTTTCACAGCTGGTCGTCACGCAAAACGGTAGGAAGTTGTCCTCGCTTTCAATTGACTATGAACCGTCTAGTGTGAGCGTGAACAAGCAAACGGGTCATGTCGCGGTGGGATCTACAACTGACAATAAGGTCAGTGCATGCAAAAGAAAAACTTTCATTACGTTTTATCAATCAAAAATTCTGACACAATAATGACAGGTATTCATGTACTTTTGTTTCAATTTATAGGTCTACATTTATGAATTTCTAAATGAAAACACATTGCGGTACAAATCAGACATCGAGCATCTCGGCCCAGTTACTGACGTTGCATTCAGTCCGGACCAAAACTACCTTGTTGCTTGCGACGCAAACAGAAAAGTCATCTTGTATCTTTTACCGGAATATAAGGTAATCAATAATAATTAATTATTTGTTCATCAATTAATCATGTTATAAACATTTTGATTCTGGATAATAAACGTTAAAATTGTTTGCTTACATTTAAATTTGGGAATGAAGACTGTAAGTAGACTGAAACAGGTTTAAATATTTATAAAGTAAAGTTGCAAACTTGCATTTGCAAAAGTAATAGAACCAACTTTTTTAATGTCCATAGCTTGCACACAACAGAGAATGGGGCTTCCACAGTGCGAGAGTTAACGCAGTAGCTTGGTCTCCGGATTCTGAGATGGTCGCCAGTGGCAGTTTGGACACAACCATCATCATCTGGAGTGTCACAAATCCAGCCAAGCATACCATAATCAAAAGTTGGTATTTGCAAATGAATCAAACTCCGATTCAGATAAACGTTTAACTGACTTCACAGGGTTACTAAACGGTTACTAACATTTTTCTTTTCAGACGCACACCCTCAAAGTCAAATTACTCGTCTGGTATGGCTCGACGACAAAACGCTCATCTCGGTTGGACAAGACTGCAACACAAAAATTTGGCGCGTCGACAAGATTTAAGACACGAGGCAAGAAGAAGTCTCAGCTTCAATTATTCGTGGGTGCATTTTTAATTTATTTTCATCGACACGACTTTTCAGTTATTGTATATTATTTTTAAATAAAAACTCTTAATATAAGCCCAAGTTTTGATTACAAATCAAGCCCGTCTACCGAATGAAATCAATCAACACTGTTCCCTTTTCTATTCAGTTACCTTTATTTTACACTTGTCATCATGATCTAGTGGTAAATTGTGCAAGAGGACAGTCGAGGAACAACAATAAATTAACCCGCGATAACGGATTACAAAAATTATTCATTCTGTACAAGATTGATCCTGGACTTATAACCATCCAACGAAACCAAGTTTAAAATTATGAAAATTCAACTTCATTCAACAGTAACAGACATTTTAAACTTCGTTTCAACTTCCGAACAGTTATAAACCGAGGATATCTAAAAACGATTATTTACAATATTTGTTACAGGAGTGAAATAATTCAATAACAAGAGCACGGACATAACATCTCCTACAAATCTTCTTGGAACGTTTTTTTTTTTTTCATCTCAGTTTGATTCTTTTTTTACAAAACATTTGCGGCGTATAAATTTTCATCTCCGAATATTTCATTTGAATTTCCTGCTCGAATCGTTTGAACTTTTCAGTAGACATCGTTATAAATAGAACAAACAAACAATCAATCCATCAAGACGGACGAAGGGCTAAGGTTTTGGTGTTGTGTAACGAGCGGCGCGTTTTTGAGAGGCCGTCACCGGGTGTCTGTAGGACACGTGTTTTCTCAAAGCGTCTCTCGAACGGGACACATGCGAGCACGCGGTGCAGCTGTACGAGCTGTTGCTGTGCGTCTCCATATGCACCCGCAAGTTGTACTGATTGCTTAGCTGCTTGCCGCATATCAGACACGTGACGTTGCTCTTGTTGCTGCACGACGAGGAGGACATCTTGGCTATGCTGTTGCTAAGGAATTTGAAACTCGTGTCCAAAGTCGGGGCCTCGACCTCCTCGGCTGGACGGGCGACTTCAACCTGAGGAGGCGCCGGGGCTGCTCTCTCGTTTGCAAAATTAATCCGACTCAGATCCATCTGTTTGATAAAACTCGTCGACGGTTTTCGGTTGAGCTTCGCATTTATTGAATAGTAGGGCTTCGTTTTCACACTGCAGACGTTGTCTAGATCATTGGATGAAAATTCCTCCTCGTCCATGTAGCTGTCCTGTGCACCGGAAGCAGGTTCCGAGACGGTATTGGTCTCCTCTTTGGTTATTGTTAGGTCGGTCGACTCTTTTTCTTCTGTCACCGAAGTTATCTCCGTTGGCTTGTTGTCGTATCTAAATGGTTTCTGCAAAAACAAAAAGATTTGTTTATCAATTTATATAATTTCTTTCTTTTGATTTCAATCTTTTTTCAAAATTAATTTTTTACAATTCTTATTCAATGATTTTGGTATTGTGATTTTTGTACAGTGTTTTTAGACGGTGTTTCTTTTTTTTTTTATTCGGTGTCTTTTATACAATGACTGTTAGTCTTATTATTTATAAAGCGAGCAGCAAATATGAAGAAAACTGAAATACAAAAAAAAAGAGATGAACAAATTAAAAGACAAAAAATTGATGTAACTGCAAAGAATTGTGTAATTTAAAGAAGGTTGAAAGTATAGAATATACCTGTAAGTTTATACTACGGGGTGTATAAATGGGGATCCATGGGATGCATCATCCACTTGCATTTAGTCGCGCAACACACAAAACGATTCTCGATCTCGTGGATATCGTTTTTATTCATTATCGTTCCTTTGATGCAGCACACGATTTGCTCATTCCTCTTCTTGTGAGTACTTCTTGAGGAACGACAGTGAATTCAAATTGTTTAAGTGACCTGAACAAAACAACACAATCATAGAGGGTCATTTTTATTATTTAGGAGCAAGCAAGCCAGTTTCGTTAAAACTAACAATTTAACCATCATGTCAAATTATTATCAAAAATGTACATCAAAAATTCAAACAACCAAAGTTTTCTTGTCCATTAATAAAATGTTTTTATTAATGTATGATTCTACGAAGATTTGATTTGTATAAGATATTTTATTTTCCAAAAGTTGGTGTCTACACGGTTGTTTTAGTAGTCAATCGAATGTCCAAGTTATTATTTACATCTTATGTCAACTGGTTTATTATTTTAACTATGTTAAAAAATGTTTCACAAAGTTTTCATTAGTTTGATTTTCATTGAGTTTAAACAAAGAGTTATTTGAAAAAGAAAAAAAAACTAATTTAAGCTGTTTGTGATTGTCGTCACAGCTTTATTAGCCGACTGATTTGTTAGTTGAAATGTAGAAGAAAGTACTGCGACAACTCACCCCGGCAATGTCGGCTAATCCTCTGATGTGCAACGTATCTGCCATTGCTAGGAGTGCAGGCAATTGTTCCTGATAAATATTCACCTCGCCGTTGTACATGAAAGTCACTAATGCGCACAAATTTGTGTACTCCATTCCAGGCAAGATGATGATCGGATGCTGAAGAGTATTCAGATCCTAAAACCAAAAATGTTTTAATTATTCAAAAAAAAAAAAAAAAAACTATAAAAATTTTCATTTTTGGTATAAAATATTAAATTGTATGGTCTCAACCTTGAACAATTCTTGAAAATAATAACTACAAGCTGAGAGAATGATGCGGTGTGCATGGATGTGTCTTCCACCTGCACTCAGAGTAACGTCGGTTAAATAACCACCATTTAAAAGTTTTGGTAACGTTCCCAGCAAGGTATTTTGAAAATTGTGCCACCTCAGACAAAACTGTTGACCTTCCATCTTATCTGAAAGCAAAAATTAGAAAAAGTTATCAAAACTGAAATAAAAGTTTGACTATAATTGAATGGAACGAAAAAAATTTGGTACGATACTTAACAAGAAGTTTTGATAATGAGGATGAAAATAAGAAAAGCGATGAAAAAAAAAGCGCGCTCGTGTGGCAAAGTTTAGCGTGCAACTAGGCGCTGATAGTTACAGGCACGTTGTTGCTCGAATCCTATTTATTTGATCGGGCCGTAGGTTCCAGCCAAATCTATTATTGTCGCCAGGCGCATGGCTGGAGGAAAGGCCAGAACACAACGCGCTATTCGACATGTGGAAATGTGCCAAAAAACACGCCTGCTGATCGCGCGTTTAACAATCATTTTTCCACCAGTTATTAATTCTCTCACCTTAGATCGGCGAATCCTCGGGCTCGTATTCCAAAAATTTAATTTCCCCCCTCTAAATTTTCACACCTTAAATCGCCGCTCTTTTTCCTGTACCTTTTCACCCGAGACGTGACACAACACTCGATCACGGTTATGACACACACGAGAGTGCAAAAATAAACCTCACTTCGCCTTACAGCTAACAGTCACTGTATCTAATAGTTCCACTCTCAAAGCTCGGTCGATCAAATCACAAATTTAAACTTTTGAACAAAATTAATTCTTAATTGATCAAATGATATCAGACTTAATTCTATATTTTTTAATTAAATAAATAAGGTGAGGTTTGGTAAAAAATGAACAATTGCGTAATAAAATCAATGTAATTAATAATTCGTTGTGATTACAATTTACATTGCCTATGTATTACGCAAAAAATTGTAACCATTTTGTTGTTAAACAACTTATGAGTTGGGGTTCGCATTTGGTCCACGTCTACGTCCGAAGGTCTGCACAACATTGACGAATCTCCTGTTGTACTGGATTCGTCGCTTTGCTCTGCCGGTCTTCTTCTTTGACTTTTCTTGTTTCTCCACCTGCAAAAGTTAATACCGTAAGAATGACATTCTCACTGCTACCAAACTTTCTTTCTCTTTTATTTTCATTTTATATTAATTTATTTTGAATTGAATTGTTGTTAATATATGAAAAACCAAGTTTCGGATTTAAACTTGATCTCACTTTTAATCACATTTGCTCTTGCATCGATTGTTTACTGCAATTTGAATTAAAGTCAAGCTGCCGCTTAGATCAAGATGCAGAAAATAATAGAAAAACGTCGTTTCTAAAATTTTGTTGTTTAAATTATTGTTTCAATTACCTTTGGGGTAGCTCCTTTGACTTTTCCAGCACGAGCCAGAGAACCGTGGACCTTACCTAAAAAATAAAAAAAAACATTCATCATTTGTTAATTTGCATTTTGTTTAAATGAAACGATGAGAAATCTAGTTATCATCTAGTTATCTGTTAGTCATCTAGTTATATACAAATTTTTACCTCCAAGAAGTGGGGCGTTCAAGTCCAACGTATCGCATTCCAAATTGCTGACAACATCATCATCTTCGAGAATTTTCGACGCACATGAAAGAGTGATATCACTCAAATTTTCAAGGGCTAAGATTTTTTCCTAAAAAATAAAGATTAGATATAATTCATGTTACAATTTCAACTTGGACAAAATTAAAAGTTTCATTGAAACAAAAAAAAATTGTTCTTAATCCTATTTGCTAATCTTAATCCTGATTTAGCCTGTTGAAATGGAAAACAATAAAAAGTGAGGTTAGGTTTTTGCGCTTACCTTAAGTTGAGCTACAGTATCATTTTCTAAGCACTCGACGACGAAGTTCGTCTGTCCTCGGATGTGAAGCTGCATTTTGAATGATTCTCTACAACAAAAACCAACATGAAGATGAATAAACAATTGTCTTTCAACGCACCACGTGCAGAACTTAGGTAAATACTATAAACGATTTTTTTAGTTTTAATTCGCTGTAATGTTGAACATTAATTCATGTTCCATTACAACAAATACACTATCATACATTTATTCAAACTTCAAACTTATTTTCCCGATTGTAATTACACATTTATTCAATTAAATTTGGAAAGTAAATAACAATTTCTTACTTTGCGTCGATCAGTCCGTCAAGAAAGAGATCGTAGTTACAGTGTTGCCAAACTTGGCACAAAAGATGTCGCTGTTATCGAGTGGGAAAAATTTTGAAAACTTTATATTCAACTTTGTGAACAAAATTCTCTCCGACAAATTTTGTTTTGCTTAACAATTTATTTACAATTTGAACAATTCAACAAGTAGAAAACGTAAAATAGTTCAAGGTCATTTTAGAGGTCATTTTTCAGATTGATTGAAGATGTAAATGAAGGCATTATCAAAGTTTTTTACAATGAGATTATAAGTAACAATAAAGGTAATGCGATAAATAAGGGATCAATAAATAAAAGGCTTGTCCCCCCTCTAAAGTTCCAACGTCACAAAGTAGTACGTGGCTCATTGTTATTGTTGAGAACTCGTGTCCTGTTTTATCGGCCGATCAAGAAACAGTGCTCTGTCCTCGGGTTGTTGCGCGTGCTCAAAAATAAAAACATTGTCAAATTTCGTGTGTCGTGAAAGTTTGTCACCGGACGAGATGTTTTGATTGACAAGCACCTTTTTTTGCAATCCAAAACTATGACCGCCAAGTGTTTTGCATTTATCTGTACATTTGTTGTTGTCCTCAGTTGTTTTTCAAGTGTCAACAGCGAAATCGGCCAGTTGCCCTATTGCAATCCGTCCAAACCGAAAGATTCGCGACAAAGGTAATATTATTTTGAACTTGAATTTAAATCCGAATTAAAAAGTTAATATTAGTTGACAATTTTTTATCATACTTGAATCAAAAAGAGAAAGAAATTTGGCTTTACTGACAAAATTGCACGATTCTTAACGTGTTGGAACTTGTATTTTGAGCGGTCATCTGAAAGCGCGGGCTTTTTAAATTTGACTGTAATTTTTTTCAGTAGTTCGCTGTACGTGAGCACCTTGGACGGAAAAGTCAGTGCACTTAATTTGTTAACGGGAGAATTGAAATGGAACCTGGAGCTGGACGAGAAACCTTTGTTATCATCAAACATACACAGTCGAGAAGTAAGTAAAAATTATTTTTATTATTTTAATTACTAGTTTTATTTTTTAATTTGATAATTTACATTTTGCATCGCTTTTAGTTGAACAATAATGGACAATGGGTGAGATTGATTCCATCATTGAAGGGAGACCTATACAAATTCGATGGCGAGCGTGTGGAACCTTTGCCTGTCACCGCAGAACAACTACTAAAATCGTCGGTTCGGTACACGGACAACCTTGTGTTTTCTGGCGGAGAGGAAACTAGATCATATAGTATGTTTCAACCTTAACTTGGTTAACGAAACATGACAATTTATTCCATTTCATCATTTACGTTTTATTAATTATTAAATAAACTTAATTAAAAATGCAACTGCTAAAGTGCTTTTCCATAGGCTATTAATATCTGTTTTTCAATTTTCCTCGCAATTAATAATAATGAACAAATAATTTCATTATTCGTAATTTAGCTTTATGCAATCTTTTGCAGCGTGATAAAAAGTTAATTTATTATTTATTGTTGAAAAAGATGCAAAGATACATTTTTCGTTTAATAATTTGTATGTTAAAATAATTGAATTTTAATATATCAATACATTGAATATTCAACCAGGAATACTTAGTTCGAGTGGAATAATCATATCTGAATGCACGATGCATGGCTGTACGAACAAAACCGATGGCTTGCAGTACAATGACGAAGATCTGGTTGTTGTGCAACGATACCAAAGTACCGTGCGAGCGAGCGATCCACGATCAGGAGTCGAAAGGTAATTTTCCTTTCAGAACATTAATCATACAATTGAAAAAATATTTTTCATCTTCAATTATTTGATTCATTTTAAAATTTCTTACAGATGGAATTTCAGCGTTGGACAACACAAATTGTCACTAATTCACAGCTCGAGTTCAGATTGCTCTAGCAATGAGCAACCAAATTTTGCAGACATCGAGATCAAATTCGATCTTCCCAGTGGAATAGTGACAGCATTCAACAAAACCAACTCATTTGTTAATTTGTGGAAATATAAGGTGATTAGATTTTAAAAATGAAATTTTGAATTTCAATTTTTTCTTTTGATTGATGTAGCAATTTATTTTAATCAATCATTTGGAATTCTTTTGTTGTTGTATTATGAAATTTCTTGCATAGAAAAATTCATTTAAAAATCTTAACGACTGACGATAGGTTGTTATTAATTTTTCTATTTTTAAAAATGTGCATATCTTCAAAAAGTCACGTCATTTTACGTTAATTTTGGTGTGTTATGAAATCAACATTAATTTAATATTTCCGAATCTAAACCCTTAACAGGTTTATTTTATGTTTTAGTTTGATTCCCCTATTGCATCAATTTGGAAAGAAAGCGAAGACATTGTGAACACAGAGAAAAAAGATTTACAAGAGGTAAATTTGTTTGACAATCCCTGGATTACGTCAGACATAAGTAGCAATCCAGCCTTGTACATTGCCATGCACGAGAAGCAATTGTATATTCAGAAAAATCCAGCATATACTGGACAGGAAATGTTCCCCTGGAGACCATATCCTGCTATAGGTAAGTTCTAACCAGAAATTTGTTCTTATTTCAAATGAAAATTCTTTCATTTTCCTTATAAATTTATATTAATTTTATTGTTAATTTTTACCCCTTTAGAATTTGAGCAAAGCAAGGAAGATAACAAAGAATTGGCTTTGGTTTCATCTGAAACTGCAAGTACAACAGCAATCTCTGTATTATATAATTCAGAATACATCAATGGTTTGTAAAAATCAATCAAACGTTCTTTTAACGATTTGCTTTCTAACAGAATTATTAATCTTTAATTTGATTCCAGGTAATGGATTTTATTTATACTCCAATGACCAGTTAGAATATCCGGAGAATACTCAATGCAACAAGACGGTTCTTGATGGAATTAACTTCACAAAAGAAACGTCATTTTTAGACGAAGAGGAAACACCTGTGCAAATTATAATCGTTTCAATTTGGTACTACTGGTATGAGTCATTTTATCAATAATCATATTTAAAAGATGATTAAACTTGATGTATAATATTATTATTTTTAATTATCGCCAGGAAGGAAATTGTTCTGATATCGTTTACCACAGCCATCATTTTAAATTGCATTTTCGATTCGAAACTGAACTTTTTGAGAAGAAAAGCCAAGGAAACAGTTTTAGAAGTGGTAAGAATCATTTGAATAAGATTAGAAAATAATTGTAAATTTTCATTATGAAGAATTCTATTAATAGAAAAATTCATTTTATTCTAGCCGGTTGCTGACGGCCAAATTGTTTCAACTCAACCCGAAGAGCGTAAAACGTCAGTGAGCGAAGATGATACCAACTTTTTGTCACGATTTTTAACTGATTTTGATCCTGTTATACGGCTTGGAAAAGGTGGATTTGGGATTGTATTCGAAGCAAAAAACAAAATTGATGATTGTCATTATGCAATCAAACGGATCACTTTGCCCAACAGGTAACTGAAAACTAAAATAAAAAAAAATTAATTCAACATAAATAATATATTGAATGTATTAAATATTTTAGTACATTTAATAAGAATGACAAACACAAATTTTAAATTGAAATAAACCTAAAATTATTTTCCAGTCAAGATTCAAGAGAACGTGTGATGCGAGAAGTAAAAGCTCTAGCTAAACTCGATCACCACAACATTGTTCGTTACTTTAACGCGTGGCTTGAATGTCCACCAATTGGGTGGCAGGAAGAGCAGGACGATCTCATGCAAAAAAACGGGATTATCCCAAACGAGTCTGACTTCACACACGAGATGTCCAGAACTGAGACGGAAACTGAGAGTAAGATGAACAACTCCATGGACAATACGAACGGCGACAAATCGTTGTCTAGCGCTATTGAGGCGTTGGACAGTGACGAGTACGACAGCGACGATGATTTCATTCAGTTCAAAAATCCTGACGACGAGGACCAGACAGACGCCGAGACGATTGACAATGAGTCAAGCAACTGTACCGAAACTTCTGAAGTGGCGAGAAGCGAGGGCGATGAGGAGAGACTGAAAATGGAAAATGATCATTCTGAATCGATTGTATTTCAGGACAGCAAAAACGAGCAGAGTCATGAAAGTTGTTATTGTAATAAGGCATCGAAAACAAATTCCATTGTTGTTGAGAAACCGAAGGCGCGACAGAAGGCGCCCAGAATGTATTTGTACATTCAGATGCAACTTTGTCAAAGGAAAAGTTTGCGTGACTGGTTGAAAAATTGTGATACTCCTAGGGATATGATGAAAGCCATTAAAATTTTTCGTGAGATCGTTGACGCGGTTAACTATGTTCATCTGAAAGGATTGATTCATAGAGATTTAAAGGTACGCAATTATTTCTATCTGATTAAAATTTGTACATTTGATTGAGTAAATTTGAATAACATAAAATTAAAAACTGCAATTTTATAATTTATGTTACAATGATGTTTATAAATTGTGTTTACAGCCTTCAAATATATTTTTCGCTCCCGATGAGCGAGTAAAAATAGGAGATTTTGGTCTAGTAACTGCCATGCCAGAAAGTATTCAATGTGCCGTTGATTTGGATAGTTTGAGATTGAAGAACGAACATAAGGAGGTTTTACGAACAGCGGAGGTTGGCACTCATTTGTACATGTCGCCAGAACAAATGGGAGGACAAATATACAACTACAAAGTCGACATCTATTCATTAGGGATCATCCTATTTGAAATATTGACCCCATTTTCTACAGACATGGAGAGGATCCAATCTCTGACAAACCTGCGCAGGTCGGAGTTTCCTAAAAACTTTGCAATTCAGTATCCTGAAGAGGTATGGCCAATACTAAACAAAATTAACAAACCAAAATATTTTTGATTTATTCAAATTGCACTCGACTAATACAATAATTATCATTTTTAGTATGAACTTTTGAAACTGATGTTGGACGAGGATCCAAAGAAACGACCGACAGCTCTTGGGATCAAAGCAAGGTTTCCGTTTCGCGATGACAAACCTGTGAACAAAGTCAGCCCAGTTTGTTCAGATGAAAAGTGGCATTTTGAACTTCCACCGATAAGCAGAAACTCATCGTCATCTAATACAGAATCTAATAATTCTCTAGAGTCTAATAGTAGTTGAATACGTTTTTGCTCATAGTAAACTGTGTCACAATGACAACTAATTTTTTTTCTATGAAAAAAAAGTTTTAATTGTAAGATGATTTTAATGCCAAGAAGATTAATTGCTAAACGAATTCGTCGTTTATTTTCTCAATAAAATTTCAGTTCTTTTGTAAGTAGTAAAGTCAACAAAATTTTGAGTTCCTTACATGTAGGCGAACTCGCATCCAAATACGGTGATAGCATATTTGCGTCTAATTATTAATTTTGAAAAGGCATGAATCGCAGTGTTGTTGCAAAAATGTCATTATCATTAATTATCTTGTTCATTGACGACATTCCTTAATTTAAACTCATTTTTGTACATCGCATAACATGAGAATCGTTTAGATGCCTATTTCGAACATTTTTTTTGATTTAGAGAAAAAAAGATTATTTAAGTGAGAATCATGTATTTATAAGATGCATTGTATTTTTATATGTGATGTATCGTATTTATTAATGCGGTACATTTGAATTATCTATATAAAGACTGTTAAAGAACCAAACAAAAACTCTATTGATTTTATGTTACCACGGTTTTCTCACATTTCTTTCTTTTCTTTTTTTTTATATTATAATAATGCGTATTACATTTTTGTAAAGAAAAACTAAAACTAAATTTTAATGATAAAAATAATATTGGCAAAGTATTATTGATCTTTTATAAGCTTTTCCCGCATATTCTAGCGGAAACAGAGAGATTTGGTTTCACAATAATCCGGGCTTTAATGGTACCTGCGAAGATCCAATTACTTGTACGAAGGCCAAAGTTCTGTAACTCGTTTTAACGCGCTATTTGTTTTGTAATTTTTCTAATGAAATAACAAATACATTAAAACAATATAATAATAAATTTTTTGATTAAAAAATTACATCCTTGTATATTACAATGTAACAATAAACTATCACAATTTTTCATATTAATTAAAAATAAAACAATTAACAAATTAATATAATCAAATTAATCTTAATTTGTCTGGTGAATGAAAAGTGCGGCTTTTTGTCGTAACTTTTTTTAAATGAAAAAAGCGCCATCTACATGTACAAAGTTGTTTGTAAGTTGTGTGTGTGTAAGTGCGTGTGAGTCAGTGCCATTCGGGTGGAGCTGCTGCTTGTTTTACTTTGAAGCGTCACTTTTGTGTTTATGAAGTTGCAACAATTCGTACGGCTTTGATTTTGGAGCCGCTTCGAACACCATGGCAGCTCCCATCCGCTGCGTGGCTATATTTTTATTCGCGTTTGTTTGCTCATTGCCATCTGTTTATACCTGTAAGTACAAAACCTCCGTCAACGTAACTTTTTCAAGCCGCAGCGCCATATTTTGAGAAACAGAGCCAAGCCCATATCACATCATGCTACTTTCTGATTTTTTTAACTGTTTATTTTTTGTTGTCTCCTTCTTTTTCACCAAACTCAAACTTTCACTTTCAAAATGTCAATCACGTTTTTTTTTCATAAATTTATACGTCAGAATCATCTCATTCTTATGAAAGAATGTATTAAAAATTGATTTGTTTACTTGCCGATGAAAAAGAAAATGAAACATTTTTCAAATATATTGTTTGAAGATTGTATGATTTTAAACTTTATTTCTTATAACATTTTAATAATGATGAATTTGGTCGCAATTTCAGATGATTATGAGTGCAATTATCCGCTACTTGAAAGAGCTCATTTGAAGGCAACATCATCTTTGGCAGGACGGGGACCAGACAACGCCAGGCTAAATGGTATATGATCAATTTCGATTGCTCATTTATTTTTATGCCGATGAGTAAAAACCAGTTGAGACTTATAAATAATTTATTTGTTATTTTTTTTTAATCACAATTCTAATACTGTTTCAATTTTGTGAACATGCAAAAAATGACCAATCAATGAAACAATTGACGTTAAATTTACTTTTTTATTTAATAACAATTCTTGAAATTCCAAATTCTTTAATTAAATTAAATTATATTTCATGTTTTATCTGAATATTGATCTGGGGATTAAATTGCCACCCCAAAAAGTCTTAAACTGTTTTTATTTCTCACGGTCTTTCTTCTTTATATAGATATTTACCAGCAATATTTGCTATTTGACAAAACCAAATCAAAAATCAGCAATCAAAATGTCATACAAACAAAGGTTCCAAAAAATTAATTTCACCAAAGTTGAGATTTTTTTGAAAACAAAAAAATCCAACCGGTGTGAATCATTGATGCAATGACGCGCAGTTTCGTTTGATTTAGGTGGCGATTAGGAGAGAGAATGAGATTAACAAAAGTGCTAAACAAAATGTGCGAATACACAAGTGTTAGGTGGGCCTTTAACTGGGCCAGCTGGAGTCCATCCAAGGCCGAGTTGAAACGCTGCGTCTCGTGTCTGCAGACCGAGGAACAGGAGCGCCTAGATAGATTTGTGTTCCGGCACAACGTGCGCGCCTCCCTGGTTGGACGTCTAATGATGCGAAAGTTCATTCACGAGTGCACTCGTGTGCCCTACGAGCAGATCTTCATATCGCGTGATCCAAATTCGAAGCCATTTTACAACCACCCTGAGGTGGCAGTTTCCTTCAACGTCTCACATCAAGACTCCTATACGGTGCTTGCAGGGGAAACGAAAAAAGTCAACCTGGGAGTGGACGTGATGAAACTGACTGAGAAAACTCGTAACCTAAATATTGATGAATATTTCCGTCTTATGAACCGGGTCTGTTCACCGAGCGAGTGGAGCTGGATCAGAAGTAGGCCCAGGGAGCAGCAGCTGGGAGCTTTTTTCAGGAACTGGTCTTTGAAAGAGAGCTACTGCAAGGCCATCGGACTGGGACTCTCCATGAACCTAAACCAGATGAGTTTCAAAATTCTATCTGACCTCAAGATGAACTGCGTCAACCTGGACACAGTTTTATACATGGATGGCCAGAGACAGGATTACACTTTTGAGGAATCTCTTATTGACGAGGAACACTGCGTGTCTGTTGCTTTGAATGAAACAGTTGACTCGGCTCGGTTGTTTCAAATTATTGACTTTGATGAACTTATGAAAGATTCCATTCCCCTGGGACCGGAAGATGAATCGTTTTGCGATAGGTACTTTAAAAAAAGTGAAAAGCCATACTGAATGAGCGAAACTTAAACGTTACATAATGTTTTGAATAAGTTTAAGGTCTAAGATATTACAAAATGTAAATAAAATTTAAAAGTGATGGTGTTTGTTGGAAACAAATTGGTTTCAATTGAATAAAAGTTTTAACTGGGTACTCGACTCTGATAACTTATGACTTCATTTCAATTTGTCAAATAGCAAATATTTATGTCGATGTTATAATTATATTCCTTTATTTGTTAGATCTATTTTATTCTCTATAGTAGTTTGTTGTATTAAATGCAGATTAGTCACTGCTTGTTGGTTGCCTTTTACGATTATTTCTTTTTCATGCCGTGTGGCACGGCTCTGTACACGATGTCACGAAACAATTGGATCCTCCAGGTTACAGATTAATCGATCAGCAAATTAGTTGACTCTCTGGTTGCCTAGCTCTCAACTTGCTCCGTTTTATTTCTTCAATTTTGTCAAACTATGCTACATTAACGTTTTTTTTACATACTATTTTTATCTTCTCCTTTTGGTGATTTTTGATGAGATGCCACTTGGAGTTAACTGTGAAACTCCTTTCGGTCAAAAAAACAAATTGGAATTATTTGTTCATTATATAATTTAATTATTTTTCTTATTTTGTTTTTAATTTAAAAATGGTAAATTATATATGAAAATCGGTTTGCATGCGTAAATGTGATGTATGTGGTATAGGATTGAACGCATGGACTGCTGGGAGCTCTGATTTCGATCAACACCTAATAGTTGACCTGGGTCAGGTGATGAATATCACCGGGATTGCAACCCAGGGCAGACCAAATTTAGCTGAGTATGTTATGGAATACGGTATCAGTTATGGTATCAATGGGCTCGATTATGCTGACTATAAGGATGCCGATGGCAACATCAAGGTAAGGCGGCACAATCTCCACCTTATCTAACAGCTCGCACTGCATGGTTCTGTTATCACTAATCCTTATGCATGCTAAACTAAACTGTTTGCGCTTTACGTTGGTTTTATCATAATAGAAGAACCAAAAATATTGTGTCGCTTTTGCGGCTAACCAGAAAACCCGATTGGGTGGTGGGCTTTGCAGGGGACTCCGCGTGGTCGCCAGAAAGTAGCAGTTATGATCATCACCTGACTGTGGACTTGGGCGGCCGATATGAAATACGCAGCATTGCTACGCGAGGCCGCGCCAACACTAACGAATTTGTCACTGAGTACATCGTACAGTTCTCTGACGATGCACAGGCCTGGATTAGTTATGAAAGTCAGGAGGGTACCGACGAGGTATATTCATATTCAAATTGGCTGTTCACAAATTAGGGGAGACTGGGCGAAAATGTTCAAACATTTAATTCGAAACAGTTGTGATTTTATCAAGTCTAGTTTTAAATATAAATTTATCATGCAAATTTTGTATCAATTAATCTTAAGTTAATCTTGATAAGATGAGAAAAAATTTTAAATTAGAATCATTTAAATATATCATTCAATCATTTCTTTTGACAGAAAAATATATCCTTTTGAATTAAAATCAACATTTTAATCAATTAATTCGCAAATTAATTTAAAATCTACTTTAAATAATCAAGTTTGTTGTAAATGCATACAAAAATGTTTGCTCTATAAAATCATGATCTCATCCCAGTCTCCCTTTGTCAATACAATTTCTGAATAGTCCATCTAGTTTGAATTAAACTGTTCAAGTTTTGTTATATTTTTTATCTTATTTTTTAATTTGTCGGCAATTTTAAATAAAAAACATTTTTCTGTAAATTGAAATATAAAATTTTAAATATTTAAAATGTTGTCACATTTTTGGGTGCATGATAAGAATAAACCTTTTTTAAGGGTTGTGTGCGAGGGTGTGAAAAGATGTACAGTACATGAAATCATCCATCGGATTTTAATTGTTGCACATTAACATATGCAGCGAAACTAACAGAGCTTTATAAAATAAAAAAAAATACTAATTCACGCATTAGTTTCATCCACGAACAAAACTAATGAGTTTTCATAATGTATTTTTTTTATGTAAAACCATTTGAATTAAAACAAAAGAACTAAACAATAAAATTAAATATTGATTGGATTAAAATGATCAAATTGAAAAAGAAATTAAATTGACTGAAACATTGAATTTTATTTGAATTGAAATTATTGCTCAGTAAAATTATTTTAAATTAAATTCAAGTAAAAATTGAAACAATCTAAAAAACACTTCAATTATTTTGAAATAACTAAATTTTTTAATCTAAAAAGGAAAAATAATAACTAATGTAAAATTATAATACAAGTGTCTCTGAAGAATAAAAAAATTGCTTGTAATATTAAAGTTATTAAATTAAAATGTACCAAAAGAACTATTTTGTTGTTCTTTTGATGGAGCCAAAAACTAAACAAAAATTTTTCTAGATGTTCAAAGGCAACGTGAACGGCGATACGATAAAATTGAACCGATTTGAAGTGCCTATAATTGCACAATGGATTCGACTCAATCCGACGAGATGGCGCGATAGAATTGCACTAAGAATGGAACTTTACGGATGCGAATACGGTAAATAAACTGGATTTAAAATGATTGATGCAGTTTATCTTAATTATACAAATGTTGATTAAAAATTTGAAAAACAAATTTTAATTAAAACTTCAATTGTTTTGCAGCATCTCATCTGATATCTTTCAACGGGAGTTCTTTGGTTCGCTGGGACCTTTTGCGTGAACCGATTCAAACGGACAGACACTCTTTGCGGTTTCGTTTCAAGACCAATGTTGCAGATGGAGTGATCTTGTACTCGCGAGGAACTCAGGGCGACTTTTTGGCTTTGCAACTGCGCGACAATCGGATGTTGTTGAACATTGACCTGGGTTCTGGAGTCACTACGAGTCTGTCGGTTGGCAGTCTTCTTGATGACAATATGTGGCACGACGTCGTTATCTCGCGTAACAGGAAGGATATTGCATTTTCGGTCGACCGGGTTTTGATTCGGGGCAAGATCAAAGGCGAATTCCACAGATTGGACTTGAACAGAGCTGTGAGTTCAAACTTATTTCTTTTTAGATAAAAATGTTGTTTCACGAAAAAGGTTTTTAATGATTTTGTTTAATGAAAGTTGAAAGATGTGTACACCTTGAACTAATGTGACTTTAATTTTCAGTTCTATCTGGGCGGAGTACCAAATATCCAAAAAGGTCTCGTAGTGTACCAAAATTTCACCGGCTGCATTGAAAATTTGTATCTGAATGCGACGAATCTCTTGCTGGACCTGAAAGAATCCGAAATCACCGGGGAAAATTTGAGATATTACAAGATCCACACAACATATCACTGTCCAGAACCTCCAATCATTCCTGTAACATTTTTGACTGCCGGATCTTACGCCAAACTCAAAGGTTACGAGGGTATCTCGAAGATGAACGTATCCCTCTCGTTTCGAACTTATGAAAAACAGGGAATCATTCTCTACCACCAATTCACTTCGCCAGGATATGTCAAAGTATGTTGAATATGCGAATTGTGCAACAATTTGCTAAACATTTTGTATTTGAATTATGAGATATGAATGAGATTTCTTAACATTTGTGTGTTTCAGTTATTCTTGGATAATAGCAAATTGAAAGTAGAAATTCAAACGAAGGGAAATCCGTTAGCAATCTTAGACAACTTTGATGAACATTTCGATGATGGCAAGTGGCATCAGGTTGTGCTGACTGTCTCTGAGAACACACTTGTACTGAACGTGGACGGCCGTCCGACAAAAACCAAAAGGCTGCTCAAAATGATCACCGGTGCGGTATACTACATAGGCGGCGTCGACATCAAGATCGACACCAGTAACTCCAACAACTACTACATCAACAGTGGATTTGTCGGGTGCATGCGAGTAATCAGTATCGATGGAAATTACAAACTGCCGACCGATTGGACCGAAGAGGAATACTGTTGTAAGAATGACATCGTTTTTGATTCCTGTCAGATGGTTGACAGATGCAACCCAAATCCTTGCAAACATCATGGAATTTGTCGTCAGACTTCGGCCGAATTTTTCTGCGACTGTTCACATACGGGCTACTCTGGCGCGGTTTGCCATACTCGTAAGTGTCTTCTTTTCATTTTAACACGTTCAAAACAATAAGAAATTTATTCATACTGATTGAAATAAGTTAATTGACAAAACAAATGTAAAGTAGTTATTAATTGAATTGTTTTTTAGCTGCCAACCCATTGTCATGTGAAGCGTACAAAAACACCCATTCTATTGGCCAGAAGGCTGACATTGAGATCGACGTAGACGGTAGCGGACCGCTCAAGCCGTTCCCTGTGACGTGTGAATTTTATTCCGACAACACGGTGCGCACAATTGTGCACCACAACAACGAACTCTCAACTCCTGTCAACGGATTTGAGGAGCCCGGAAGTTTCATTCAGGACATTCAATACGATGCGGAAATCGATCAGATTGAGGCTCTAATGAACAGGTCAACAAGTTGCAAACAAAGAATTAACTATAGTTGTAAACATTCGAAACTTTTCAATACTCCAGGTTGGTAAATGAAAAACAAGTTAAAATGCTAAATGAATTTAAATATTCTATTTTCTTTGATCTGTTTCATTTATCTGAATTCTTTTATCATCGTTTCAGTGTCACAAACTGAGATATTCCGGCCAAATTCGTGGTGGGTTGGACGTAATAATCAGAAAATGGATTACTGGGGCGGCGCTTTGCCAGGCTCGCGCAAATGCGAATGTGGCGTTTATGGCAATTGTGTAGACAACACAAAGTGGTGTAATTGCGACTCCAATTTGGAGGGTTGGTTCGAAGACGGCGGTGATATTGAAGAGAAGGAACATCTGCCGGTGATGCAGCTCAGATTTGGCGACACCGGAACGCCACTTGATGAAAAAGAAGGACGTTACACCCTGGGGCCTTTGATGTGCGAAGGCGATGGTAAGCAAACAATCAATCTAAATCAACAGAAAGAAAAAACAAACAAATGATTATATCTGTTCACATTTCGGAAATTTGGCTTACTTATTTTCGATTATATTGTTTTATAAGGGTCGGAATTACCTTGGGTCACTTCCAAGGTAAAGCTAGGTAAGACATCTGTGTGAGAGTGTGATTTTTTATTCCAAACTCGTAGAGTTTAAACTTGATTGAAACTTGAGAAATAACATACAAATATATCTGATTTCATTTTGTTGTATTGTTGTTTTTTATTATTTCAATTATTTCAATGAGATAACCTGTGGAGTGAAAGTGATAAAATTTGTTTCCTTGCATGTTTTTATATTACTTCGCGTTTGTATTTTACAATTATGATTTTGATTTGATTACATTTTTATTAGACTTAATTTCTGATAGAATAATAAACTATAAAATAATAGTTTCAATCGACCAAAAAGAACTAACAAATGTATCGATAGCATAGAAGTTTGTAATTTCAACTCTCTGGATGAAAAGATCAAACGAGACAAAATAAGAGTGAAATTTAGAATAATGTTACCAAAAGAGATGAAAAAATTGTGTAAGCAATAGAAACATTAAATGTCTCATTACAGATCTCTTCAATAACGTGATAACTTTCCGCATTGTGGACGCGACGATCCGTCTGCCAACATTTGACATGGGCCACAGCGGGGACATCTACTTTGAATTCAAAACCACAATGGAAACCGGTGTGATCATTCACAGCAAGGGTCCCACGGATTACATCAAAGTTTCAATCAACGACGGCAACCAGATGCGGTTCCAGTATCAAGCTGGCGGTGGCCCTGTGACTGTGAGTGTACAATCATCTTCTCGTCTAGCTGACAACCAGTGGCACTCAGTTTCGGTTGAGCGCAATCGCAAGGAAGCTCGCATTGTGGTGGACGGAGGTGCGTTGAAGAGCGAAGTTCGCGAGCCGCCAGGACCTGTTCGTGCGCTTCACCTCACCTCTGATTTCGTCGTGGGGGCCACGACTGACGATCGTGATGGTTACGTTGGTTGCATCAGAGCGCTGCTGCTGAACGGAAAGTTGCAGGATCTTCGAACTAAGGCGCGTGAAACGATGTACGGCGTGAGCCAAGGCTGCATTGGAAAGTGCGAAAGCAATCCTTGTCTCAACAACGGAACTTGTCACGAGAGATACGATGGGTATAACTGCGACTGTCGTTGGACTTCTTTCAAAGGAAGAATTTGTGCTGACGGTAAATTGAAAGAAATATAATCATTCTATTCAAATTGTTGATAAAAGAAATATTTTAAAATGAATGTTTTTGAAATGGTAAAATTTTTTGCAGAGATCGGAGTGAACTTGCGTCCAAACTCGATGATCAAGTATGATTTCATGGGAAGCTGGAGGTCAACAATTGCTGAAAAAATTCGAGTCGGGTTCACTACTACGAATCCTAAGGGATTTTTGCTAGGCCTTTTTTCTAATATCTCAGGGGAGTACATGACCATTGCAATCTCAAACAGCGGACATCTGCGTGTGGTTTATGATTTCGGTTTCGAAAGACAAGAGGCGATCTATCCGGACAAGTTCTTTGCCTTGGGACAGTATCATGACGTGCGAATAAGTTAGTACTCAGCAGTGTATTGATAACTTAGGTGATTCTGTTTTCTATGGGTTTTATTAATGAAAAATCTTGTCAATTTCCAGCTCGAAAAAATTCCGGGGCTACGTTGGTCATGCAGGTGGACAATTACGAGCCATGGGAATTCCATGCTAACATTAAAACGTCAGCGGATGCTCAGTTTAATAACATCCAGTATATGTACATTGGCAAAAATGAAACTATGACGGACGGATTCATCGGGTGTGTGTCACGTGTGGAGTTCGACGATATTTATCCTCTGAAGCTTCTCTTCCAAGAGAAAGGACCAGGAAACGTGCGCTCTTTGAGCGGTCCGTTAACTGAAGACTTCTGCGGCGTTGAGCCTGTTACTCATCCACCAAATATCATTGAGACTCGACCACCGCCTCTGGTCGACGAGGACAAAGTTCGAGCAGCTTACAACGAAACTGACACTGCTATTCTTGGTAGTGTTCTGGCTGTTATTTTCATCGCTCTTATCATTATGGCTGTTTTGATTGGACGGTACATGGCCAGGCACAAGGGCGAGTATCTCACTCAGGAGGACAAGGGCGCTGAGATTGCCCTCGATCCTGATTCCGCGGTTGTCAACTCGGCAACCGGCCATCAAGTTCAGAAGAAAAAGGAATGGTTCATTTGAATATAATTCAAAGACCAGTCGGACGATGCCATCTCGAGCGATCGTATTGCCGTGGAGATCTTTGAATGAGTCGATTTTTTTGTTAAATTAAAAAAAGAAAAAAATTCTGTTAACATTCCGAGATACTTTCAGGAGATTTAATTTTACATTCTGTTATTTTTTGTCATTCCCTTTTTTTTTGTTTCGATATTAGATAATATATAACGAATCTCAGAATTATCAAGGAGATATGGGATGGTGAATTTCATTTCTGATTGATATTTATCAACGTGGTTTCAAAAAAAGCTGGTTGATAAAGTTTACGTTTGCTAAATTAGGTACGATTATTTAGGGAACGGTATATACTTTGTAAATAATTTAATTTGTTATAATTGCATATATTTTTGTGTCTTTTAATAGTAGCTTGCCTATAGAATTTTGAATAATCTAATATAATCGAAATGATGATTCATACACTGGTAAACAAAAGAACGGAAAACAAGTGCTCTTTGACTATCGAGTCACAGGAAGAGATTTCAAGATTAAAGTACCATAATATATCGATGATTATGAGGCTTTAATTGTTGAACACAATTTTTGAAACTACAAAAATCCATACAACCATTACTCGAAATAACGATTTTTATTACAAAAATATATTTTGATATCAATTGTAATAATGTAACCTTTTGATGAAACACCTATAAAATTTTGATGTACATAACAGTCGAATTGATAAACTTACACATTTCAATTTGTTCTAAATAACGAAAAAATATTTTTACAATTTTCAATACAAAAATAAAATGATTATCGAATTTACAGTGAGCTTACAAAAATGTTCAAGCTTTTGACACAAACGTTCAAAAAAATATCGATCTCTCACAATCTTTTTGATAGTAATGAATTAAGTATTCACGTGTACAAAAGTGTGTTTTTAAACTTCTTTTGTATATAACATCAACTGAATTACTTCAATCTGCGAAATTTAGTCAATTAGTTTTAACTCAACTGTTGTAATAAGTTAGTAATCAAAACAACCGACAAAAAATATGCATTTCACATAAAGGGACAATTTTTTATACGCTTTATATGAACAAAAAATAATAAGTTGAATTCATGTCATCGATTTAAGTATAGAAAAAACGTATTAAATGGTGCCAACTCCGACAACTGATACAAACAATATTTTCAATTAGTTGGTACTGTTAAAATGTTTACGACATTAGAATGTAACGACATTTTCTTCCAATTTGTTTAGTTATTCGTGTCGGATTTATTTGTGTTCATTTCTTTTTCTATTTTTATCCCTGTCATGATCTTATGTTTTTAACTTTTTGCTACGAATCTCAATTCCGTCTTAGTTGTAATTTTCCCGTCCAGAGTGCAGTATTGCAGAATTCTTTTGAAGATTATTTTATTTTTGTTACTTTTTATTATATTTTTTATTTAACCCTCTCTTGAAACGGCCCATAAAATGTGTCGTTGCAGCATTGATAAACATTTGCACGGAAAACAAAGTATTATTTAACATATTGTACATAAAGTAATATAATATGCCTTTAAGCAAATTGGTTTCTATTGAGAATTGACTTTCTGCGATAAGTCTGATTCAATCTGTATTTTAGAATCAGACAAACAATGAATATAAATGTTTAACTTTTTAACTCAAACATATAAGAATCGAAACATCGTTCACTTTTAATAAAAAATAAGCAAAGACACAATGCAGATACTTTTGAGTTTAACAAAATTTAATGAAAGTGATTTTCAGTTTTTTATGTCTACTTTTAACATCTACTTACATAAAAAAGGGCAGCTTTTAAAGTTTGAGTTGGAAAGTTGATTACAAAAACATTTTCGTTTGTAAAGATGTATAATTCCTGTAATAATTTGTGCAAAATAAATACGATAATTCCGAATTTAGCTAGTTTATTAATACCCATTCTAAAAAGAGTGAATTGATATATTTATATTGTTCATACTATCTTCATTGGTTAGATAATCATATAAATGTGAACAATACAGTAAAAGTTTTATCATTAAATATTTCAGTTAGAATTCTAAATTCACGAGTATTAATGTAAATTAAAAAATATTAAATACCGCTGGCATTAGCGTTACCCGATGTGCACCACGGGGAGGTTGCCAAGTCGGATTTTGCACATCATGTTCCGATTGGAAAAATTATAAAATTGTACT
>JAQQRF010000096.1:0-119267 GCA_030523145.1 Trissolcus brochymenae
TTAAACTTTATTATTGAATTTTAATAATTGTTAAGTTCTTATTTTATTTATGTGTTCACGTGATGCGCATATGGCGTGCACGTGAACAGTTCGTTCTTTATGCTTTACTCTTTATTTAACAATCAATAGAATTTTATTATCAAATTTGTATTTTTCGGTCAAAGCATGGAGTTAAGTTGCGCTCGCTATACAATGAGCGCGCCAGATCTGTCGCCACATGGTGTTACGTTGCACCGCTTTCTCGAGTGGCTTTTCCTCGAGTTTTATGACTAGTTTTTTTTATCAAATTTGTTTTAAGGATTAGTTTAAGAACAATGTAGTTCTTAGACAATTTGTACCCCCAATTTGGTGCTAAACTGGCCGGAATCTTTGTGCCGTCGTCAACGGTAGTTCAGTCTCAACTTGGTCGTGTCGACGAGCAACGCCGTGCTCTGGACGTGCTTTTTCGTGGCTAAGTTGCCCTTTATTTATCGCGTCGTGTTTTTCAATTAATAAATTCAGGGGTTTTTTCTGCGGAGTTCACAACTCCAAAGGTTTTTTCCCCGGCTGTTAAGCCAAGTAATTGTTTATTTATTTAAACAAACACCTCCCTTTTTCAGGGACATAGGTGCCCGTACTGGGCCAAGTGAGGGCCAGCGTCGCTGTTTGTACTTCTTTTTAACGGTTTATTACAGTCCACTATTTTGGTTATTTAATTCTTATGTGAGAAAAAATTTATTTATCATTAACAGTCGAGTCATTTATAATTTATGTCATTTAAAAACATTTACAGTTCAAATTTTTTTTTATTTAAAACAAATTAATGATATTTCTAATTAATTTTATATGAAACACTTGTTATTATTATTGAATTGCAATATTTATTTATTTTTGCAAACTGAAAGGTGTGATTTGATTAAATTTTGCAAAAGATAATTAGAAACTTCTTTGTACAAATTTCATAGATTACTATCAACAAACTCCTTTGTACAAATTTCATAGATTAATATCAAGTTTTATGTCTTGACGATCGTTTAAGAAGTGGCAGTTTCTCTTGAATCAGTCATACGCACAAGACACAGCGAACTAATCCGGTTGATGAAGCCCTACGGTGTATCCTCTCTCGGGGCTTTAAGTGAACCACGAATTTATACTTTTCGTGATATCGATCGGTTTCTGTCATGCATGCCATACCACCGGAAAAGCTGCCAATACATTACATAACGATGACTCTAAAGGCTAATGAGTCAAGTTTACTCCACCGAAAGGTGTAACAAAAAAAAGTAGCATTTTCATAGCAACGATTGAATCTTTTATTCATAGCATTTCTAAGATTTCATGATTTAAAAAAATATATTAATTTAATTTTTTTATCTTTCATGAAAATGTTTAAAAGTTATTTGAAATCATAATTTTTAACGACCTAAATGTTAGAAAAGTTGTAAATCTTTCAATTGTATGAATAGCTATCAGATATCGTGGATTTTAAATTTTGCAAATATTCACATGAAACGTGTGTGAAACTGCGTTGGAGCAGAAAAAAGGTAATGAATTAGCGTTACCACGCTGTACGGACGTGTGGCCCGGACGTCAATCTACAGTGTGTACAATCTTTAGTCGGGGTAATTACTACTCGACGCGTTAACATCGTTTCTTGACCTCGCGCATTTATGCGTACATAATACTTAGCATACATTATGTGTGAAACATTAAATAATTTGCAACGGCACGTTTGATCGTGTGCCGAGTTTGAAAATCAAGAAAGAATAAAATGTTTCACAATTACCAACCGTACGTATCATAAAATTTCATCTCACAATTTCATGATTCAGTGCCTACTGTCTTTGCATGAATTTGATTTCCCTTTAATCTGCATAAAAAGAAGAATTCACTTGAAACTGGTTTGAAAATTAAAAAATTGCAAATTAAAACAATTGGTTAAAACGAATTTTTTTTATACTTTTAAAATGAACATTGAATTTGGTGAATTGATTGATGAGATTAATTTTAAAATGGTACATTATTATTAATATGACAGTGATATAATGCAATAATCAAAGTAGGGTGGATGTATTTAAGTCCTTTAATGTTGCGTTCTGGCTAGGCAAAGACGATTCGGCTCATTTGACTTGTCAGTCGTCACGGGCCAGATTTACTCATTTCGTCGAACCATCAATCAGTTACGCCTCTATTTTAATAATAAATTGATGAAGGGTGCGCCGAGGCCCAAACGATCTTGTTACATGCCAACGTATCTATCTTATAACGTATGCAATCTCAAAATTAAATGGCGCACTTCATCATCAATATTTTTCAAAAAAGCTTCACAAAAGTTTTGGTTAACATAAAATTTTATTTGTTTCAATTTTTGATCAACAATTTAAATTTTTTTTATGCGTTAAAATTTTCACTTACAATATAAAAGATAGTACAACATAAAGATTTAAAATTGTTGTAAATGAAAGTGTTTATGATTATTTTTATGAACAAAAATGTTTTTGCATATGATAGCAATCATAGTGTTTATACTAGAATTTGATATAAAAATAAAAAAATCTCAAATTGGTTGCGTGACCCTAAACCCAAAGTATTAGCTATATCGGTTGCAAATAACGAGAATGAAATTCTATTTGAGTATTTGCTGAGCATGGATGCTGCGCGCAGCGCCTCCACGTTTTATTATCGATTGCACGTTTGACTCAAGCCAGCATTTCCTCTGAGGCCGTGCTTTCGCGTTCGCTCACCCCTATACGCGTGCTCTCTAAACGTCAAAACAATGAAAAAATTAAGACCTGCCATGCATGGTGTTAGTCACAAGCGAAACAAACTAACATTTGTCTCTTGCTGACGAGGGGTTTATGAGAATAAGGTCTCATAAGTTTTTGAATCTAGGTAGACTAAAGATTTATATTATACACAAACACAAATTTTTGGGTCATTGTTTTTATTTATATCTTTTTTTATTCAAAGTCTTGCAGCTTCAAATATGAAAAATGTTGATTTTTTCATACTGAAATAAAGAAAGATATTTTTAATTGCACTTGTTAATTTATGAATCCCAAAAAGACATTGGTATGCATAGCAATAGCTCATAAGTACATGCACCACATTGCTCTTACAAACGGACGTGCAATATTGATACAAATTGAATCACTTTTATGAGGTCGCTGATTATGACACTCAGCGGTCTACTCGAAGTGTGAATAAAAAATTCTTCAGTGCTAATTAAACGCACATGAAATTTATCCAACGTATTTCCTTTTCTCATTTGCTGACGACGGATTGTTTTTTTCGCATGAAGATTTTATCATTATTGATTTGTTCTTTATCTTGAAGATTTTTATATTGAGAATTAAAAAGAAAAAAAAGCTGCAACTAAATCAAATATGATGACACTGTTTTCTTGTTAGATAAATTTTAAAATATAGCTGACATGAGAGTCTCAGAAGCATAACCGTGACTCAAAAAGAAAAAAGTCGCGATCGATAAGAGAGTTTGGTGGCGTATAGAGAAAAGCAGGAGAATACTCCACTATTATCTTTCTTTTTTAACATTCTACTCGTGTGATACTGCAATGCATAGTGCAGACTCTGAAAAGCGACGGCAATATGTCGACCAGTGAACTCGCCGGAGAGATACCAGGTCGCAAAAGGATTCGCGGAAATATCTTGCGGCTCTTTAATTAGGCAGTACGCGAATCACTCTTATTGGTCTGCGGCATTTCTCTAAAGTTTAACCACGAGTTTGATCGATAGGCTATTAGAAAAAATAGTTGATCTGCAGATGAAACTTGACAGACGTCGCATTAATAACGCCACAATTAAAAGTTTTAAACTCGTAAATCTTCACTGGATCGTACAAGACATGAATGCAATTTGTCGTCAAGTTTGTTTGACCGAATTTTAAATATTTAAATTTTTGTTATTCAATTTGTTAACTGAATTGCTCAATTAAATTTAATGATGAACTTTGAAAATATTGTTCTAATTTTAGTTCTAATCACGAGTATATAAAGTGGCTGGATGCATCCATTTTTTCGCCGCACACGAATAAATGAAAGTGAAGCTCCAAATGAAGATATAGGTATGCAATTCATTCGCATTGAATCGACGTACGATAAACGATTAATTCTCATTGAGGAAGACTGGTGTGATGAAAAAAAGCATTGTGAGAAGCCGAGAAGTGCAAAGACCTTCTTTGTGCTGTGCGTCTAGAGTGCTGGGTTTCAATCTAACAAAATGGCCTCCAATTATCATTATATTCCCTGAGAAAAGAATCCCGTCTTCTCCTGTTTTCCTATATAACAATGAATCAGGATCAAACTTTCATTAATTATATTTTTCTTCAATAAAATCAGAACGATTTATGAAAGTTAACAACGTTTGTTATAAACTTTGATTTTGGGATCAGTTTTGAATCAAATGTTGAATTACATTTTTGTCGACAAAAAAGTGAATCAGATTTTGATATAAAAATAATTTTTCGTTCGTCTAAAGTTATATCCAGACAGTTTGGATAAAATTGACAGCTTAAAAGTATTCCACAAATCATTTATGAGATTCAAGCCACTGTTCAATGTGGGTCATATCACAGTAATTTGATTGACGAAGGGAATCGTCCCGACCTTTAGGGAACCACGAAGCTTATCAATCTCGACCCCGGCTTTTTGAGCGGCTGGCCAGATAAACGCGCTCGACTTTTAACAGACGGTGCATTTTGTAGTAAAGCGGAAGTAGTGCAATTAACTCAGAAAGTTTGGCATCAATATTTACGCAACTTGGATTTAATTCTCATTCATGCTTGGTTAATAACCTGGTTAATAAGTAAAATCACAACAATTTTATTAAGTTAAATCATCGGCTTATGAATATTGAAAACAATGCTTCACTTTATGAATTTCCACCTAATGAAAAGACTTGTTTTTTTTTACAGACAAGTTTTTTTTAATGTACACATACAATTTTGTAATTACTCCAAATCATAATTAACAGATGCAATTGGAATTGAATGAAAAACCTGAGATATTTCTCATGATTCGTGATAAATCAAAAGCAATAAATTGTAGTTAGCGGTACGAATGGCGAATTGAAAATTGTCATTATGCAGAAAAAACCGTTACAGTCATGAATGAACGTGAAAAGAAGAAACTTTCGCAGGATAAAAGTTGATGCGATTCGTGACAGTGTTAGCGGTAGCAAAGGCATTAGTGTGCTCTATTCTATTCGCAACCGTTACTCTTTTAACGTGCATATGTAATGTAAATGCATTTCATCGTCTCATCTTTGAAATTTGGGTCATGCAATAAAATCGTACAACATCCAACCGTAACTTTCATTTAGCTATTTGTGGTTTGCGATTTTTTAAACGTATTTATTTATGATGAACCCTCAACTCACTCCATAATGTACGCTAAAATTAATTGCTACGTTTATTCTAATAATTCAGGCTGTACCACAGATTTATAAATCTTAATAATAATTTCCATAAAAAATGGAACAATTCCAATTGACATTAAATTACACTTTAGAAAATCTTTACTAATCTTTACTCCAACAGAGTGTTACACATTATACTTGAACAATCTTTAGGTGGTAGATGCAAGGTGTGCTAACTTGAGAATCATCCGCTGAATATCAATGGCAAGACTATAATAACAATAATACTAATAATATTATTATTTGTATTATATATAATATGTTGTATATTAAACAATAATAATAATAACAATAATTAAACAAATTGATCTTCATCACTGTTAAGGCTGATAAAATCGTAGGCAGAGAAATGTCTAAACAACCAGATTTCTTTTAATTTAATTTTTTCCAACGTAAATCTATAAACGATAAATTTAATTCTGATTGGAAGATTATAATTATTTTGTTAATTCTGATAAGACGTCAACAAATAATAATGGAATAATAAATTATGTTTGAAATCTCACAAGTGCGTTTAAATTGACATCAGTAATGATGATAATTAGGCAATTATAAGAGGCTTACGCCTTCGGCCTACAATATCAGGACAACGCCACTCGTGACCGTAATTTTTCACTTTGCCAATGCATGTTTTTCATTCATTCGCAATTTCAATTTTTTGTTCAGCACATTAGTCCAATTTTGAATCAAAAAATTAATTATTTTATCGAGGAAATTTGTCATTTTTCATTGATAACACTGACGATATCATTATCACTTAAAAACGCATAATCACTTGACAATTCAAACAAAAGTATATTAATGATCGGTTGTCAAATGAAAACCAATGCATCACCATTGTACATTCTGATTATGTAAAGTCATAATAAACAAATTGAATTGATCAAATGAAAATGAATTGCAATCTGTTTAATAAACCTCGCAAAATTGTTTTAACCTATTGCCGACCATTTACACTCTTTCATATTTTTTCATGACCTGGAGAAAACTTTGTTGTAGAAAAATTAAAAGAAAAATTGGATCACTAAGAAACAGTGACAGAAAGATATAATCGATTGCAAAATAAATATTGTTTATAAAACACATTGTGTGATGCGACAGTTTGAGTGCGAACGCCGCCGCACTATGTAATCTTCACGCTTATGCAACATCCAGACTCACCTGCGCGGTTTGGACGCGCTCGCAATTCGCGCACAGCAACGTAGGCCGTTCGGCTGATCGCGGACTTTGTGCTGATGCGTACAACACACTAATCATCTTACTTAATGCATTCAGTCTATGTCACGGTCAGAAATGAGACTTTTGAATAATTTTTTAATTAATTATTCTCGTGCTGCTTATGAATATCAACTTCTGTGCAACCAAGTCATTGATTTGATAATACATCATAATAATAAAAATGTCGCGATTTTCTAACAAATGATAAATCACAAAACGTAACTTTATTTTCCATCAATCCTAGATAATGATGAAAATGGTGTATTCATTTGATGTAGGTTTTTGGAATTTAGAACATTTGCTCGATTGGAAATGTAAATAGCGCGCGCGTGTCATATATTTTGTATGGCCTGTTTGAAAAGAAAAAAACAAATGTCCCATGTGAGAAAATGGCAACAAAAATCGGTGGTTAGCGTATAATTATAATAAAGGGGATATTGATTTTCCGTACTGCGTGTAAATTTGAACCGTGCGTCGCGAATGCGATTGCAAAATGGAAAATGGAAAATTCTAGGTAAATGTAGGTGGAATTCCGTAAATTTAGAACAGTGACAGGTTATCATTGACAGGGAAATTGAATGCACGGCTCTCTCAACGAGCTGCCGTATAAAGCATGTTCTTCTGATTCAGGAGGAGTGTCGTCGGATGAAATTGTCCCGGTTTTGTGACAGAAAAATGTCGAACTGCTCTGGAAAAGCCTTTATTTGTCGAGCGAGGTAAGCTCGATTGAACAACTGCCTAACGCTTTTAGCATTCTTACAAAAGCATTCTTACATATTTTTTGTGCTTCAAATGCTTCAAATTTTTGTTGCAAATACTTTATTCTCATCTTGACAATTTTGGAGCTTGACAATTGGAAGCTTCTAGGTGATGTCCGCGCCGATGGTCCCCTAATTTTGCATCCTCCCAATGGATCGTTGAAAATGATGATAATTTAGGATGAAAATTGAGTGATGATTTGAAGCCCCGTAGGATCATCGAACAATTTCAAGTCTCAAAGTGGGAAGCAGGGAAACAATCGTGAGACATCTCACCTGTTTGCGGAGATGAGACGCCTGTAAAGTTGCTCCCTTTGTTGGGTTCGTCGAGCTTCCGCTGCACGTCAGTCATAGCTTCTCAGTTACAAGATTGAGAACAAGAATAAGAAGGAGGAAAAAAAGGCAACGTGACAGCCGATAAACGCGGAAACAAGTAGTAGTATTTGCACACTGCCGGAATCCCGTAGCTCGGTACCGGATCCGCAATGAGAGGCAATGCGTTACAAGTCCGTCGGTGCGTTTGAACCAACTGCTCTCCTACCGGGCTGCCGGGCTTATCCGAGCGCCCCACGCCCGTTACGCGAGAAACGCCGGACTTGCACGATTACTTCTTGCTTCTGCTAGCCGTCATTCAGATGTGAATTATTTGAATGGTGCATTTTTTATGACATCCCTCTCAATTGTGATGCTGATCAATGAAGTAGGTCTTTGGATTAATTATGCATTGATAATCGTCTCGAAATTGAGTCACTGTGGCTCTCAGGTCGTTGTACATTTCACCCTTTCGCGTGACAAGTTGCTGTTTGAAAGCATGCAATCTGCTATTATAATAAATAAGCTTTTATTTTTTGTGCAATTAAATCCAAGTTTTTAACAGTTTCCGGGTGGACGCAAATTGATTTTAATTCGAATTTTTATTTTTCGTCTGGAGATACAACGGGGTGTGCTCAAGTGTTGCTTGTCGTGTCATCTGGCAGGGGTTACGAAAACAGGGGTAGATTCCGAACTTTCCAACATTGAGTTTGATGGCATTGCAAAAGTTGCAAGAAATCTATAAATTTTTCGTTTTATCAATTGATTCATTTTTTATCAAACAAAATTTGCGACTCTTCTTTTACACTCATATTTGATTTATCAGTACCGTTAATTTATTTAATTAAATTAATTTAATTGAAAACATAAAAACACTTTTCTCTGAAAGTAAAATAAAAAAAAACTCAAAATTGAATGTTAAAAATCTTTTGATACATTTTTTGGGATTCTTTTCAAGGGTTGGCGAACTTGAATGCAACAAGTTTTACACATGTAATACTTTGTGTGGAATAAATTATGTATTTATTAAAGTAACAATACTCAATATGTAAAATAATTAGCGCAAGTTTTTCTACCAATGCAGCGCAACGCTGTAACACATCAGTTTAACAAAATTCTAGTGTTTCAACGGTGCAATGGATTGGCGAAAAATAAACGCTGATGATGGTGGTGCACTTTTGATTCTTCTTGAACAGAATCGTATATTTTTAAACAAAAGATATAACATTCAGAGAGATTACAACACATATTAAAGAATTAATCTTACTTTATGTAAATTACAAATTGTTTACAGTATGAAATGGTCAGTATTTGAATTTTTTTGTCCTTCATGATTTTTTGACACGGATGATACGTCAGAGAACCTTTGGCATCGAATCTCATATATTAGTGATCATCAAATTATGACTGTCGCCGGTTTTCGTTGAGGGTTTAGATACGATGTGCATGGTTGTGATTATGTTTCCTATATTGATTGTCATTATTCTTCTTCTCCTGCTGCTTTGTCGCACAGATTTTTCAGGAACGCTGTAAACAACAAGGCTGATTAAAATTTGATACATTTTAGAATGGTTTTAATAAGCTTGACGTGAGGCAAAAATGTCAGAATTGTAAAGAAATATGTTAAAGTTGTTTTCCCAAGATAATTTATTCTGACAGAAAGAATATTTTAAAATCATTTCAGAAGTTGGTTCCGACTTTTTTGCCTGCAAACAAAGACATTGACGTGAAAAGTAAGCAAAATAAGAGTTTTGCAAAAAGTAGATAGACTTAGTAAAAATAAAAGTCATAGAACGTAAGACAGAGTTCATTTTTATGAACAGACACAGTATAAAGGAAATGTATCCGTATAGGATATTTTGAACAAAATCCTGCCGTTCAAAAATGACGAAAAAAATTTGGACAAAAAATCACAAAAAATCATAAGACTGAAGCTATTTGTATGTATTTTGAAATTTAAATGATGCTAATTCATAAAGCCATCAAACCGTATGGCTTTAATCTGAAACCTAAAATGAATTCGAAATTGGTTAATCAAAAATAATTTCATCCGTTCAGCAACTAAATCAATTTTCATCATTTTTAATTAAATCCAAATAGCTTTCAAATTGTCCAAATCTGGACCGAAATTAAATTGTCGGAAATTGGATTAAGTTGGTATGAGCCAATATCCGAGTTTATACATACAAATAGCCAAAATTCATGTGTGAATGAGACTCTTGTCAAGTCACACTGAAACAATAAAAGATCAAAAATAAATGAAAAACAAAACAACAAGTGCAAAAAGGTTGTTGTGTCAAAAAATTAAAAAATCCTGAAAAGCCTGAAATGAAACAGAAATAAGAAAAATAAAATAAAGAAGACAAGTAATGTATGGTATAAAATGGTTTTGACTCAGTTTCATTGAGACAAATAAAATGTCGATGAATGATTGAAAGCATCGTTACAAGTTAGTTATTAAACTGAGAAATGGCTGTTTAAATTCGCACAGAACAGAGAAAGCGAAGCTCTCGTTTCTGTATAGCAGAAGCAGGTTATCGATTTCAGCATCTCTGCGGCGCTGCAACGTTACGTTTCCTATAAAGTGTAGGATATATGAAAGCGGATAGTCAGACAAGCGAACATTTATTGACAGAGAGAAAAGTGAGGAGGATACTATGCCGGATATACTCACGACTGACAACCCGTCTGCCAACGTGTTCTGGACTTATGCCATCAGCTTCTGGACGAACGCTGCAAATGACAAAAGTGGGAAGGTCAAACGTTAGGGAGGTTCTATGTCTACGTAGGAACAACGACTTTCGCGTCAGCGAAATTTGTGAATATTATACTACTACGCTGATACAATCAACACAATCGCTGATTCATGGCCTCGACTCTTTCGTCTCGCAGATACGTGTTCAATTAACTTTACTGCTACATGTCAAAAGTCACAATTTACTTTATGCCAAGTGCTGGGTTAATACCTACGTTGTTTCATATACTTTTAGATTAATCATTCTACTTTACTCAAATTTACTTTTTATTACTCCAACGATTACTTCAATCAAGTTAAATGATCGTCAAGTTTTGCCTCTTGTCTACGAAAGTCCAACAATTGATTAGAAATATTTCATTGCGAACTCAATTGTTAATTCAAAAGTGAACATTTCACGTTACTACTTGACAATCATCTAACTTTGCTATCTCATAAAAGTGTTGAAACGATTTTTTGGTTTATTTAGTAATACTTCTACAATAAAAATCTAAATATTTATCGCAAACAGAAACTTTTGTAAAATAAATCAATTGGAATCAAATATATATGTATATATATTCATGCAATTTGGTTTCGGGGTTCTTTTTTTATTTTCTAGTCACGCTTTTTGGTGCAACAAAGGGACACTTAAGTTCGATTCTTTCGTTTGAAACGCAGCATACATTCAAATGTCACTCTTGTGGGTTTTTGAGAACACTGCACAATAAGAATATGATTGTTAGAAACGTTTTTTGAAGTGACATTTATATTGTGAATGAATCCTTGAGTCTAAAATTACTAGTTTACTGTTTAACTTTGTTCAATTATTCAAAACTGTTGACATATTTTTACTGCACAGTTAAATTTAAATTAGGGTCTACGGAAACCACTTATTTGCCCTGAAAATAGTCGGCCATTATTTGTTGCATCGAAAAGTATACTTACACTTGTAAGGAATAAATCCATCCTCATCTTCAGGATCCATGCACTCCTTCAAAACGATATCACATTCCTCATCTGTGAGACGTTCACCTACAAATTAAACCACAGCTCAACTTTTTGTACAAATATTATACTTCATAATATCACTTTTAGATTCAACTTTTTTTAAATTCTTATGATTTTTAATTTTTTTTTCTAGATTAAAATAAGAAAAATGATCTTACCTAAAGTCATTAACATATTTGAAAGTTCAGCGCTGAGCATTGTGCCGTTTTCTTGTTTGTCGTACAATTTCAAACACTCAAGGAAATCCTCGTAACCTCCTTGATCTTTGTCTTTCTTGGCGTCACTGAAGATTGGCAAAAATTCTGCCAACGTCAGTGTCTTTTCTCCTCTCTTTTCCGTGCCGCCGAATTTCAGAATGGTGGCATTTGTAGGGTTTAGATTCAATCCACGCAGAACGTTTCCTAGATCGTATGCATCAATGACGTTGCTGCCATCAGCGTCGTAGATGGAGAACGCGAATTCAGCCCCTAAACAATATTTCAATTTTCATTCGTTTTAATACAAATTTTAATCCAAATACATTTTTATAATTTGTTACTAGAGTAACTTCACAATTTTCTTCATTTTATTATTGAGATTTAAACGACTAATATAAGAAATTAATTATATAAAATATTTTTCAGCAATCCTGCGATTTTTGCTACCAGGATAAATCCTTTTTTTTTTTTTTTTGGTATATCTAATCTAACCTCTTTGTCAAATTTTGACCTATTTTGTTTAAATTCCACTGTTTTACGCTTATACATAAATAAATTTCATTTTTTATGTTAACGCCATTTTTAGATTTTAATTGCCAGTTTTTAATTGAATTTTGTATATATTTCGATAAACTTTTTTACTTTCTTTTTTATTAGTGAACCGGCTATTTAGTTACAATCGATTTAATCGAGTCAAGTTTACACTGTCCTCATATATTTTTATCCTAAACTCTTTGAATACAATTTTTTTAAATTTCCTACTTTTTTACTTTGTAAATTTTAAATTCATTAAAAAATGTTTGTTCTTATTATTATTTCTCATTAAAATTTCCCTTCTAAGAAGAAGACATTTCTTAAAACTTAAACTTTAAACTTAAAAAATTATATATGTATCTGTTTCTATCTCAATGATGTTAAAGTTTCTTCAACATCATTGAGTGTTATTTTTAAGCACCTAAAAAATAAAATAATTAATTAAATGTCAAATAATTAAGATTATTTTTAATTTTTAATTTTATTATTTGAAAAAGCCAAACGTATTTCAGTCAATAGCATCGCAGAGCACCGCCCCTTTGACATTAGTACCACTTTTACAAACTCAAGAATAAATCTGTAGGTCGAGTTTATAGTTCTGAACAAAAATGTTTTTTTTTCTTCTCCCAAAACTTTAATACACTTCATCAAAGTTATATATAGATAGTCAAAATAAACACGTGAATAATAAATTTCATAATCATTCGCTTTCACGACGACAGCGAAAAAAAAAACAAAAAAAAAAAAAGAAAACATTTTTGTGAATAGGTTTATATTTATCTGTACCTTTTTTAAAATCTGCAATTTGGAGTACAAACATGCATTATTAAGCTCTAAATGAAAATCTTCCAAAAGCAGGCTGATCGATTTTCTGCCAATATGTGTACACTTTTTGTTTTTGCAAAAGAAATATTATTGTGGAACAATTTAAAAAAATTATGAAAATTCGAAGGTAGAAACGAAAATTCATGACTCCGACATGACGAAAAAGGTGAGTTAAAAATGGTCCGATTGGAGTACTGAAAGAAACTGTTTTTTTTTTTTGGCATATGATTTGATCTTTGCCACTATTAATAATAGACCAAGTCTGATTATTTAAACGGCGTAGAAACTGAGAGTCACGCTCATCGTGATATTGAAATGGCGATTTTCATATGTCCGGGGATTCGTTGCCGATTCGATTTAAAAATACCCAAAATCTATGAATAGCGTGTACGGTAACGGCATCCCCACTCGAAGTTGGCGCCGACTCGCACTACTCCTAGCCTGCCATATAAGAGCAGACGGACTATTTTTGACACCCGGACTTCCCAATAGGAAAATTCGGATCTTCGAAATTCTCTTGTTGCATAATCAGCCGTCCAAATTGTTAAAACACTTTTCATCCCCTAATGTGTCCCGAGATTGCAGAACCAACAAAAAAAATTACAAACAATATTTCACTACAACACTTTTGAATGAATTTCAGGATGAATCACTAGCAAAAATCACTATCACTAGATGCGACCTTGGGTTGTTACTCACTTTCAATTTCCTTTTGACTCAAGTCCGCCTGTAATTGAAACCAAATAGGTCTTTATTAGCAACTGGTCAGAAATCAAAGATCAAATAATTTCGTCAATGCTTATTGTAAAATTGAAAAATTTGTAATGAATAAAAACAGAATAGAAAAAGATGTTTGCCAATATTGGTAGATAAAAAAATGTTTTAAAAAATATAGGAAGTCTTACCATGGTTCGTTGGTTCGTTGGTGTTTGCCTTCTGGGTGTTCACTAAACGGAGGTAAAACCAGAAGTGCGGTCAAAAGTTGCTGTGCTTATTCATTTTATTGCCACAGAGGGCGCTCAAGGCGAAGACACCCGAGAATCACGGTACCAAGATGCTTGTGAGAGAAAATGAGAGCTGCGTCGCTAAATACGCCTTGTTCCAAAAACAGTCCGAGGACCTTCGTGTGCGGATGTTACGATAAATGGTTTTTACTCGTCGAGAAAAGCAGGTCACCATTCCTGCGTCTGACGGCGCAATTTGAATGACACGGGGACACCCATGAGACCTTGAAGACTTTTATTTATCGTCCATATCAAATCTCAACACTATACCCGAAATAAAATTCCTCTTATTCAACAAATTTTACACTTTTTCACTTTTAAACGAATTGCAACTTTCATCATTTTTAACCTTGTTTCCCTTAAAACATTAGTTACAATTGTTTAATACCAAATTAATAGTGTTAAATTTTTTGAAGAGCAAATTTTTTTTCATGCTATAGAGTAATAATCATTTCATGATATTATCCATGAAAATAAATTAAATGCCAGAGGTTTCAGACAGTTTGTGCAATTTATTTCATATATTCGACTGCGAGCAGTCATACTTCATATATAATGTTTAAAATAATGTATAGATATAGACAATGTTTGGTACGTTGAACCAGTGGAATTATAAATAACGTGTTTTATTGTACAACCTATATGCAACAGAGTGCATCGAAACTACAAAAAGTCAATTTTTTTAATGGTATACTAAAAAATATGTAAAAGACTCAGTATAAATAGAGCGGTTTTTTAATCAGTCTTACGGGCATGTTACACCGAAATAAGAATAGATTTCCCATTACAAAAATAAATGTGGAAAAGAAAATTAAAATAAACGAAATGTTGAAAAATAGAAAAGTCTGAAAAAGTTCTGTCAAGTTCGATCGAGCATTGATTCATACATTAATAAACGCAAGATCAACGTATAAATGATTAAAAATAAAGGTGCGCAATTTTCCTGGTACGACTTATTTTAATTTCAATGCCAGTAAAAATGTTACTCTTAATTGCGTTGGATCACTCGTTCACAACGTTTTCTAAAACGTTTTTACATGATAAATTACGTTTAGATTATTACGTTTTTTTCTATTAAATTGAAACTATAAATTGAGCTAACTTTAGTAATCGGTTGAAAATCCAGACATCATTTCATGAACGCTCATTTTGTCGGATTTTAGCATGCTATAATCACTATACTTCCGTTAACTTTATTCATCACTCCTAACTGGATTAATTTTTCAGAAAACTGCTTGAATTGATGCTCGGCACGAGTATCAGTCAAAACGCTTTTTCTGCAGACGTACTTACCGCACCTTCGAAATCTTGTATTCCTTAAAAGAAATATGACCTTTCGTTTTAATTTCAAAATCAAATTTATCTTCAAATTAAACGGCAAAAATAATTTAACAATTGAAAACATTTTGTTTTATCATGAAAATTTGGATTTTTGGAAAATGTACGATTTTAATTATTTATTTGTACAGCTGTTTCGCTTTACAAAATGTTTTATCTCACGAAATGTTAAATGATTTTGATTATCAGTGCGAGATAAAATTTCCATATATATACGTATCGATGTGCCCATCAGTGCTCTCAAGAGTATTGGTATGCCATGTAAATTGCAATGTAATACAGTAACAAAATAACACGGATATGCTTTACATTTTTACCATGCTTCGTTCCAAAAATACACTGAAAACCACTGTGGGAATGTTGACGCAACAAAACGGATTCAGCGTTGAGGTATATGAAAAATGTGTTTGATCAAAATTTGTTTGTTCAAGTGAAAAGTACAACTAATGATGCAAAATACACTATCCGAAGATGAATATACAAATTAACTCTCTATAGCAAAGAAATTGAATGACATTTTTTTGTTCCATCAATTAATAACAATAATAATTAATCATATCAATTCTAAGCTATATAACTATAAAAATTAATTTTATTACACTCGACATTTAATTTAAAAAGCATATTGTTAGAATTTAAGTCTTGTTCAACATTCTTCTTCTTGTTTTATATATACTATTGAAGAATATAATTTGAGTTTTAGTTTCATAGAAACTTTTTTGCATAACGTTATATCTATATTTATATAATAATCTAAGTTTCAAAGCAGAGCTTTGTAACAATCTCCTTTGCCGCTATCACACTTTAGACTGTATACGTGAGACATACATGCTTTTTCATCCGTGTATACGAATTCGTAATTTGTCGGTTATAAACGGTGTAACATTCAAAACAACTTGACAAACTATGCAAAGTGAGTGCTTCATATAATGCAGACACAATAATTATATGTATTTGTTCGAAATTATATTCCGGGTAAATATGTGCGACAAACATTATTATTCATGATGTGGGGGAAAAAAAAGTTTAATAATATTAATTATAACGATGGAAATTGCAATTTGAAAGTCTGATGATTATACTATTATCGATATACTTTGCAGCAAGATTTTTCGAAATTGAAATGCAGGTTCTCGAATTCTCGAATACCGACACACCCTAAAATTGTCATAAAGTCTTCTTGGAAACCCAACTAACAAATCAATCTTAGACTCATGGGAAGAGGGGGGAGGGGGGGGGGGAACTTTTTATTAATTATCAAACGGAAAAAAAAGATTTCATAAACTTTTCTCCAAAATGAAATTACTTCTCAAACTCAAATAAAAGATTCGTTTCAATTTATCTCGTAATCACAACTTTTCCACCCGCAAAGAATATAATTCCTAAACAGAGAGACGGAGTTATCAACTTACAATTAAGCGATAGAATGAAGCAGTTAAGAAAAATGAAATTTAGCTGAACTTTTGGAAAAGTAATTCAATCCGACGATCAAAAGTTTGATAATCGAAGTGAAAAATTGGTAGGAGACAAGAAGGGAAGAAGAGGAAAGAAAGAAAGTTGGAGTATAATCGATCTGAGGGTTCGTGTCAAAACTAAACGCGAAACGTTTAAGTGGAGGCACTTGAGCTATTAATTATAATCGGCAGCGAGCGGAAATGGGATTTCGTGATCGGATGCGGAGAAGCCGATGAAGGAACCTCGCGACGAGTATAGGAGCTGGCTGAAGTGCAAGTCATGAGCAATTTTGTGATGTACATATGAAAAGTGATGAGATTGACTTCAGGAGGAACAAAATTTAACGGTTAACAAGGTGTTTCGTCTGCTAACACCGAGGTGACGATAGGTGACAAACAACGCGCGGGGTGGTCTAGCGAGAACGGTTTCCAGGGCTGATCGATGGACGACGGCGCACTGGAAATTTTCATCGGCAAAATGCGCGCGCGCAACGCTTCCCGTTCTCTTTTCATCCTCGGTGTGCCGTCTCCTCTCTAAATCCACCCCTTATTTGCGTGTCTCTTCAGTCAACGAGTCACCCTCGTGCCGACTGCACACATGCAAAATCCTTATCCTGCGACGCGTTCACTGTCCCGAAAATGCCGGAAGTAGGCCACTGGGCCGAGTCGCCACGACACGTGAACCCCTCGCCATGACGAGTCAGGATCGCCCTAGTCCTGCTAACTTCTTCCCCTATTTTTTTTTTCATTCGATTGCACTCGATTTGTACTATCCCATCCACGATACTGTGCAGCATCCAAAAAAGACACTCTGTACTGTCATCGTCGGGCCGGAAACTCTGTCTCACACTGTGCACACTGGTTGGTACCATTTTTTTATCTTAGGCCACGAGTGCCACCCGCGTGTACACACCTTTCTTTTCTATCACCATACCTGTCACTCAATCCCAACCGCAATTCTCATCGCATTCATTTCGATCTTTGCCTCTCAAATAGCTTCTGCAAAAGTATCATCGCACTTTTGTTTTGCATTATATTTATGCAAATTAAAAACTATAGTATTATACATTAAACGTTGATAATCACAGTTCATCATAGCGATTAGAAACTGTTTATAAATAACGTAAGCAATTTTTTGGGGATTTTTGAGCCCCCCCCCCCCCAATTTTAATCTGGAATGAGAAATTTTTGAAATTATTGTCAACAAATTAAATAAACAGAAAAATACTTTCAACTGAAGTTTCAGTCATCTCAAAACAAGTATCAGACATTTTGTTGAAATTTTAAATGCCAACAATTGTTTATTAACAATAGTTTATTTTTGAGCTGAAATCAATATTCCTTATGCAATTTATTATAAATCTGTGATAATTTGGTAATAATATTCTGAATTTGTTTTTATTTTATCTACTTGACTGATTCACACTTAATCATAGATGTGTAACGAACATTTAGGCAAAAATACAATTGATCTTTCCAAAAAATTACATATATCCCTGCTTAAACACGAACATCTCTGCGTTTGAAACTTGATAACTAAGATTCCATGTGCAGGCACCGAAATTTTCTTTGACATAATTTTTTTTTAGTCCATCAGGTATACTTTGAGCCAGAATTTTTTTTTATTTATTAAAAATCGGCCTGTAGTTCATAAACAATATCCGAACGCAAAGTTAATATCGATATGGGTCATTCACAGTACTGTTTTCAAAATGTCAAATGAAAGTCCATTAAAAGAATGATTTTTCCAGAATTATTGCTGACAAATAGTTAATGCTTAATAATTAATTATTAATGTTTTAAACCTACTAATCCATAGATCAAAACCTCATACTACTGTTATGCATTTTCGGCAGTAACAGTCCTGAGGACGTTAACATTTGAAAGTTTATTAATTTTCTCTAAATCTCTCAGTAAGATTATTTATTCTTTTTTAGCTGGACAAATGTTTAATTGCTTACGTAGATTGTAATAGTGATTCCCCCCCCCCCTCTGAAATGTAAGAAATTGATGACTTCCCCCTCCCTTCTCCACCCCCTTTTGTGTTTACGTAATTTATGGACGGACTCTTATGATGGTGTTTGATGGAAAAATATTTGAGGGATGTAATACCCGTGGGACAAGAGAGGGATGGTGTGTGAGTTAGCAAGTGGTAGAGATGTTTATTTTCTTATGTTTATGTTTATGGAGTTCAACTGTTTGATGATACAAAAAAACTTGTCACACATATCAAACCCCGAAGAAAAAATCAACCGGACAAATTAAAAATATCTTTCTCAAGATCTTCGTTCGGAATTCATTTCCAACATGCAATTCTGACAATTCTCGCGCGGATGAAGCAAATTTAACTGTTTCAAGATTTTGATAGAGTAATTTTATTGTTTCTGTTCATGCAGAAGTCATAATGAAAGTTTGAGAAGTGTTTCATCCTGTAAGCACTTGTGTTTGTAGTGCACAGGTCCAATGAAACGTATCGATAAAATATTCTATAGCAGGCTAAACTCTGTTGAACCTATCAATTTATAATATTAATTGATTTATGTCAATTACATTGTATTCACAGATAAAATTGAGACATGGACAAATATCGATCATTGAACAGTAACAATGAGGAGGCTGTTCCGATCCCGGTTCAGCTATTCCTTTGGAGACAATTAAGGTATGTATTCAATTTCTTTCATCGAGTTGAAGAGACGTCAGTTTTCTATCGCGACCAGTTGATAATCACAATTTGACGATCACTCACAATGTTCAGAGCTTATTAAGAAATTACCATCCACTTAACACAGACTAAAAATGTACAAATTATCTCCGAACTCAAACAAAATTAAAAAAAAAGTTATCTGTAAATTTTGTTGTACTCATTTGTATCCTCGTAAGAAACATTAACAATGACAGGGAAGAGGAAAAAAAACAATTCACAGGATCGTATTCTAACCGAGTATATTTGATAATTAAGTTGAGGCAGTCGAGTACTTTTTCATCTCACAAACTTGGGAGTAAAAAAACCTTAAAAATGTGAGGGACGAGGAGCAAATAAAAAAGTTTACGATGAAATTTACGATACGAAAAATTATATACCAGCGCGCAATCTTGAAAAATGTTTCACTGACTCGAAGAGGAATCTTTTGCAAATTTCTATTCTACATCGATCGGGGTGTAAATGTTAGGTCCTTCGTGTCAACGGTGTAAAGCCCTGAAAAAAAGTTTCAAACAGGATCAAAAATTGTCGTTTTATATTGACCTAAACATAAAAATAACAAGTACCGTGGCTAACTTGAACTCAAATTAATAATTAACTACAAGTCAGACAATATAAAATCTAAAACTAATGCTAATGTAAAAAGTAATTCTTACTTTTTTTTGTGCTATACAAATTGACACGTATATATATTTATTAGCAAAATTAAAAAAATTGTTTAATGTTTTTATAGAAAATCAAAGACATTATGTTTTAAATTCGTTGTGAGATAAAAACGGAAACTTGTATTATGAAATTTTTCAAAGTTACAAAGTTACAGAGATCGCTATAGAAATTTGTCGCTTGAATATTCATTTAAATATCAAAGTATACAATTGTTGTTCAACAAAACTCATTATTTGCGTTAAAAAAATTACATTATTACTTTTGTAATTTGTCGTACCATATAAACTAACACATATAAGAATCAAATTTATTTTTGTTTAACCTTTTTTAAACAACTTTACCCAATTAATTTAAAGGATTTGTAAATTTTTCTAAAGGATAGGTATGGATGAATGTCTGAATTTTGCAGGCATTTTTTTCGTTGAGGCGCGAATTGTAAAGCCAGAAACTTGGTGAAATCATTTACGAATGCGGTGTTTCATTAAAATATCTTTTTTATTATTCCAGGCCATTCATTCGTCCAAAGTTAGGAAAGTTGCACGAAGCATCATGCACGGTAAGATTAACAATGACTGTGATTAAACGATATCATTGGAGTCTATATATACATATATATTTAATTTAAATAAAAAAAACCATAATTAACTAAACGTGTATATTAAAGCTAAACAAAAGGAGTTGGCAACGGGATTGGCAACGATAACGTATCTAAATGTTTGTCTCTGTCATATATTGTGCACTGTCAATCGACTAAAATTGACGACCGATTAAATTAACTTAAACCACTGATTAAATTAATCAAATGAAAATTTGTTGCAATTCACTTGATTGCTTTTTGCTCACAAATGTTGTCCGAGTGTTGTCAGGTTGGATAAAAACGCTTTTGCAGTAGTCATTGCTTCTAGACGTTCAGCAATAGACCTAATTCTGATACGCGAGGTATACCTCTTGCCAAGTTGTATACTCGTTTAAACCTTTTTATATATATATACTTATTATACTAAATCACTCGCTCTGTTCTCGTTATATCAATGATTTCTGATTATGGTTGTGTCGGATTTACTGATGCAATTATATATTGCTTATGAAATTATGAATATTTTGATAATACGTTTTGGTTTATTGCGTTGCTATTGATACTCCCAATTTTGTTAATATCCCATCTAAACCTGCACTAACGAAATCACCTACTCCACGCGGCCGCATTCACGTGTCACCTACAGTTCTGTCAACGTGCGCCCGGCCATCATGTAAGTTCGTAATCCTGTAATGCATGGTCAATTTTAATTTCATACCATCAAGTTATAAGATTGATTTGCATCTAATGCTACTTTATATCTCCACGTTTGAATTGAATTTTCAAACAAACAAAAATAATCAACATTTCTTATTTTTAATTTTTAATTAATCCTTTAACACTAGTAGTACCGGGAAATTTCGTACACTTTTTTGTATCAATAACTATTAATTTATTCATTCTAGTAACGTTTGAACATCATTCAATTAATCTAAACATGATTTATAGTTGATTTATTTGAATATTTACAGAAAGTGAGAACCCTTAAAAATAAAATTTTAAACATTGCAACCCATTGAAACTTGTGGCTTTGATAAATATTTCAAAAAGGGAAAAATGTATCTCTTTGGTACTTCTAATGTTAAAGTATATATTTTAAATATAATTTCATCATATAGTCGTATATAGTATATGTTTTATTTATGATGTAATATGTAAGTAAATGTGCTCGTACTTTCAACGTACGCAAATTTTTGAATATAAAACTATATGTTTGAAAGCACTCTTGAGACCAAAATTTTATTTTATGTGAACTTTTAGCAAATATTAACGTATGGAGACATCCGAAGTGTGATAAATGACAAGATTTGCACACATCAAATTCAGATGAAATAAAATTTGAAATAAAACAATGTTCTATGTTTGAATATTGTTTGATCCATCAATCAAATTATCGTCCGTCGAATGTGAAATCAAGAATGTTGGCAATCATATATCTTTATACACGGCTTTCAACATTCGTTGTAATTGAATGTAAATAACAAATGAACATCATTTTGTCTTGCATAAATTATTGTTAATATAGTCAGACAATTTATATTTTCATGTAACGAGAAGACAGATTACTGCGCGAAAAACAAAAGTGTTTATTATGCTCAACAGTAATTAAATCATTTATTACGTGAATCTTTCACTCGTTTCACACAGATCAATTATGTAATCGCTAAATATCATTTCGAAAGATGAAATGCAAATTTAAAGTTCTCAGATAAATTCTTAATAACATCAGGTATAACTAAAATTGCATAAAATTAAAAGCACGAACAACATAAAAAAATCACCTATTTTTTAAATTCATCCCTTTATACTCAAAAATAAAAAATCATAATACGTCGTCGTTGAAATATTATTTTATAAGAGATTTTATCACTTTTTAAAATATTAAATAGCATTCATTAATTAGAGGTTTATTACGTCGGTATACTGTTAAGCTTATATCAAGTTTTAGCTCTTCTTTGTAAAAAGTGAACTCTTTGCTTATTACGCAATAATATAGCATATCTCATTCTCAGTAGAAAACATTTTTCATTAGTATAGTGAGTTTGAAACTGTATTATTATTATACGTTTTATGTTACTAATTTATGAATCTGAATTTATTCTACTGCAAACACTTCAGGAGATGAAAGAAGCATGCACGGTAAGTTGAATCTTCGATGACGAAGTAAATAAAATAGTGTTTTATTGGCTCATATTGTATAAAGAGCATTTCTGTTCTTTACAAAAAAGATCTGCAACAAAGCACTGAAACATAAAAGTCGTTTTTTCTGTTGGTACTTTGTTTCGTTCATTGGGAGATTGCAGAGAATAAAAAAGAGTTCTTTGTTTTCTTTTTGTACTTAGGCGATCGAGAGAGTGTTGGTCCAGAATATTCATAACGAATTGACACCATCGCTGCGCGAAATTTTGGGCTCTGTGCCACGATGGCATTTAATACAAACGGCGCTCCCTTATGTTCTCCACGCTGCTGCTAGTCTTTTGCACAACAGGTGGTGTAAAACATTTCAAAACCAATATTTCTTCATTAATTCACTTTTTTGTTATTTCCATTGGATAGTTTTGAACAAATCTATAATAGATTGGTTAAACAGAGTTTTTAATTAATTTATTAACAAGATTCAACTTTAAAGGTGAAAGTATTTCTAAGGTCAGAGGCTATTTAACAAAAATTGTTGTCTTTTAATTTATTGCTATTGAAAGATCAAAGAGGCATTTTAATTTGAAAATATACTTTTTAATAGTAATTTGTTTTATTCTATCTATTTTTTTATTTCTATTATTATAGAGGACATTCTAAAAAAAGCTATTGATTTTGTATAATTTTGCCCTATACATACAGAAGCAAACAATGACGCCGTTCGACTGTAAAACTGCGTTGGATTTGTATTGATGCAAACAATCAAATCAAATATATTGTGGACGGAACAAAACAATTTACATTCATGTTATCAAATTATTCATACTCAATGTATAATTAAAAATCCATATTCTGTTGTTTTTTAAGTTACAAGAGTTTGTTGTTCCTAGTACAACATTAAAAAATTATTCAAAAATTCACAAATTAAAATAACAAATATTATTTTATTCTGGCTATATTTTGAAATTTCATCAAATTTTAATTTCATTGTGAGTTGATTCTAAATTTTGTTATACAAACTTCAGTTGAGATTTTTTGTGCCGCTTTTTTGAACAATAGTTTAATTAATTATTGAATGTGAAATTATATCTTTACACTTTGAATAAAAATCTGAGATTCATCAAAAAAATTTTTTCAGAAAAAATTCTTACTTATGAAGAATCTTCTTTGAAACGATATCGGTTTTCTACTGCCTTTCTTTAAAGTTGAATCGCTGACTCGAATAGTGAACCTATTTATTATTTCTAAATTATATCTTGACTATAATATATAAAAATATCATTTAATTATATCTTTATATCTAAAAAACAGAATTTGTGATTGATTGAATATTAGCAATTTTGTTTATTGAAATGTCATATTTTCATTCAAGGAAAGACATTCAGAGTATGGGTACAATGGAAACAACACTTTTATACATCGTTCATTGGTTTTTATTGGATGCCGCGGAAGAATGCGCTGATTCTAATGCCTTCGAACCAGTCAACCCCTTTTTCTATATTTTTTCAATCCCAACCATGACAGTAAGTTATCACGACATTAAGTCCATTAGGAGCAAAAATTTATTTCATTTGAATAATAAAAACTTAATCACACCTCATAGCTTTTCGTATATCTGTTCGCACCGCTCTATAACCATCTGAAAGATATCGATTTCAAATCAAATCTCCGGTTGGAAAACGGCATGAAAATATGGCCTGCTTTGTGTGATTGTCGGCATCCTGATGCACTCTGTTTTACGACACAATGCCGTCCAAAACCACGAGCACTTTGGAGCCGTACTTTGAAATCGATGAAACAGCAGCAGCAGCAACAACAACAACAGCAATCCGACGATGTTTTCACGGGAGGAAGTAAATATGATTCCACTGATAAATATCATTTGTATTCGTTATCCCGCAAAATACAGCCAAATTTAAAATGACAACCAAATTTCATTTCAGCGTCGGACAGCTCGCCAAATGCACATGTTGAACACCTTCCCTCGCACACTACAAAATTATCAGAAGAAGAAGTTAGTAATTCATCATTCCAAATTTAACAACTCATTTTATTATTATTATTATTATTATTATTATTATTATTATTATTATTATTATTATTATTATTCAAGCCGAAATAAAAAATAAATATCTTTTTTTATCAGAGCACCTGGGTTTCGTCGCCAAAGGACACAGTTTTTCCTGAAACCATTCCAGAAGAAAGCTCAAGCACGGAGGATGAACATGTGGTAAAATTATTGATATTGAATTTTGATAAAAAAGAAAAAGTCATCAAGTTGATTATGTTTTAAAGCTGTATTTCATCCTACAGGTGATCTTTAGGTTACCGTCGTTAAGTGAGTCAGATAGAATAATGGACGGTGTGAAAGAAGTGTCGACCATTTTTGCAGTACGCAATTATTTTTCGCCCTCTGTCCCACGTAAAGAAATGTTTCATTCTCAAGTGTAACTTTTTTTTCTGATAGGGTGAAGCGAGCATTTTTCACGTTGCCATGGGTCGTACTACAAGTTCTTCAACGTCGACAGTTACTATTGAACAAGTTACCGCAATATCTGGCGTGGATACATGTCGCACAACACGGTAAACATTAGAAAAAAAAATAATAAAAGTAAATTAAAAAAATAATTTGTTCGATTATTGTTGTCTACAAACCGTGGCTTGATTGGCCTACAGAGAATATCCGGGGGAACATTTCGAGAAGGGTGAGAGAGAAGCGCCAAGTCATACCGGCTCGGGAGGTAAAGACTCGACTTCAACGCAACATCGAGACTCTCCAGGAGACAATGACACAACGCAGAGTCAAAAAACTTCGATTTCGGCAGTAGACGCCGACGTTCGTGCAGCTACGTTTCTAGACGTAGCTGTATTGAGGTGCCTTTTTGTGTCTCAGTGGCAAGAGGAGGGTGTATTCTGGGCTCTCCAATTTTTATACCACAGGTTTTTTACCATGTTCTTCGCCTTTTAAAAAAAATAATAATATGTTGTTTCTTTCAAAGGGTTAATTTGAATAATCAATATATGAAACTGTATTCGATTGAACGAATTAAATGATTTTAGGCTGCATCAAATAAATGAAGACGTATCAGTGCAATATCAGCCTCGAAGGCGTAGTAACTCCCTTCCCATTCCGAAAATCGACGTGTCCTTTCACCCAAATGCCGACGGCAGAAAAAAAGACGAATCGAAAGAATTTGTTGACCATCAGGAAACTAAAGACACAACGACGTTATCAGGTTGTTATAAACTTAATTATTTAAACGTATGTGGCTGTTTCTGACATTTCTTTTCATTTTTTAATCTCAACATCACTGAAACGTGAAAAGTAAATACGAATTTGTTGAATAAAATATGAGATTTAACGCAGCTCAAGATTTTGTGTGTGTATGTGTGTGTATATACAAAAAATAAGAATTCTAACATAAATGTGTCATTTAAAACTTGCAACGATTCTTCATGTGAACCGCTCAAAGCTGAAACGAGTCATCATTCGAGAAGAGCTAGTGAGAAAACGAAGAAAAGAATGAAAATGGCAGATCTTAAAGCTTTTGTGGAAACAAAGCTGCTCTCCAAGTCAGAAAAGGCGCTGGAGAAAATTGGCCAAGACGAACCCAAACCGCTTCATGAGCAGGTATTTTAAATAAAATTGAATGTTTTTAACACCCTTTAATCTCTTTTTGATTAATTTTTAGTTTCAAATTTTTAAAGCTCTTTTCGATATTTTATTTTTTCCTTTTGATCCTTGTAGGAATGTCACAGGAGTTTAGATACAGGAGACGACCATTTAACAAGACAGAATTCGACTTCTTCCAAAATCTTCGATGCCAAAGATATTGATTATATGAAACACCCCACGAATCTGATCAAAGGGAAAAGTATGCCAAGCCTTAGGTATGTCTGTTATTTCATCCTCTTTTTTTCTCTGTTCTTTGTTCTTTGTATAAAACTCATAATCGTACATACAATATATATACATATATATATATAATAGTATAAAACTGTTACTGAATTTCTGTATTATATATCCTATCTTTAGATCTGCCTATATAAAAAATAGAAAATGATCTCATAAAGCAAAATGTTGCAACTTGTAATGAACATACATTCTTTTATATTTTCGAACATGCGACAGATCGTACACGAGCATACAAAAATAAACTAAAATTTTTCTTGTTTCTTTTCTTTACCCTAAATGATGGGTGCGGTCACTTTCTGTGTAGCGAAAGACAAACACTCCACTCGATTGTTTCAATGGTCTTTTTTATGTGAGCTTCATATTTCAGTTTGTGTAACATGCGCTATGCGATGATAAATCACTCGATTTTTTTCCGTTTTTTAATCGTGCAAAAGATAACGATTACTGAAGCAAATGCATAGTGCAATTGTTTTGTGCTAAATAATGATAGCTTCGGTACAAAAAAATGGCATTTGTGTGATTTATGACGATTGATGTTTTTGTTTGTAATTCGTGTTCTATTGATATAAAGAGGAAAAAAAGGTAATCCGACAAAAATTGTTGGAAGCTATAAAGAATAGTTGGAAGCTAGAATTGTACGATCATCTGAACTGTCATTTGAAAATTCGAACTGTCGATTTTTATTTAACAAATTCAATATGTACATAGCTCAATCAATCTGTTTTGAATGAATGGAAAAAAAAGTATTCAAATTGCTGATTTATACCGCTTTTCCCACACGTATTTATGGCTCATTATGCATACGTACTAGAAATCCTACATGGTTATCAGAGAGACGTTTAAATGTTATTCACGATGGACAACAAATTTAATGGCACATGAATTAAACTGAATAACTCTTTCATTTTGTCAGGGGATTTTCATAAAATTATTATTTTTTTTTGTATTTAAACATAAAAATGCGAAAATCAAATGCATAAATTGTGTGCGACATATCTTTTTCTATTGCGAAAAGATATGTCGAAAAATGCTAAAATCATAAAGTCAAAGTTAATAAAATAAAATAAAAAAAATAAAAAAAATAAACTCTGAAATTTCAATGTATCTGTGGATTACGTAAATTGTTGCGTAATTTTTAATGGGAGGGATTTGTTAAACTGACAGTATGTTACATAGGGTAGAAGAGGTCAACATTTTTTAAATTTATGTATAGCCATAAATAATTTTTTACTTTTTAAAAGATCAGTTTTTTAATTGAAATACGAAGGAAGAAACAAAATTGATTGAACTTTTTTTTCAATTGTGGTTGCAAAATCAAGTGCTCAAAAGTAGGAATTCCGAAAAGTTAAAAAAAGAATGACAGTTCAAGCTGCCTGACCCAAGGAATACTTTAAATTATAAAGTTTACTAGACACTCAAAAATTCAAAACTATACATTATCAATTTAATTGCACTATACTTCACTGATCCTAAAAATGTACATACATTTTTTAGACTGATTAAGGGCTACCAGTAGTACAGCCTTTTTACATTCTCACTTTATCTTAACAGACCACTTCATTAATTAAAGCTCGAACGAACATCTGTAATTATTTTCACTTCTTAGGATAAAAGTAATTTGAACATACAAAAACTTATATATTTTCAAATAAAATTAATTCTAAATTCGTTCTATTCGTCAACTTCACTTTTATCTATTCGTAATTTCTTTTTGTGTGTTCCCCTTACTTTCTCTGTCTCTCGTTCGTCCTTTCACTGTGAACTTGTGCTCAGCTGCTTGATTAACGAGCTGACCGCAGGAGGGTAAGTCATCGATGTTTGCGCTTCATAACATGTTACTTATGCAATCTCCAAGCTTCTTCCAGTAGGACTCGCATCAAAACTCAAACTTCACGCCTCACTAGCTTGTCTGATAAACTCAACCCTTTGGAAATTGTTCGAAAAATTTAATTTATCACCACTTTTAACGACGTTAAATATCTGCTAACATTCAATGTATCTATATACACCTTACCAAACTTTTTATCGCATTTTTATTTTCTTTTTAAAATTCACCTTAGAGCAAATTATTAGTTTTTACTGCATGCGAATAGTTTATTTTTCAAACTACACTTTTTATATGGAAGGTTTTTTTGAAAAATCATTTTACATTTTCCAATTGTAGTGTTAGTTGCTCCTCGTTACACATTCGAACGCATGGTTTGACTGAAAAAGCTTGTTCAAAATATTATTTACCATAAAACAATGACGATGATCGTGTGTTTTTGCAGGTACCTCGGCGATACGAAGGTAGAACGAAAACAAAGTCCTTTTTATAGTCAATCGTGTAACGCGCCAAATCCAATTATTACTGTTACTGAACACACACCGACTCCATCTCCCGACTACATGAAACGCCATGTAAGTTAATTAATACAATTTTTACATTTTCCGTTATACATGGACAAATTGTTGACTGATAAACCTGATTTCGATGTTCGTCCGTCATAAAATATACAATGCATTTTCATTCCCTCGTCCTGGTATTAAAAAATGAATTACAAAAACAAAAATGATGTAGATGAAAAATTGATTTTTATTTAACAGGCTTCTATTGATAGTCAATTGGATGCAATAAGTGGTCATGAAAAACTGACTTACGAAAGAAAGCCAAGTCTTACGAGATCGCAAACGGATTCAAATATCACTTACGCAAGTGACGAACATCCAGAAGCTCCTGGGTCTACGAGTTATATAACAAAAGACGGTGATATCGATACTAGAACTGTTTTGAAGGTGTGTGTGATCTAAGTTGAATTATGCAAATTATTCAACTGTACAATCATAAATCATTTAACGACCATAATACATCCTAAACAATACATACAAAATATAAAAAAAGAATCAACAAATAATGTACGAATTTGAAAAAAACAATGATAAAATACAGAATATCATTTCTGTCATTTTAGTGACAGAAATGATATTGAATAAACAATCTAGTCTGTTTTTGATAGATTTTGCAATTTTTTACAAAAAAATGGAATCACCTGGTCTTTCATTGCGACCACAAAAATATAGATTTGACAAGTTTCAGCTGACACTTCTGGACATGAAAAAAATGTTGTTTTGCAGGCTGTGCATTCCGTGGCGATCCGCGACAATTCGTGTTGTACTCTTCGTGTGTGTGAAAATATTTTAAATCTATGTGAGCTGTTGATAGAGATGGGCATTTTGAAACAACACTATCGTACTGACGAACTGGATACAGGATCAGGTGAACATACGATAATCCGCGATCATTTCATACCAATCTAGGTGAAATTTTTGTCTTAATCATATAAATCAACATTCTGTATAATCAGGTTTGAACGGGAATAGAATAGAGAACGGTTCGAAATCGAAGCATGGATCTTTCATGCAAATCAGCGTGGCACGATCAACCATAAACGCCGATGACAAAGAACGTGATAAAGTGTCCTCTCACAGTTTGTTAATGAACTGTGCGATCCAAGTGCTGAGACATCTCGGCTGTCCGCACGGCTGTTCCGACGGCATCCGTGGACCTCATGCTGACTTCTGTCGTTCGCAGGCTCAGGCGATCCTTAACAAACTGCACAAAGCTAGTTCAAAACAATTTTCGAAATTTCTTCGTTCTATGATGCGCAATCAACCCATCCCCGAGATCTTGGACTTTTTTCATTCCTTCGTTGGATTTTGCGTCGACCCGTCGTCTCTACTGTCTCCACTTAGTAAGCATTTCACCATGCCTCATATTTTAGTATTATCGTTATTATTATTATTAATTTATCAAATCCAGATAGATAAGCTGTGCCATTTCTGTTCTTTTGCTTACGGTTTTGTTCGCTTCCAAAAATGTGCTTCAAATTGATTTGAGAATTTATTGAAGAGATAAATGTTTAATCACTGGAATTTCCTATAAACAATACTATTTTATTAAAAAATCATCTCGTTCAATATTTTCTGTGCGGTTTGAAAAGAGGGGGGTTGACAAAAGCTGCAATATTAGCGAGATGAAGATAAAGAATGTGTTTTTAATTTAAAATTATGAATGTATAATGTAATGCTGATACAAAATTAGTATGTATGTTCAATATGGTTCAATGTTTGTTTGTTATTTGTCGAAAAATTTATAAAAACAACATTCATAACTGATTATTAATTATTTTCAATGAATCTTATTCAATGAAACCTATTATTTATCAGCGTCAATTTATGACCCGATAATTTGAGTGAATATGGTCAAATTTTTGTCAGACAAAACGAATGATTGATCTTTTACAGATCAATTAATGTCAGTTGCTGTCTTCATTTTTAAAACCTTTTTTTCTCCATCAGAGAAAAATGTATTTTCGTTTTTTTTTGTTTCTTTTTTGGATGAGGTAAACTATTTTTTTTATGACGTCAAATTGTTTTCCACGCGCGGAAACGTAAATTGAAACTGGTGCGGATGAAACTTGCAATGTTTGCATTCTCATCAATTTATCACTTTAACTATATGATATGATGAAACCGAGTGGTGCAGAATAATCCATATTGAACTAAACGACAACACATTCATTATTCATACCGTATTGGTAAAAACAAAGTAACTATAGGCGCAATTATGAATTCGTTTCAAAACGGATCGGTAAACCAAAAATCATACCACGTTTTTAGAGTCATACTTATTTTTACCAATGCGCTATTGCGCTTGACTAAAACGAAACTATCTGGATGAAAGGAAAACATCGAAATGACAAATTTGACAAAAGTTAATCATCCACGCAATTGTTACGCAAGTACCGAACAAAAATTCGAACGAATCCGTGTGTCAAGGAAGAACTGGTAACTGGCAATCATTAACGTGCCCGTCAAATTTTATTCGTTCAAAGAAACAAAATTTGTTATTCAGATCAAAAAAGAGGTTCTAGCAAGTCTCCGGACACAGTTCCTCAAAACAGTTATGCTACGAATTTCGGAGGTAATCTCACGAGCGGAGTCAACGCGGGTTCGCCGTCCGCGGGTGCGAATGCAAATTCCACCTCGGCGTCCTACGGAGCGACGTTGCACGGACTCAGGGGCATCGAAGGCCACGTCATGAGCTGCGTCTTTAAAGTTCTCGTCACTCGTCTCGTCGATTCGTCCAAGGAGCTCAAAATTCAAGACAATATCGCGCTGTACTGCGACGTCAGACAGTTTATGACCTATGTCAAAGAAACACACGGCGGTGTCTTCAGGAGAGTCGCTCTTAGCAGTATTCTGGAATCTTCAGACCGACCCAATAAAAGATGCGCTAGTCAAATGCAGACAACAAGAGTAATCAGGTAAATTTAAATAAGATTAATTGAATATCAAAAATATCTCACAAAAAATTGTCATTCTTGCATCAAATTCTTGGTGCAAGAATTTTTTCCTTTAATTATTTTGTCCGTTAGATATTTAGTTCGAAATATTTTATCCAGAGATATTCTCTGTAGGATTTTATTATATTTTTTGTTTCATTTCCTTAATTAGAAAATTTTAATTTGTTTGTATGTTATTTTGTTTAGACACATACATCAAGGTGATTTCGAGGAAAGGGATGGAGCCGAGAACAATTACGTTGAAGTTAAGGGGAATCGCAAATCTATTTTTAAAAAGAGAAGCACTTCATCAACGTGCGCAGTGAGTTAATTGCAATTTCACAAACGACATTTTTAATACAAACATTTTAGTATGATTATTCATTTTTGTGTTTTATGTAACTTGTTTTTTAGAGTTTGTTTGAAACTGAGGGTAGCGAAGTCAGTAAAAGTGACGTAACAAAAGTTAGTCAAAGTCCGTTGGTGACGCTTAGGAAAAAGCAACACGTCCTGACTCCGAGGCAAAGTGAACGAACGTTGGATATCACAGACGCTGGTTACCGATCGCGAAAAGCTATGAAAGCAAGCAAAATTCAAATCGGAGGGATAGGTCATTATTTCACTTCATTTTTTTATTTATATAAAATAAATTGTAAAATGCAAAGAGACGAATTTTGTTTCAGTTAATTGGTTTCGAAAAGATCACAGTCGTTCTAAATTAAATAACAGTCACGAGAGCAGCGAATCACCTACCGAAAGTACTTTTTTTAAACAACCAAGTTTTCAATACTGTTATAGACGCGGGACGTTGAGGTCGGAACGGGGGTGAGCGTTTATTTAATTTGAGTCTTATGCAAAAAAAACTCTCTCAAATGAAGAGAAATCTCATCAATGTATTATCGAAACTTTTAGGGTGACTCGAACGTTCGAAAGAGCAAAAAGACGGATGGAGGATCATCTGAGTAAATTTGGTCTGCGCAAAGGAAAGAAGAAGGAAAATTTAGAGGAAGTTCAAGGAAGCTGTAAGCTAATTTACTGTATAAAAGGCAAACCAAAAAATAAATAAGTGAATGCAACGAAACGTTATTTCTAATTTTCATTTAGATCTCAGCCGAAGGAACTCTTTCGAGGCGGGAGAAACGTCACGAGAGTCAGAGTTTGTTGTTTTGAAGGAACGAAAATTGATTCCAAGATCTGGTGTCTACCTAGGGATGTTACGATTTTCATTTTTATTAGAAACTTGTCAACCTGGAGCAGTTCCTGATCATCATCTGATGGGTGCTCTTTTAGATCTGGTATGAATGTTCTTTTTTTAATCCTAATCGTTTCATTAATCAAAAAAAAAAAAAAAAAAAAAAAAACATAAAACTATTGTTGTATTTTAGAGCAGAGAATTATTTTATTGATTTGCAAATTTTAGCCGCATGCACCGGTAGTAGCTCGTGCCTGTATTTTTCTCGAGTGTGCCCACCTGGTTCATCGTTGTAACAAAGGCCAATGGCCAACGTGGATGAAACTCAATTTTCCAATGTTTCGACCGTCGATGCCTCTGAGTGGTCGATCAATGCCAACAGGACTTAGGAGAACTCATATATTGCAGAGAGCTGCTGGAAAGCTATTTTATCAGTGGGCTGAGGTGAGAGGATGTGATTAATTTCTACACTCCAGGTGAAATATCGAACGCGGTAAATAAACGAAATTTCTATCGGTTAGGTCCTAGGGGCGCGATTAGAAGAGCTTATGATTGAGGATAAAAAGCATATGGACCAGATTGGTTCTTTCCTTTTTGATGAAACCAAACAGAGAGATCTGAACATCGAGGACGAAGAGGAAGATTTTCTCGATGAAGGTGAAAACTGTTTTTTGCAATTTATTATTGAACCAAAGCTGTCAATGAACCAAATAAATGTATTACCAAAGTAAAATTGATTTTCAGCAAGCATTAATACTTATGGTTCCCAGTGTCACGTAGCACTTCGGCTAGTTGCGTGTGTACTGTTGTTTGAAATAACAGCTTTTCTGCGTGAGACTTATCAAACACTTCCCAAATCGAATAAATTGTTCATCAAAGAGCGTGCACCGCCTTGGGAAAAGATGTACAGTCGCGAAGCAAACAGACGCTGGAGTATGGCTCTTTCGTCAATGGGCCAGTCCCAAGCTTCAGCTCAAAGTCTGCAGTCAATAGCAGGTGATCCTGAAAAAGGTGAGTTTGATCAATTTAGACTTTTGAAATTGTTTCAAACTATCATGATATTTATTATTGAACATTTAATCACAGATTATTGTCGTTTCTCGGAGAGAAAAATTAGTTTCGTATTACACGAACCCGATAATGAGTCAGAAGGAAGCAGCAAGTCAAACGTCACGCTTCACGGAGAAGAGTTACTTGAGAAAGAAAAGAAAAGAATTCAAGCACCACAGAGTCGACCTTTTCTGTTGCGACGAGGAACAACAACCAATGCTACTGGTTCTTTCAAAAGACGCAGCTTGAAACTCAGAAGAGGAACCAAAGAGGGAAAAGAAATAGAATGTGATATGTGTAAGAACCATTTATTCGAATGATATTTACATTTCTTTTTGTTTTACGTCAACTAGAATTTTAATTTTTATTGGTCGCAGTTAAACGAGCAGATTCGATCCAGTCGAAAAGAAAAGTGAGTTCTTTGTCAGACAGAAGCGACACCTCGGAGCCAGGATTTTGTGGAGAAGTCAGTGGTGAAGAATCGCCTGGAATTCTGAGCGACGATCAGCCACCGGAAAGTCCAAGTGACAGTAACGACACAGACGAGACGAACAAAAACTTCCCCTGGATGAAGGTTCTGGTCCAGCTGTCAAACTCGTTCAACTTTTACTGCTCGCATCAAAATTTTTGTCATCCTTTCTGTCACCGTCGGCAGATGCGTGCAGGTAGTCGCCTGATGAAGTCGGTGCGCAAAATTTATGGCGAGAAATTCGGTCTGTTAGATGGTACTAATATGTTTGATTTGGATGCTGAGAAAAAAGACGATACAAAAAAAGGAGACAAACGAAGTCGCAAGGTTTCAGATCAAACTAGCACTCAGGTTTCACCTGTAAGGAGGAAGGATAGCGTTGGAAGAAAGAACAAGTAAATTTCAATCAAATATTTTTTATTCAATTTGTTGCAAATTTATATCGATCCACTTTTTTTTTTTCGTAGGATTGATAAAAGTTTCGATGGCTCCCAATCGGGGCGTTTAACCGGAAGTGGAAATCGAGACTCTTCGAAGGATCTAGCCGATCAGGATTCCGAATGGGGTCGTGATTCAAAAATGATGAATGCCGAGGGAGATTCAGATGGCGACGATAAAGAGCCCTCTGCGATTTTAAAGTACATTCAGAGCCAAGTCAAGGAAGTGTTTCACGCTCCTTTGGCAGCTTTGGTAAAAGGTGCTGTGGTGGTTTCGGATGACCTTTTTATAGACGTCCTGCCCGTGGCTTGGGAATTATTATTGGAGTCCAATCAGGAAGTGGCTGCCTCTGCTGCTTCATTATTTATCGTCGGAGCTGTACGAGCTCCTAATAAAGCGAGTGATTTGATGCACAGTGGACTACAAAATTCTAATACCACTGTCCGAATTAACGCCATCTTAAGATTTCAAGTGCTTTGGAAACTGAGATACCAAGTTAGTAGATGGACGAAAAATTATATACAAAATTAAAAAAAAAAGAAAGCAATATTAATTAAGATAAAAATGATTTTGCTTTAGGTTTGGCCGAGAATGGAAGAAGCAGCACACATGACTTTTAAAGTTCCTCCCCCAGGTATTGAATTCACCCTCCCATCGCCAAAAATTGGGATAGAATCTTTGCCTGTTGTTGATCCGCCTTGGATGCCAGAAGTGAAAACCAAAGTTGAGGAAGTTACAATAAACCAAGAACGTCACGTGAGTAAAAACTTTGTAAAGTGATTATATTTTTGGTATTGACGGTGTAATTAAAATATTATTTAATAAGACAACTACAAATTCAGAATAAAAATCAACGCTGAGTTATGACTTTAATTAATGTTTTTATCAATATAACGATCTCGGATTTCTAACACGGTAACTATTTTGAATAGTGTGTTCATGTTGAATTACGGTTGATTTCATAGTACATTTATAAACACTCAAAATAGCGAACACAGATTAATTGAAAATACAAAATTTAGTCATGTAGAAATAACTCAAATCACTTTAATATATCTGATTTAATTCCGTGTTTGAGACCACAATTTAAATCAGCATTTATTTCAATTTATTCTTTTCGTCACGTTGTATTAATTACAAATAGCAAGCCATAGTAATTTGTGATGTGTGATACACTATCTCACGATTGTAATCAGACATTAGTTTCAATGTCTTTTATTAAAAAAAGTCTTAGCAAAATGTAGCTATATAATACACCCACAACATTATAATGCATTATTTTTTTTACCTTTTCTTACTTTTCATTTTTAACATAGTAGATGTATGTTTGAATGAACAACGTCTTTGATCTATTTTGTTTTGTGTATAAATGTGAACAAAATTCCTCTCTTCTGCAGCTATCCTAACGAGATCCTTCATTGTTTTAGAGATCACTTGTAACTGCAACCAAAACCCGTAAGAAGCAACAAACAGAACTGATTAAACGAGCTTTGCAAGCGCAGGATGACAAGAAAACGAAAGAACGAGAATCTTTTCTTATTACTACCATCCCTATTACCGTGCAAGCTGCCTATGAACCTAGTCCAGTAGGAGACGATCACGAAGAAGGTGGGTGCAATTATAGATGACAATTTGATTTTAAAAAATAAATAACAAAATGTTTAATAATCTTGATCTAATTTTTGTTATCAGCAGCAAATGATGAAGACGGGGGAGATTTAGCTCCAAGGAATACATCCCATCATGGCCAATCGGCTCTTTCATTATTTCCTTCTTCACTCTGTTCTGCCATCGTTCAAATCATCAGTCTTTTGGACGATGCTGCTGTCTCTGACGATGGCAGTGCTGTCTACCAAGTGGCATATGAAGTAAGCGAATGCAACAACATTTTATACAAATTCATTAACGCTATTCGGAAATAAATTAAAATATTATTTGTTTAACAGATTATTTGGAATTGTCTGGTGGAAGATAGTGCCTTATTTCTGAGGTACGTTTTGGAACGGCTGACACGAGAGAAACAAGAGTTGATGTTTAAAATTCTTCGACATCTGATTCGTTTTGTACCCAAATTACCGCAACAAGCTGCATTCGCTCTGTATAATTACATTATCGGATACATCATGTTTTACGTTCGTTCTCCGCACGAAGAGGGACAGAGATTTATCGGCATTGCTCTTTCTGTTTTATGGATGGTAATTGAATATTAGTTCATTTCACACAAGCCGCTTAAAATCTAAAGAAAAAACAGTTAACTGATGCTCTATTTGTGTATTTAAAAAGAGTCTGAGAGAAATTAATAGACAACATGCAATTTTCAATTACAGGTTGTACACAGTGTACACGGGATCATGTTCAAAGACCTGAAACAAATTCTGCGAAAAGAGCAATGCGATGCTTCCATTCTTTTGACTGCTAATGTGCCATCTGCTAAAAAAATAATTGTTCACGGTCCACAAGATCCAGACGCAGGTGGCATCCCCTCGCAGTTTCCAGTCCAAGAGGATACGCAATTCTGCCAGATACTCCGAGAGTCGTTTGATTTTTTTGGCATCGATGAATTGAAACAACGCGAATACTTTTTGGTCGATTATAAAACACGTGAGCTGAGAAATGAAAGACAGATATTCATATGAGATTCGCCGAATATTACCCAACATATTGAAATCTTTTTTGCAGATCAAATTCATAATCCAAACTCTTATGTACGAGACTTTTATTTTTTCAAAAGATCGCAGTATCCTCAATTGGAACTCGTCCACATGAAACCGGAAGAAGCATTTGCAGCATTGCAACGACAAGAACTGAACCACAAGTTTGTTGAGGTCGGGAAAGTAATGTTGACTTGGGCGATATTAAAAAACGTCGACATGGTCGTTCAGAGAGTAGTTTTTCTCCACGAGGAACTTATGAAATTACCATCGTTCCCAAGGAAAGCTCTCGCAGCGGACTTGGACCTGTATAAGGGCGGAGAGATTGGAAAAGTAATCATTTAGTTTTGATTTGTTATTTTTGAAAGTTAGACTTTCTGAAATGATATTAAATTATATTATTGTCTTAATCTATTGGCAGGAACTTTTTGGCTTGGATGTGATGCACAAATTCATGTGGGTGAGACTGATAGCGCGTATGTTCGAGGCGATGGCAGGCAATTTCGCTTATTCCGGTGACATACATCTTTTCTTGAATGTCTTAAATGGGGCTCTAATATTACACAGCGAGGATTCCTGCATACTGCGATACGTGATAGCAACTTACGTGAACGCGGCGCATAATTTTAAGAACATATTCTCCATCAATGGGTACCTTTTGATAATGCCCACACTTTTGCAGCTGTACTCGACTCACATGACCAACAAACTTGTTACAACGACAGTCGAGTATGCTGTGAAGCAGTTTTATATGATGAACAGAAAGCCTTTCATACTTCAAATGTTTGGAAGTGTTTCAACAATTTTAGACACAGACGAAACAAACAACGTCGGTGATGCTCATAAGGTGATGACAAAATGCAATATTACTTTCTTTTTTTTTTTACACAAATTCATTATTTCATAATTCACAATTTTGAGAAAAAAAATGAAAGAAAGAAAACAAACAACACAAAAGAATGTGAAATCTATTTGTATTTATTCTTGTGTCGCAATCTAGGTCCCGTCGTCATCCCTCTTCAATTTATTGTTGAGTTTAGAAACGCCTTCGCCCGACCCGTTAAATATCGGCGAGCTTGTTAAAGAAGAAAAACCATTGAAAGCCATTGATTTTTGCTATCACGATGAGAACGAAATGGTGACGGTTTTAGATTGCATATCTTTATGCGTTATGGTTATTGCATACTCGGCTGATTCTCTAAGAGGTCAACAGATGCTGGTATTTGCATTCTTTGATTAAAATAATTAAGAGCAAAAACTAGAACCAATTAATATTTAATAGAAAGAAATGATGTTGTTGGAAAAAAAATTGTTGTTGTAGATTATTCTGGAAGCTATTTTGCCTTGTTATGTACAACAAATTCAATCTCCGTATTACAACAAGGAGGGAAAAACTGAAAAGGAAATAATAAATCAATTAGCAGTAGCTATGAGGACTCTTATCAATAATTCGGAGGCATTGACGAAGTAAGCGCTGTAAATTAGATCCAAACATCATTATATGCTTTCTAAATTTAACCAGACCACTTTCACCAGAAATATAGAAAAGGTTTAAAATAAAGCGCATTTACTTTGTTATAAATAGGTACTACAACAGAGCTCAAAAGTTGAGCCCTGAGCACAAGGGATCGAGCCAGCGTAATTATGGCAAAGGCCCTTATTCGCCAGGATATGATTACGACGAAGAAGCTCACCACAATGCAAAATATGCAGAGCATACGAAAATAACCAAGAGTCTGTTCGAGCGCGACAATGACGACGCTGAGACTTATCACAAAAACGAATTTAGAAGACCCAGAGATACGTTACTCAATATGATTGGATGTTTCGTTAGCCAATGCTCGGCGCGGTTAATTGAACTGAATAAAAAGTCGCAGGACAGCAAGAATATTGAAATTTTAGACTCAAAGTGTCACGTGGTGAGGCTTTGAATTTCAATTTTATCAGTTATTAATATAATTCACCTGTTATTTGATAATGAAACGTTGGATTCCCGTGCCCCTTTTTCTTTTGCAGAGGCTATCGGATATCGCGCATAGTCTTTTGAAAATGGCCCCGTATGATCCTGATACAATGGCCTGCCGCGGTCTGAAGCGTTATATGAATGATATATTACCCTCAACCGAATGGTCGAGCGACGATATGCGTCCAGCTCTGTCAAACATTTTGCGACGACTCGACAAAACTTTCAGCAAAATTTATAAGAAAGCTTCCGTGAGAAGAAACACAGATTGGGACGCTGCCAGTGACCTATTGAAAGGCGTCTACGAGACACTTGTCCGTCGACCTTACATTGCTCATTTTCAGTATTTAAAAACTCTTCTATCCACTTGTCAGGTATAACACAAAATTTGTTGGCCTGTCAGTTTTCATCGCACCAGATGATATTAATTCAAATGTCGGTTTTTCAGGCACTCATCATAGGAGATACCGCTCAAATTGAAGTTACTTCTAATGCGTCGGCGGCTCTCATGACTAAAATTCCTCCGCCGCACTTCTGCTCAACAGTTCTGCGACTAATAGCTCTTCATGTAATCTCGCTCGGTGATAGTTACTCGTTGGAAAATGTTTGCGGAGGGCATCATTTATACTCGAGCGCAACTCGTGCAGAAAACGTTCTGTTGCACTTGCTTATCCCTCTGGTAATGCGAGTTGGTACTGGCAGAAAAGGTAATTCTAAAAGCCCACCAACTTGGGCGTTGATTCCTTATGCTCCAGATAAACCTCAGATTAAATGTTGTATTTGGTTTCTGCAGATGTTCCGAAACTACGTCAATCAGACATTAATTTTGCTCTGACTGCTGTGTTGAATGTTCTCTGGCCGTCTGGTGCCAGAACCATGCAAATCAACGCACAAAATATGAAAGCTGCAACTGATATGCGAGCCGGCAGTTTAACATTCGCGGCTCGCGATGCCAAAAGTTTGACCAAAATTTCGATAACCTTATACCAAGTTGCATTTTTAGGTAATTAATTATCACAATGCTTTGCAGCAGATTCATTCAATCGTTCGACGTGATAACTATTTTTAAACTAATCGTATCTCTCTTTGCTTTCATTTTTAGCTCTGAAAAGCATTATTATTTGTTTCGAATCGGAATTGACTTTGGAATGGCCTCGGATATTGCGAACAATGCGACTTTTGAACAAACGAAACGAGGCCTCCCTTTACATCTGGAATTTCCTCGAATTCATCGTCACCCACAGGACATCAATGTACATACAAATGCTTCCATTCATAGTACAAAAGATTGGTCAAGCGCCCATTTCGGAGCATGAGAGAAACATGCAGACCATTATTCGCGAAAAAATTAATGGAATCAACACAACCGTGCCAAAATCTCGTGGGGCGTTGCTTAATGATCTCTTGCACGAGCTGCAAGACCTCAAAGAAGAAATCGAGGAGAGACGATTTGGTACGTTATACATACAATTGTCTGTACTTTGTTACTTTGTTTGGTTTCGAATTAACCGCTCGACGATACAGATGAAATGAAACCGGAGCCCAAACGAAGCGTGGCGGAAGTTCACCCAACTTTCGATGGGCATGGAAGGACCCAGAGGCCTTCTCTGCTGATTGACCTTCTGACGGGAGACCTGGGATCTAGGCAGCACATCAATCGCACCCCGACAGAAGTGCCAACAACTCATGGGACGGCTCCTCCGACGGCGTCCCATTCCTCTCACCAGTCGATAAGCTCAAACAACACTACGAGAACAACTCAGCCAAGTCAAACATCAACTGTGAACATTTTAACTAACATCAAACGAGGTACACATCAGCTCATTCAATCTTTCTGATTCATATTTATCTTGTCTGAAAAGTGGATAGACAAACTGAATTACCATGAAGCTATAGCTTTATCTAATTTATACTTAGTCAATAGTTTTGTGGCTTGTAAGTCTATGTTCATTTGATAAATTGAAGTCAGTTTGAAATTATGATTAATTTGAATTTCAATGGGACATGCAGAATCCGTGTCGAGTACAAGTGTAGGGTCTTCTTTACTGCGCGAGAGCACTGAAATAGGACCAAGTGGATCTCAAACAGACCACGCCCACCCAACAGGTATTTTACACACGTTTATATGTGTTACTGGTGATTGAATATTGAATTGGATTTATGTACGTGCTATTAATGATCTTCGCAGACGTACACTACAGTTTGTGATACGGTTATTTTGTTGTTGTTTTTAATGAGATTAACAAACGCAGGCCAGGATTTTTGGTACACCAGAGATCAGGAAGTTTTTGTAACAATACCGTCAGTTGGATCAAGCCATTGTCTATGTGCCATTTTTACGTATAAAAATTAAACTGACAAATGTTAAAGAACTATCAATTTGGTTTAAAGTAGCAATATATATAAGTTTTTTTTTCAAATGGCAAAGAGATTACATGATTTTTAAACCAAAGTACATAACTGGAATTTTAATTTAGATTTATTTACTGTTAAAACGATATATAAAAAAACATTGAAACGTTAAATTGATCGTACGTTGCTTTTATTGCTAGCTAGGGACTTGAGGTAGGTCCGCAGAAAGGCTCTTTGTTACTTTTAACTGTTACCAAACGTTTCACATAATCTAAACTGTCGTTGTTGCACCCTTCACGCTTTGTTTTACTGTAACCAAATCGAACAATCATGCGTTGGTGGAATCTCTTGACTAACAGTTTTAATACTACTTGTTATATCACAGCGTGCTCTCTTTATCTCTATTTGTTTACAGTTTACGTTTACTCTAGTTAACTCCTAGTCTTTCCAGATAACTCCGTTAACATTCAGAAATATCACTTATACCTATATTTAGACAATGGTAATGTCCAACAGCCGGTACCCTTCTCATCGCTGCTTTAGAAATGATACCTGAAGATTTGTTCTTACGTTGCAAGCTTCTTTGCTTTTGTTATTACTTGTTGTTTCATCGCTTTTGTGCGTTTTCATAAAACCAGTATACTTTTAGACTTGAAGTTTTATTCCTAGATTTTTCAGCATTCGACTTAAACGTTGTTATTTAAAACCCTGTAGTTGTGGACCCCGAGTTGTAACCATGCCCAATTACTGACTAAGTACAAATCATGTGAACAAGTTTTGTTGCCCTACACTTGTGGCACAATCTTGAATGTGATAATTTTAAACGATTCAGTACAAGATATCACAGCAGATACTATTGTGCTTACAGACGCCACAATAATCAACATTTGTCCGTCCTCCTCATCATACTAGACGTTCAATGTGGCATGTTTCAGATAAAAAGTCCCAACCATCTTCTGCTAGCGATGATCGTAAACATAAAAAGTCTCCTAAATTATCTCATCAAAAGATGACCAAACTGCGCTTTGTCTCTTCTGTAGAGTGTAGGCATTCGTCAGGTAACTCAATACCCAATCATCTAACTGCTCAGTCAAAAGTTTGTACATCTGTCTTCATATATATTTCAGTCAAGTCACTAATAGTTTGGTAGATTAATCAATTTGACCAAAATTTTGACTTTTTCTCTTCCAAAAAATTAAATTTTTTTTTTAGTTCACTGATTACTAGCATGATAAGGAATTTCACACAAGTAAGAAAGTAGCGGTGTACAACTTCAACAGAACTGAAAATATAAACACAATGAATTCGTTTGGTTTTTTATATTTTAGACACTATTAAAAAATTGCGCGTAATCATACATTACATTTTCCTTTTTGCGAAATGCTTTTATGCCCATTAGATCTTTTTAATTTCTCATCATTACATAATTAATAAAACTGTGGTATTCATATACTGAATATAATAATGTATATCATCATGAGCAAATAAAATAATTCGAATATTCCTGAAATGTGAACAACATTAGAAATAAACGAACCTGTCACAAAGTCACAAATCATCATTCGCTCGACATTATACCTCAAAGTAGCACGTAACTTCAACTCCTAATTAAACTATCTTACCCTCTTAGTTCAATGATTCAATTTTATGAAGCAATGTTCACATCCAAGAATTGACAAAGCACCGAACCTGTGCATAAATAACTGTTGTGCTCACTCACGCAAATCGATCAGTGAAATTGAATTAGGCAGATTGTTAATACTAGCATGGTTAGAGAACAACTCTGTCTCGATAAAGCATCACCAAGACAGGCGATAGTAAAGAGAATGTATTATTACAGGCGAAACCGTTACGAGTCAACTGAGTCCGAGCAGTCCGACCGAAGACAGTTCCGGAGAGATTCGTTTGGACAAGCCTCGTCTCCAACGGTCTATGGGACAAAGCAAGAGAACTTTTCGTTTGAGGAGAAGTAGAAAGTCTAACATAGAGGTGATTATTATAACAATATATTAAAACTCTATTATTTGTAATAACCCAATATGTGCATTTATGAAAATGTAGACCATCAGAGCTGACATCGAACTGCTACCAACTACTCCGACAGTCCCTGAGAATCCACTTTCAAAGTCGCCATCCCCAACTTCGACTCGAGCTTCACCTTGTGTGCTCACCATTCCACCAGAGACGCACATGTTGAGACCACTCGAGCCAACTCAGTCCGACTCGGAGAGAGGCAACAACGACAGCAACAACAATGATGCGGTAATTTATCTGCCACCTTTGGAGCAGCAACCGCAGCACCTGCAACTGCATCCAACCACCTCGCAGAGTCAGTCTCGGCCCCAGTCGGACATCTCCTGGGACGAGGACACGTTGAGCACTTCCGGCTACAAGGAATCTTGCAGCATCCAACTGATGTCATTGGACAGCGGTGGAAGTAGCAGCAGCAGCAGCACTCGACCGGGACCTCCTTTGGCGTCGCCGGATCTCAACGACATCACCTCTGATAGCAGCACCGCTACCGCCACGACAACGACCGCTGCAACCACTACAACTACAACTACAAATTACATGGGTTTCGACGGCAGCTCTCCGGACTGCTCGATCAACGATGGTACACCCACAGACAAAAATCAACGAAGGTCACAAACAATGACTTTCCGACCTCAGGATGAAGATACGTTGATCTGAATTGGGTCATTAGGCATGGTTATACAAGATTATAGCGACAGTGACAAGCAAACGAGATTGTGAATTAACAAATTATGGTTTGAAATAATCAGCAAATCGGTTGTTCCAATTCAATGGTTTGGGTATAAGTTAAACCTTCTGTCCTAGGGCGAACCTACATAACAATTTGTTGTTTTTTTACATAATTTGTTTAATTTGAATTGTTGTTTATGATTATGTTGAAGGTTTAATTGGAAACTGGCAAAGAAAAGAGAGTATTATTTATGTACTAGGATGTAAGATATTATAAATACATTGTTAGGAACCTAAAGGTCTAATAATAAAGAAATACAAGATTGTCAACAATAATTGTCAAAGAAAAGTTCGAAAGTTCAGCTTGTTATATGCCCAGTTGAATGACTGTATTATAATAGTGTGTAACCCTAACGATCACTAATTGTTGACTATTAACGAATTTAAGCAGATTTTATTGTTTGATAAAAAACATTTTTTATAGAGTTGTTGAAAGATATTGTATCCGATGAAATTCGAAGCAATTCAAGTAGCCAAAAATGTTGAGACTCAACCTAGATAATAAAACTGTGCAATATGCTTTCCAATAAACACAATTCAGAAAGTATATATGAAAACCTATAATGAACACGTACCATTTAAAAGCAGTTGTACTTCTCTCTTCTTGCATAACTGTTTTTGTTTGCGTAATGTTAAATGACGTTGATATTTTTGTTATAGTGATTACCATATACTTGAAATATTTATGATGAATTGTTGTTTGAATGGAGAATCCAAGTTTTATAATAAAAAGAAAACAGTTATTGTTTAAAAACGAGACGACGGGAGAATAACATTTTATAAAAAATAAAAACAATAGACATATAAAATGAAGGGCATGTGCATTTTGTAAATCATAATAAAAAAAATGATGCTATCCATTTTGCAATAATGTATGATGTATTCATTTGAACTGTTAAGGAGCCTAGTTTTTGTATTCAAAGTTTAACCAAGTGCAAAATGATGGATGTTGATAAAATGAAACATAAATAGTTGTGATGATATGTAATTTTGTCCAGCACATTATTAGATGTAATGATTAGTAAAATTTGTAAAATGTTTGTATCTACTCAGAATTTATTTAACGTTAACGGAAGTATGAGGAAAATAGATTGTACGTGTTATTGTTACAAAATAAAGAAGCCTAAGAAGTATTTCTACAAATATCTGATTGACTACATTCATTAACATAAAACGACATTTTTATTTTAAGTACTGCAGTTCAGTTTTTACAGTTGTCTTTATATCATCATCATTGCAGAAAATCAGTAATAACAAATTTATCATAAAATACGATTTGACGTATCAAAGGATCATCGCTTAAACTTATGCTTTTTTGTATTACTAGTATTTGATTTGGGACCAATGACAATGCGCCCTGATGCTATCTCCTCTTTATCTGTCGAGTTTTCGATTTGTTTTTGAGCTTCTAGGGAAAACATGAGATCTCTGACCTGTTCCTGAAGTTCTTTAGTTTCTGCATCCATAGAAATTTTGAGCTCTTCGAATTCCTTCTCTAATTTGGCATATTTTTCTTCCCAAAATGTTTGATTGAGACTCAAAGCCTTTCGCAGTTCTCTTTCTTCGATGAGCTCTGTTTCAGCCAAAGATATTTTATTATTTATAGCGTTCAATTTCTTTTCCAACTGATGTTTTTCTTTGCTTATTTGATTGCACGCTTCCTGAAAATAAAAATATTCAAATTTAATTTTACGGTAACAAATTTACGATGTCTTAATTTCTAGAAGGAGATAAACAAATGTTTACCTGCGTTTTAGCAGTATCTCTGGTAATCTCATCTATTTTATTTTGCAGATCTGACGTTTCTTTTTCGGCGATCTCTTCCATTCGGTTGTACTTTTCTTCGAAATATTTTCGTTGGGTCTCCAATTGAGATGTAAGTAGAGAAGTGAATTCCAATTGAACGGAATCAATTTTTTCATCGACAGCAGCACCTTCGCTTTTAGCTGACTCTTGACTGCTGTCCACTAACTTGCCATCTTTGTTTTGTAATAATCGGTGTACAAAATTATCTCGGACATAATCCCAGACACGATTATTTCCTAGCTGTAAAGCATAACAATGATGCGTCTCATGATAATGTTCAAAAGCATGACCACGATGATATCTTGAACAGCCCAAGTGACCACAGATTAAACAAATCCAAAGATCTTCATTGTTTGATCCAGCACCTAAAAACAGCTCGATGAAAAAAAATTTTGTTTTCATTGATTTATCAGTGTAAAATAAAATGTCAACCAATTATTTTAAATTGTATTCAATTGTCAACTTACCACATTCCATGCATTGCTTTTCATCTGACAGTTCTTTCAATTGGATGCAACGACAAACTAAACATGTTGTATCTTCTATATAACTGTAGTGTAACGAAGATTGAAAGCTATGATTGGAAAGTATGGTTAATATTCCGTCAACACTCTCGTCCATGCGTTCCAAACAAACAGGACACAAAGGTAATTCAGTATGCTCGGATAGTGACAAGCCATTGTCGACAATTTCAATTTCGGAAACAAACACTAAATGACAAGCCCAATCTGATTCCACTGAATCATATGTTACACCGTTGAAAGTTTCATAAAATGAACTGGCAGCAGTCTGTTAAAACCAAGAAACAATTTCATCTTCTTAATTAGTACAATCTCGTGAAAACTTTTGATCTCACATTATTAAAAATAATATTCAACAGATAAAAATATCATACGTACTGAAGTTCGAAACGTTATGAGAGATAAATATTGATTCGGATTGTTATCTTTTAGAATTCTGAAATGCTGTATCTCTCGATGAAAAGCTGCAGTAAAAGTTAAAAGCTCCTGATATGTCATCGATATAGGAACTGATAAGATGCATATTGTATGACTGCGGTCTGCTGCACGATGCATTTCCGTCAGTTTACTGTAACAAAAATAACAGAAACAGTTACGTTCTCTGTCAAAATGATAACGTGTGAGGTGATTTTTTTTCCTGAAAAACTTACTCTTCTTTAAAAAGGTGAAAGATTCCTTTTGTAGTTTCAACGTGTGGTTTTACAGGGAAATGGCTTATAAGATCAACAGAATCAGCTGGCTGATCCCCTTTGTCAAATTGCTTACTCTCTTTCGAGTCTTTCGACTCTGACAATTTTTTTCCTGGTTTTGTATTGTTAGGTGGTTTCAATAAAGTGTATAATTCATCGGGATTGCTAAAATAACTCTCGATCGATATATCTCTAGCTTCTCTGCACCCCCTCACTTTTTTGATTACTGATGCATCTAAAAATGAATACAAAATAAATTTCTTATTATTATCAACTTGAATAAATTAATCATAGATCACTTTATAAATCATTTTTAAAATTACCCGAGTTTTGTTTTGATTCCAAATCGTTAACCTCAATGCGTATGACGCACAGGGACACTGGCGTTGTTGTCGACGACATGATCTCGGATAAATTGCAAAATCAAGCGTATGTTTGGTTTCTATCAACAACCGTTCGTTTCAATTAAATTTTTAAATGAATGAAAATCATTTTAAGGTCATCTGAAGAACAACACACAATGTTCTCAACAGCTTTCGATCAGCTGCTGCTGCCCTCCACTTCACAAATCCAAACATCAACAAGCTGCGCAACAGACTGCGCAGCTTGTTGAATTTTTGTCTTGAACGAACCTAAAGTCAAGTCTAAATTGGCATCTAAAAATATCACATAATAAATTGTCAAGTCTCTTTAAATGCGACCAGGATTTATGTAACGAATCATTTATGTAATACAAAAGTAATAACGAATTATTAGATGATAATATTTGCGAAACAATAAGAAATTGTTATGAAATTTGAAACTCCTTGTCCCAGAAAGTGGCGCCACCGTCAGTTGTCAACGAATCAAGTGCAGTAAGTGAAAAGAAATCAGAAAAGCAAAACCAACAGTGATACTTTGGTGTTTTTTTCTTGGATTGTTGTAATTCATCATTTCACTTTTTGTACAATAAGTTGTCATTTTTGTTCACAACTGAACTTGAGGTAAATCAGAAATACTTTTATAATAACTTGTCAATGTTGTTAAATAAATTTGTACTTGTAAATTTTAACGCTTTGAAGGTTAAACGAAAGTCTGTTTGTTGTTATATCGTGATTATAATAATTAATTAGTTACGTCAATTGATGGTAATCAAATATTGCTATGAGACACAGATAATTTCAATTTAAAATTTCAACATTTTTTTTCTTAATTCAAGATTCTGAAATGTATTTTGATTGACGTTAATTTTTTTATATTCAATAAAAATTACAGCTATTAAAAGATCAATTGAATTATTCAACAACAAGAGTTTAATCCTGAAATTATTCTGATTTAAAATATAAATGGAATGGGAACAATTTTTCAGAAAGCTTAAAAATGGCTTCAAAAAAAGTAAAAGGAACAAAGGAATCGAAAAATTCGAAGAGACAAACATATGCGAAGGTAGTTCAAGATTCCACATCGCAGTTACCAACTCAAAGTTCCAGTAAATCTCGAACTCTGATGAAAAATAAGAAGGATGATAAAACTCATTCAGAATCTCGAGCTGAGCCTACAAAACAAATGGAAATTAATGCTAATTGCAAAACTGATAAACAAATAAGTTTCTTTTATGGCAACCCTTTTAATGAAATGGTCAAAGGCATCTTACACATCATTGCAGAAAAGTAAGATGAAATTCATCGTCGAATTTAATTTGTGTATATTTTTACGTATTTCATTTTTACTGATTTTATACTATTGATATTTATCTATTTGTTTTGCAGAGATGTAGATACATTATTCAGATCGGAAAATTATACTCATACTGTTTGCATGATATCAATACCTGCGACGACTACTTGCCAAGATATTTTAACTTTCACAGCAGCTTGTCACCGTGACATTCAACATTTTAGGATATTGCGAAATTCAAATCCAAATGAGTATATGATGCTCATTAAATTTCGCTCATCCGTAAGACTTTTATTCAAATATATAGAATTGTTATTAAACAATTACATGTATCAAATGACTTGAAATTATAAATTTTCAGGCTTCAGCTAAAGAATTTTACAAATGTTTTAATGAAATACCGTACAATTCTCTCGAAGCAGATGTTGTTTGCCATTTGGTGTTCGTAACTAAAGTGGAAACTGCCGATGACGGTTTACCTCTTGTAGGACTTTCTGAAGCTTCTTGCCCGGTTTGTTTGGAGCGAATGGATGAAAATGTAGATTCATTGCTCACCATTTTGTGCAACCATACGTTTCATTCCTGTTGTCTTGCAAAGTGGAGAGATACTTCTTGCCCTATTTGTCGTTACGCTCAAACACCTGAACCCATTGCTGATAGTCACTGCATGGAATGTGGTAAATAAAAATTGAAGTACAATAATATTCAATATTCCCAACTATTTATTAAGGAGACATCCAAGTGAAAAATGATAAAAATAACAGCAATAAAAAAAATTTCAAAATTAGTTCATAGGTATACATTTCTGTGATTTCATTGGGACATCACCTTAAAAGAAAGAAAAAAAGAATTATTGAAATTGCATTGAATGTTCTTTGATAATACAATGGTTTTTCTTATCATATATTTCATGTTAGCTTCAGGGTGCAGTAGCGATGCTTTATGGATCTGTTTGATTTGCGGGCATGTGGGCTGTTCTCGATATCATGAGGGCCATGCATTTGAACATTATCGAGATACGCATCATTGCTATGCCATGCAATTGGGAACGAATCGCGTTTGGGATTACGTAGGTGAAAACTTTGTCCATCGATTATTACAAGATAAAGATGGAAAAATGGTTGAGAGCGATCGAGAACCAACGAAAGGAGAGGTTACCGCTGCAGATGAGAAGATTGATTCAGTCTTGCTTGAGTTTACGCATTCTCTCACAACACAACTAGCAAATCAACGAGAGTATTTTGAAGATAAACTAAATTGCTATGAACAGAGAAAAACAACAGAGACCTCTAAACTCAAAGCAAAATTAGATGAAACAGTGCAACAGAGTGCAAAAGTCAAGGTATAGTTTCGAGAAATATTTTAACTATTGATGAAATAAGATTATCTAATCATAATGGGATAAATTAGTTTGAAAAATAAAATTAAAGTACGTTCATATTTCAGGAAAAATTGTCTCAACTCAATCGCGAGAAGCAGCTCGTAGAAAAGAAATTACATTCTTCGAATACTAAGTTGTCGCAGATTCAAACCGACTTGATAGAAGAGAAAGCGTTGCGCACGGCATTGAATTCGAATCAGACCTCGTGGGAAATAAGGCACCAAAAATTACAAGATGAAAAGAATAAGTATAAAAACACAAAGGAATCGGAACACGTGGATTTGAAGGAACAAGTGAGAGATCTTATGTTCTTCATAGAGGCACAGCAAAAAATTGAACAGTCATCTGAAAAAGAGGATATTGCTTGTGGTCACATTGTCATACCTGAAACACCCAAAGCGTCTAGCAGTCATCACAAAAAACATAGCAAAGATAAACGTTAAGGTATACGTTAAAGAGTCTTGTATATTTTGATAGGAAGATATTAAATTACTGCACCGATTGCTTATTGTCTAATATATCAGTGTTTTGTACAGTTATTGTCAATGATCAATATCATAGATTTATATTTCAAAAAAGTGGTCCAACATTATAATATAATATTTGCTGATTATTTCTTATGATAAACAATGTTTAACTATTTTTCATTTTCTACGTGAATATAAATTTTTTGATGATTTTTGGTTTGTCACTCTCATTATAAAGTAAATAATGCAAGAAACTAATAAACAAAAATGAAAGGTGTATGGCTGTAAAATTGATTGCAAATGTGAATTATGGAGGTCTGAAATGATAAGACTGAAGGAGTTTTTGCGAACAAAATTATATTTTTCACGATTTTATGTAAATTTTATTTATTTTTGTGTAAATCTAGTACTTAACAAACTTATGAATAAAATTTAAAAAACTATAACAATAACAACAATATTCAGTTGGCAATCTCTACTTTACTGTTAGCCGATAAGGTAACTTGCACTAGTAATATCGAGTATAACCTGTGAACACAAAATATACAAATGTTTGCGACGTGACATAAACCAAAGGTTTCATCCGGATCACAAAATTAGGGAGTTGTTTACTAAATTAGTGTGAATTGTAACATAAGACATGGCAAGTAGAGGGGTGAATTTGACAGGAGCATCGTTAGCTCAGCCATCTGTCTTCGAAATAAGTTCTCAGGAATCTTTAGCCTCTGTACTTGAACCTGTAGTCAAAAGAGTTCTTGATGTAAGTTTCAATTATCGTCAAAATAATCTATGTGTCGAATGACAATTATATTTAAATAATTTAACAATTGTAATTACTTAAAAAGTGTTTCACTCTCTGAAATGATTTAGAACTTGTGATGACTTGTAATTTTAAAGTGTTTTTTTTTTTTTTTTTTTTGAGTCATGAGAAAATATTAATTTGTTTTAAATTTTAGCTTGTTGCTACTTCAAAACCAGAAAAATACGGATTCGTCACAGAATGGTCTGATGAAATTTACGCTATTTGTAATGGACTTTTACAAGGATTCTTCATTACGAAATATTGTGAGAACTTTTAACGTCATGAATTATTATTCAATTTTTTAGTTTGGTGTGATTAAATAAATAAGATGTGAATATGATTTTATCAAAGGATAACAATAGACTAAATGAGATCAATATTCTCATTTAATCCCATCTTAATGTTTATTACATTAATGTGTGGTATTGCATTAATTGACGAATAATTAAATCACACAGTCTCAGACAATCTGTTTAACAATAATGAATCTTTGAAAATTGTATCAACGTGAGAACTCAGTAGACAGCATTTCTTTCATTAGTCCAATGAAAATCAGCTGATCAATTATAATAATTGGCTTTTCTTTGCAGCTGCTTCTTTTTCCGAAACATTTTACGGATTGAAAAGGGTATCTTTAAATAAGAGAGGAACAGATATCAGCTTGTCAAGGACACAAAAAATATGTTCTTTCGTTTGTCTGGTTGTACTACCTTACATTGGGAAAAAACTAGAAAAGCTAGAGGAAAGGCACAAAGATAAAAAAATCACACCGGTATTCAATATCAATTTTCCATAATCATTTGAACAAAACATTTGTTTAAAAAACATTGTAATATATATATATATATATTTTTTTTTTTTTCATAATTTGAACCAAGTGTTGAAGTTATGGTACTAATAAAAATTTGATTTTTTTGCAGAGCCAGACAACCGATCGTGATGTTTACCTCGTAAAAGGGTACAAACTATTTCGCATCGTAAACGAAGCTTTAGTGATGTACCATTATGTGTTATATATTTCCGGCCGATCAAAGTACCCAACAGTCACGTTGCGTTTGCTGCGTGCCACATTAACGTACTCTCACGTGCATGAGACAATCACGATCATGCAGCTACTGAAAAAGATAGGGAACGGCACGTTCTCTATGAGCGATGGTTACAACCTGTTCAAATTAAGTTTCGTCAATATCCTAGAGGTGGCTGCATTTTTTGTCCAGTTCGCTAGGTGGAACACCGAAAACTACACCAAAAGTTTCACCGCACTTCCAAAACCACCACCACCATCGGTAAAAAACACCGAACATGTAAATATACAACTTGGATGATGATCTATTAGTTTAGAATTCTTGCATTAATTTTTGTACTCTGTAATTGCATGATGAATGCATTGATTATGAATTATGAATTTTCGTTTTTATAATTGGTAAATTTAAACATCGTATAAACGTTTTTATTTTTCATATCGAAGAAACCTAAAAAAAACTTAACAATTGAAATAAATCTGATTACGTGATTTTTTTCCGTCAAAATTTTGTCGGTTGAGATGGGTTCAATAAGATTGGTTGTATTTTACAATGCCAGTCATACTTTTTAAGTAAACATATTTTATTAGAATTTCATAAATGTTTCAATGATAAAAGAAAATTGTATAAATCTTTTGATGAAATTATGGATTCTCCAAGATGTATCAATTTTAACTGCGGAATAAGTTTGAATCAAAAAGTTTTATGTCATAAAAATAGTTTTGAATTGAATTTTTCAAAAGTTGATTTCAGAAATTTGTTGCATAATTTATTGGAAAGCACTCATATCGTTTTCTGTCACGGAAGTAATGTTTGCAATAAAAAATCATAAAATTAGAGTGACCAAAGATTTACCAATTGGATTGTTGGACAATAAAAGGAATGTTCGAATAAAAATTCTGGCACAAGGGAGAAATAAAAATAAAGAGCTCACTCCACTTTGTATTACATAATAATTGATCCTCGCGAAATAATTGATTAGTCGTTACACTTATATTTTTTATCTCGATTTAAATTATCGTTGACGTTGATCCATTATCAGAATTGTCGATATTGTATGTAATAATAATTATGCTCAAACAATAATAACTGCTAATTCAATTGTCCAATCAAAATATAACTTTTTTTATTACGATGCAATCATGTTTTTTTCAAATAATCAGATTATAAAAGATCTCAAACTGATTACGCGATTTAAAAATTCATCTAAATTCAATTATCCTGAAACTGTATTTGTGTTTCTTGAAAAAAAAATAATAATAATAATAATAATAAAAGAATAAGACATTTTTGTTTAAATTTTTTATTTTAGAATTGAATGTCCGGATTCTAAAAGAGGAACTTACGTTCGAAAGGCCTTTTTTCAAAACAAAAAAAAGGATCGAGAAAATGTTCAATATAGACGTACTTTAAGTGACAAAGTTGTTCTTCAGATCATAATAAACAACTTTGCCACTTAAAGTACGTCAAAATCGAAAATTTTCTCGATACTTTTTTGTTTTGAAAAAGGCCTTTCGAGCATAAGTTCCTCTTTTAGAATCCGGACATTCAATTTTATTTATTCACAGAAGCCACGATAATTGTTGTGTTACTTTTGTTTATGTACAGGTACCAGAAATGGCTTCGCGTTACAAAGGTTTATGTCCAATTTGCTACAAAACCTACAAACACCCAACGACTCTTTTAACGTCTGGGTAAGTATCATTTCATCATTTTATTACAACCCGAAATAACTTGCGACGAGTTAAAATTGATGTCTCTTTTTTTCCAGATACATATTTTGTTATCAATGTATATTATATGAAATTCAAAAGTATGGAAAATGTCCAGTGACCAATTACCCAAGCGAGGAAAATGACTTAGTACGCCTATACACGCAAGCATGGTGAAGGACTTATCGAACAATTGCGAGATTGTAAATAGGATTTTTATTTTTATATAAAATAATGACTATGGGTATACGTTGAATTACTGTGGACAGCAAGGTTGTGATGTTTTTTAAAATTAAAAATTTTTAAATTGTAGTAAATAATCGACAAACAAATATACTAAATTGATTAGTGTCCACTGTAGAATAATCTGATTTTACAGTACATCAAAAAAATGTCAAAACTATTTATCGATGAAGGGACGAGGAGTGAAATAAAAGCATGTACAGAGATGACCGTACAGTGACGATGGAAATAGGTGCTTTCCAAGGCATATAAATAGTTGATTCCCAGCAGTTGCAAGCGGCGGTGAAGTCGAAAGCGATGAGTTTTGTCGCCCTTTACAAAGACCATTACATTCAATGAACGATCGACTGAAATGCCGTGCGTTATCGTATGCAACACCTTAAAGGCAAATTACGAAAGGTAAAATATTATGTCTTGTTCAACACCAAACTCCTGGACAAGTGTGACAATTGATCTGACAAATAAAAACGACGAATAAAAGTAACGCGCATAAATTGAAACGAAATAATGATCGATCGGAAGGAAGGAAGGATGAGCTCGTCAGCAGATCAGATATTGGATTAAGGCTGCGGGAAAGGTCATAAACATGGGAACGCGATTTTTAGGCGAGCCGCTTCTTGTAGGGAGTTTAAGTGAGATAAGAAGAAGGTGTCAGTTGATCAGACTGTCCGTGATCGTGCGTTGCTTTAACGGATAGCTCTGGTCCGAAAAGGGTACATTAGGATCAGAACGGAGGGTATAAACGCAGCCACCTCGGGGAAGTATGTCACATAAGGAGAGGGAGAGACGATGCACGAGGCTTGCGTCTGGGGATGGCAGTTATCCCAGTAAAAATCGATCCTCCCCACTCTTTTCCGACTTTTTCCCCAGAGATGCTTGCAGCAGAGAGAAGTGGTGGAAAGAGGAGAGTTCGCAGGGTTCGCAATGACTGCTACCTGCACAATTTTCGGTTTGATTGTATGAACGCGGATCACACGCGTACCCCGATGCCCATGTACATACATACGTATCGTCGTGTACGTATATTTAGATATATTATCTATACAGGCGCTTGTATGCATGACGCGCGAGTGTGAATGTATGGAAAGGAATAAAAAAAAAGATAAAACAGAAAAGAGGAACTGGGAAAACGGATGAGAGGGAAGCCGAAACGACAGGGACGAACGAAGGAAAAAAATATCATAAAAAGGCGCTTCCGTCGAAACGACTGAATTTCTATCGTCCGCAAAAACAACGCGACTGAAAAAATACACAACGCGAAACGGCCCCTTCTCATCTCGTTTTCTTCCGATTTTACGGCCTTAAACGACCCCCACTGGCTATTGCCGTTTTATGCAGTCTCGAGGAATTGTCTTCCGAGACTAAATAGAAAGTAAACACTTGCAAGAAAATAATTACGTTTTTAAAATCATCTTATTATCAACACCTCTTCTCCCAGTCTTTTTTTATTATAAGCGCCACCAGTTTCGTTCCTCCTGATGAGTTTAGTATAGTTACATGATTATAACGACTAATAAAATTCATTTATTCGCGCGGCGTTTAACACAAATTGTGTTACGCGGCCAAAACGCGAAATTATACCGCATGATTGATTTATTGTAACATGTTATTCAATTTTGTATGATCGCTGAACTTGACACAATGCGAAACTTTTGCCAATAAATTAACGATAATCAACGATTTTATGTTTTATTTTTGGTATTTTATCGAAAAAATTGCTAATTCTGTTCGCACACAATTAAATGTAATGTCACCAATGAAGTTTGCAAATGGTTTTTTTAATTATAAATAAATCGAAGGGAATTTTTTAGAAGTTGCTATGGAAACTCAATGAGATCGATGAAACTTCGGATGGTTTAGTTGGCGATTTTTAAAAAGCGATTTCACGAGGACAAATAATACATTCCAGTTGATTTAATCATTATAAATATTGAAATAAATTGCATTTTATTTATTTATTTATACATTATTGTTTTCAGAAGAACACGAAATAAACGACTCAATTGAAAGTACAGAAAAAAAAGATTGTCGGAGTTAAAACACAACAGAAGTTGTATATGGGAAATGAAAATTTTGCATGATAAAAGAATATTACTTATTGCACCCGTAACCGTAATTTTCTCTCGATGCTATCATGCAAAGTGACGGACAATGTTTCATAACGAATTTATATTTTAATTTACCTACTTTAAGATAAATTTGGTATCTCGTGACATTTGGTTATGGACTCGAATTAACCATCGAATCTAGCATGAAAAATATTGTATGTTTCCCTGGTATGTTAGTTTTAGTTCCTGAACTTCGACACTTGTCTTTTTGATGCACTGAATAATTGTATTAAGTGTTTGCAAAGTAGAAGAGAATGGGGTAGTAAAACGGACACTCTACAAAGCGGTACAATGATTTTTAAACAAATTGAAATAAGTTTTCTTACAAATGTAGTTAACATTTATTGTCATATTGACTAGAATAACTCTGCTTTTTGTCTGGAACTGGTTTGAAAATGGTACAAATAGTAAATAATAAAATCGCCTCTTTTGGAGTCATAACTAGCAAAGGTGGTATATGCAAATTTATTTAGTTTATTAGTTTATTATGCAAATAAACAAAAACATATAAACAAAATTGATTAGCGATTGATTTATTCTAGAAATTAGTTTAAGGAAATGTGTTTTTCGTAATTGTTTCATATCTATTGTTAATGTCACTGATAATACAACTTAAAATAACATGTTCATTTTATATTGTTTCTCAGAATCATTATTTCATTAAAATCCAACTAAATATCAAAGCAACGTTAAATTATGCATAAATAACATTTACATAATTTAACCCGCCTCTCCCCTACTTGATTAAATTTCCCTCTCAGTTGACAAGGTTTTTTTTATTTAAAATCAGCTGTTGAAATAATCGAAAGAAAAAAAGGGTCTGATTTTTTTTTGTAAATTAAAACAGGCATTAAAGTAAGTAACAAATTGTACAGATTTTTCACGATCTTTTTCTAACAATTCAATTTATCTTGTCGATTGAAAAATTATTAGCGTCTGATTGTAAAAAAAGAGTTCATTGTTACGTGTTCTCCATTTTGTTCAATTACCATGACAATTTTTCGATTGGATTGAAATAATACATAGACAAATTTGGCCAAACAAGATTAAGCGCTGATGTGAATGTTTAAACGCGACAGTTTAAGCATTGTCGAATATTTATCATGACTGGATGACGATTAACAAAATTAGTGTACATGATCATTATTTTTACCAAAGCACGTTTAAATTTCAGTGCTGCTCCCTTTGATCAGGTAATAACCAGTTTCGTCATTTCAAGATTTGATCGTGTAAAACATGAACGACGCACTTTCGAGAGGACTTTAGTTGTAAATTTTTAAATTTGAAAACAATAAAACTAAATTCTGCCATGATACTGACTTGAGAGTAGTTGAAGGGGAAGTTATATGAGGACGAAACTCGGACTTTCGCAAAAAAAAGCATGTCTGCCTTGTGGGGTAACTATCTGGATTCTGAATCGTCTTTTCTTTAATGTTACAAACTTGACTAATACAACAAAAAGCAACGTATTTCTTAATAAACTCTGTACAAAAAAATATTTCATAAGAAAATATAATTTTTGTAAAATTTCATTTTCAAGTAGAAGAAAAAAAAAGGAAAATAAAAAAAGATTACATTAGTTGAAAATTGAAAAACAAAGTGGGGGGAAAAATGAGTTCGCCAGTGGTATTAAAAATAAGGTTCCGTACATTTTTTGCATCAATTTTTTGCGACGAAAAAAGTGAACGAAAAGTGGTGTATTTTCGCGACTGGCGTACATTTTTTTCATGGCAATTAATTTTTACGAGAAATGCTGCGTCTTTTTTAATGCAGATTCGCCTCCCCGTTTAGTCGCACCGTCGATACTGACACACACGCGCACGCGCTCATTCGCACGTACACACACTATTCGTTTTCGAGCAAAGAGAGCGAAGAAAAATCAATGCATAATACTAGACACCAGTGCAATACTCCAATCAAAACACAATGAACTTAGGAAAGTCGTTACAGAGCCCCGTGATTTTTTTTGGTGCGAATTTTCACCCACTTTGCTCGGTCGAATCAAAATCATATTTTCAATTCTACTTAAATTGTCATTTTCAATTACAATTTTTTTTTTCGTTCTATGCATCAATAATTTATCTACCATGTAACAAAATCATGAAAGACGATTAACGTGAGAGGATTATCATACCGCGGTTAAAGTTAGAGCAAAAATTTCAAGGTTTGTTAACTAAATGGTATAGCATATAGTCGTGTTTTAATTTTGCACGAAATTTCCCGGCTGGAAAATAATAAAGATAATAAAGTATTCATGATGAGGATGAGATTATTTTTGAATTCAAAGAATCATGTGCAAAATTGATTAGTGAAAAACTTTTTACAATATATGCCGATTACAAATTATTCAGAGGGTAGGACAAAAGTAAATTATCAAAGATATTATAAGGATTATTGAAATTAAAAATGAAAATTTGTTTCAAAAATTTAACGCCGAGATGAAGATTTAATATTTAATCCCTGTATATTGAGTTCTGTATTTATGCCGTATCTTTTTGGAATGATTTTATGCATTTTACTTTCACTGCCGGTGGGTAAAAAATCATGTCTTCATTAGTGATTATGAGTGATATTTGAGGACAAAGACTGTCGCATTGCTAAATTTAATGACAAAAATGATAAAATAATCGGTTGAAAGCATTGGATGAACAAAAATTTTGTTATATTTTTGGTAACTAAATACTTTTTATATATATTTAAGAATGGACGACACGGTCGGAGTCAATTATTCGGTTATTGCGTAATTCATCGGTGAAACACAATTCAAGGACAGTTGAAACATTCCACTTTAGTCCAATTGCATTCAAGATCGAGCACCATCGAAGCACATAATTTTTATGAAATAAAATTTGAATCATTTTTTAACATTAAAATATTATTCATAATTGTTAAATCAATTTGCAGTGTTTTTTCAAGGTCGTTTAAAATGAACGAGTCACAATGGAATTTCAATTCAATTTTGTTTGCGTCCCAAAGCTCTTAATTAATATTGAACATGTTCATACATTTGTTTATTTTTTCAATATTTTTTAATTCCATTTTCGAAATGAAATATTAACCGAAAAAAATGCATGTTCAAAACAGCACTTAAAATTCAAATTCTTCGCGACTTTTTTTGTTTGATGTATTTAAATTTGTTCGAATCAACAAAAAGGCCAAGTTAATATTTACGCGAGGGTTTTGAATATTCATGAAAAATTTATTATTCTCTTCATAATTACACATGTATGTACGAAAATCGTAATTAGTGGAACGAAATTAAGTATTTTATTTAAAAGCTTGAGCGCGTTGTTCTTCTGAAATTGAATTTTATCGCGACATAATAAATTGCGTTATGGCTTGCAAGTTCGTTAAAGTATTCCGAAACAAGCATGCATTTCGTTTAACGTGATTCACAGTTGTACAGAGTGTGTAATGAACAAATTGTTTGTTTTTGCAACTAAACATTCATTTTCAAATATTAACAAACATCACTGGCTGATGCAGTACATTCATTACAGTCACCGGGCTTGTTTAATTTGCGCAATCATATCAATCAACTTTTGTTTACTCTTTCATACCAGCCCGTAAAAATCTCTAGCTTCATTTTCTTCTTCTCAATTAAACAATCAATTTGACTTTTATTATTTCTTTCTCATTCAAGTTTTCAAAAAAAAAAAAAAAAAATTGATCGAGTTGGTTAAAAAAAATGATGCGTTCAAATCATGGCAAAATCGGATAAATAAGTTGACGCAAAATTATGAATGATGGTTTCAGACATTTTCGGCCCATCGGAATGTCTTTTTGCGCTCGTCCAAAAAACAGCTCGAACAAAAAGAGAAATAAAAATTTAAATGAACCGTACAGCAGGCTCCGTTTTGCAGTACTAATCACTCATGCATGTAGAGCTCATTCGAATCTGCGGAGCGTGACTTTATATTCAAGGACACGATATTCAGAGAGAGAAACCGAAAGTGCGACCCCGCGAAAATCTAACATCCTGCCCAACCGGTTTGACCGGATTCGAAACGGGAGGACAAGTTGGGACGATGCTTGGTGAGCTGTGTAAACTCGACTCCTTTTTGGCGTAGCTGTATTATATTCATTTTGCGAACATTTAACATTGAAACAAAAAAGTGGCCGCGGGCAGCCTATATGCTGACGTTAATGAATGATATATGCGATGCATTTTCGTTACAACCAGAGTTTCGATGCGAATTTTTTGACAGATATACTCCCACATTGAAAATACAAAAAAAAAAGACTGCCGAAAATTTTGCAAAGCCACGTGTACATACAACTTACTCTTGTTTTCTAGTCTGATGGCAAATGAAAATCGCCTGCTGTTTTATTTATGGCTGATAAACAAGCTCTTCATTCGCCGATCAATCTCAAAATGCCGGGTCGCCTGAAGACTATATTTCTCCTGCGCGCAGATTTTAATTTGTCTTTGCTGTGGATACTTGACACAAAGCAGACGTTTGGCCAAGCGCTGCGAGATATTGAAATTGCATGAGTGCACTTTTTTCAGGATCCCGAGGAAACAACATTCTTAAACGAAAGTGAAATCCATCATAATGAAGTAATGTCATCTCTTACATGCTTTTTCAAATTTGTTTTGCTCCTTCAACGCTATTCACACTCTCTCGTAGTTTTTTTTATTGAAGAGAATCAATTTTAATAATTGCCCTGATGAATAATATATCGCGCAGGTCGTCGCTTGATTTAAATAATTTTGGCATTACATCCATCGAAAGTGACATTAAAAAAGCGTAAAATTTTTTTTTTTTCACACTTACCACCTCGTCCATCCTGTTCATTTGGTCAGTCCTCTCTTCTGTAATCTGAACTTGGCGATCGGCTTTAATTTTTGTTACCAACGTTTCTCCTTCGCCGGTCTCCCCGGAGTTCCATGATTTTCGTCGGGACTGGCGCGAAATATTTTTCCGAAATATTTTGCGTGATCGCAGTTTTCATCGTTCGTCTCTTACACGAACAATAATCTAACGCTCACAAATCTTAAATTCAATTTAGCAATGGAATAAAAAGAACAAAAAAATTCAAAAATAAATTAAACAAAGGACACAAGTTTAAACTGTCAATAGCTGATTGAACTTGAATGAAAATATTCAAACAGAAAATGAGTAAACGATTATATATAATAAAAAAAGAGAAAAAAAAAATTAAAAAGGAAAATGTTGATTGCGACAATAAACATAGATTGACCATCTCGCAAATGACAATACATTTTGTCTGAGTTCGATGACACATGAATTTTCTTGTGCGTTTGCTGTGGGTATTAATTTAGCTTATATATTCTCTTGATTGTAATACTGCTGCGGCGCCTGGGCATGAAACTCGTGTGTGTTTGAATGGAGACGAGTTTGCGTTGTGTACGTGTGCGCGTATATTAAAAATTGTCAGCCGGAAAAAAATTGGAAAGGGGGAAAAAAGTTGCAAACGAGAAAAGAAACTGATGAAACGAAACGAAAAAAAAAAAAACTAACAAACAAAAAGAAAAAGGCACAACAACAACAACGGGATTAAAAAAAATGATCGATCACGCGAAGCTGAAACAAATGTGCATTATGGGAAATCGTCGTCATCGGATGATCGCAAAGTTTATGCACCCGGCAGGTATTTAATCGGGCGTTCAAAACCGATTGATTAACATCCGTATAAATGTAAACGAAAAAAAAGTGGAAAAAAAAAAATGAAAGAAGCAAAAAAGAAAAGAAAGAAGAAAAGAGTCGCTAGTTGGAATGGCGGTCTTTCGTCGGGTCATTGTTAAAAGCTCGTCGAGCGTTTTGTGTTTTATGAAACGTTTTAAATGCGAATTTACATGAAGAATACCGGCGCGCGTATGAGACCGCGCGCAATAATTTGAGAACACAGTGTAATTACAACTGATGGTGTGTAACACACTACTGGTGTGCGCGGTAAATATATTATTCATCCGCGAATGAATGCCGCGCTCGGAGATTAGCCAACTTTTATTGCATTTCCGAACGATCGTTTTAAACGTTGTTTAATTTTCAAAAGAATTGATATTGACGGGTCGCAAATTTATCGTACTTTATAATTCGCGCAATTGATCCCGCTCGCGCGCGCTTTTTATAGGAAAGCTCGCTGTGACGCATCAAAACGGTTGGGCCGAAAATAAGCCAAAAAACAATTTTGAGCGGAAATAAAGGATGAAAAAGAAAATCGGGCGTTGTTTTATAGTAAGTTTTATTGTATAAAAAAGTGAAAATGAAAAAACAGAGCATTTTCAGGCGTGCGCACAAACAATCCCATGGCCTGGCCGGTCCATCTCGATGGTAGTTATATATTATTTAAAGTTAGGAAAAGAGTATAACAATATCCTTGCAATCTTTGGAAGCTGCCGGCCCGGCCAGGCCAAGGTCCGATTTTGCCGAGACACTCGTCAGTCACAAAATATATGTATATATAGAAATTTTTATTTATTTATATACGAGCCGAAAGGAATTTGCACTAATCTCTTCGCTCGATACATCACTATTAGGAACGTGGTTCCGTTTCTAAAACTTGCATATATATAAATCATGCCGAACATGAAAGCAGCAGTTCGCGCGCTAATTTATTGCCTTTTTCTGCATATCACAATTTTGGTCTCGCAAACAACAAGCGTCCCCGGGACGTTTTCATTTTTTTCTCTTTTTTTTTATACTTTTTCGAACCGAGAGCTTAGCCCTAAACATACTTCGATATGTGCATCAAAAACGTTCGCCAAATATTCGCTACTTTCATATTCAAGTGCATCCGAATAATGTTACAGATTTCAATTGTTTCACACAAAAATTTTCGATTGTACGTGCTGTGTATGTATATAAAACATATATATCATATTTTTTTTTATTTTTTAGAGGTTTTCCTTTTTTTTAAACCTTCGTAATAACATAAACATCTCTATTGTTTCAGTGTATTGCACTAGTTTATAGCATCAATTAATCGAGTATAGCTATGCCTTTTTAAAATTTATTTATATATAAAATAACATTTAATGATAAGTATCAGAATTTTGAATTGAGATCGAGGAGTGTGTCAAAATCTGTGTTTCTTTTCTTTACAAGTCTGAGTGCAAATTGTGACTGCTTGGCACACCACCCTGTCGCAAAAGTCTTAGACAAAATAATTTATACACATTATACTAAGAAAGTTTATGATAATTAAAGAAGAAAGAAAAAAATTCTAACCTAGTGTATGTTGAGCATTCATCGCGGACGAGGGCGTGGTGTGTCAAGTGTGTAAAACGGCAGTCTGGTCTGGACTTTGTGGAGAGTAATATTCACATGTGAAGAATCACACGTCTGTTTTTTAATACGTGAAATCATACTCCAGTGTTGTTTGGTTCAAAATCGATGAAGCAATGAAATGTAATATCAATCTTTGTGCAATTTTTGTTCCAACCGAAAAATTATACTAAAAAGTTGTCGCATTGCACTCACATCGGAATGAGAAAAAAAAGTCGCAAATTATGTCGTGACTTTTTTCCCATTTATTTTTTTTCATCAATTCCGTTTGATCTCGTTCGAATACAGTTTTCTTTTTTTTATCTGCCAAAAAATGTCGCGACATTTTTTAATCCTTTAATGGACTTAATATAAAAATTGAGAAGAATAATAATCGGATCGGCAACCAAACAAAAACATATTTTTTGGGCCAATTGCATTGTTGGTGCGCCTTAATAATTTTTAATCATTCGAGTGCACGCAACACGGCTGATTAATTAATTGAATCACAGTGAAACAAGATGCATTTGTACGGCTGTTGATCAAATCGAGTATATATAATGTTTATTCGATACCCTGTGTCAGGTACCGAGTGTAATGTTTCAACATTGTTGCTGCCGCATAGCGATATCTTTGTCACTTGAGATGTCAAATCGAAGATTTCAAAAACTTAAAGCCACGGATAAAAATCTTTTCTCGCTGGAGAAAAAGATCCAAACAAAAGGTCCCTACAAAATGTCGCAGAACACAAAATGGATACAAAATTAATTGACAAAGAATTAAAAAGCGCAGAAAAAAAATAATAAAAAGTGGAATAACAAAGGAAAAAAAAGTAACGAAAAACAAGAAATGAGATTTCTGAGCGAGCCCCGTGATTGGTGAACGTTCGTCAAAAATCTTAAATCTCGTTTGTCATTTGAACAAAAAATATCTAAAAAGTGTCCTAAAATGAACGAAACACGTGCAATGAAGTCGCATACATGTTGTGTACAACTGTATAGGTTATCGAACGATTGACAAACATATTGGATTTTCGTTCAAAAGTTTTATTCGTCAAAAATCTCATTTCTTATATCCTAGTCTTGTCTTTTATAATGTACCGAAGTTCATAAAATCGTAAGATTAACATTAACACGCGAATGCAAATAAGAACAAGGAAAAACGTATAACACACATATTTCAGCGAAAAAATAGAAATCAACGAGAAAAAAGTGCGGAATCGCAAATTTGGCAAATGACAATTTTGTTGGTATAAATGTTTTCTTTTTATTCTGAACTCCAAATGGCATCCTCACTTGTTTCTCGCGTCACTGTATAACATAATAATAGTCTCTCTGACAAGGCATCTGTAAATCATGATAAGTGAGAAAATACAACTTTGTCGATATTGTTTTCTTTTAATTACAAAACATATAGTCGGTGTGTTGTGGTGTCCGGAATATACACAGGGGCGAGGCGTAAAAGGGGGTGGACATTCGAAATATACTCTATTTCTTACTAGTATTTCTTAAAGGAGAAGGAGAAAGAGATAGAAATTGTGAGAGATAGAAAGAGATAGAGAGATACAAGGTGCTAGCAATTTCGCGGTCGGCGCACGATCGGGACAAATTTTTTCGTAGACAACGCATTCAAAAATCAATTCATCTTGACCTCGCATACATTTTCAAATCGTATCTCTCTCGGGTGCGCGCTATTTACCTCGACGCATCAAATAAGAAACAAAAGTTCATTCCCAAAGTCTGTCTTTTAGTCGCGACTCTAAAAGTAGTTCATAGTTGACTACAAAATGGACGATCATATATTGTGAGCTGCTTCAGGAGAGCCGTGTTTTCCCACTTTTTTTTCCCCCTCTTCGCTTTTCGCGTGTTTTTTCTGTTCTCCTATTTTTTGCTTTCGCTGTTTTTTTGTGTTCAACAAACAGCAGAGAATGCGCACAGCTGCTGACACTTTTCAGTTACGTATTCATTAAGCATGAAATAATTCACTCGATCGAAAAATGGATCAGTCAACTGATGGCGTGCCGATTAGCTGCGACGCGTTTTTCCACGATCCTTACATACGCTCGGGCAAAAACATATTACAATTCTTTTCTTTTTTTTTTTTTTTTTTTTTTGACAAGTCCTTTTGTCGCAGAGCAGAGGACAAAACAATTGCAACACAAATGGCACACTTTTCTTCCAAACGAGGAAACAAGATTTTGGGCGCGAACGGCGCCCAATCTCACTATATACCTACAGGTTTTTCACACAAACATGGCATCTTGTTTTTCTATGGCGACGTGCGCGATTTTTTGAACAAGTTTCCAAATCGCGCACGCGGGCTTACAAAAAGTCTCACGGTAACTAAGAATCAACAGGGATATGTATCTACGCTATGTATAATTTTGATTACGATCTCTAAAAGTAATGGCTGTTATAACAAATGTTGCAATAACGTGTGTAGCAAGGGGGGCCGGAGATGAGTTGATCAATAAAGAACCGTTTCGTGTTTTATTGTAACAAGACTTGACGAAAGGGCTTTAAAAACGTCATTAAAAATGCATTTTGTGACTGCGAGATTGGCCTATTCGACTATCAATTCAAGAGAAGGGAGAAACGAACGAAAAAATGGTAATATACATTACATATATTATGTTATCATTAAACAAACGGGAGATTAAAAAAGAGACTACAAAGTCAAATAAGCCCCAGTTGAAAACGCAAATAATTCTAAGATATACAAACTTATTAACTGTTACAACGTATATAAAAATTTGCTTCTTCTTACTATTTATTATGGTGGTGAAAAATACGGCTTTTAAATAGTACAATATATCCTGTGCGATGCGTATAAATCGGCGGACCAATTACGAGCATTACCTTCAAATTCTGCCTAACTTTTATCATCTCTCAGAAAAATTGATCAATACTATAGAAATAACAATTGGTGTTCAAGTTTGTCACTGTTTGTAGACATTTTGAATCAACGTCGCGATTATGATATTATCTGAATTGAAGACTCTGTTTTATAGTGTCTCAATTTAAGACACTTATATATTTAACCGGCAATATTTGTATACAATATCTTTTTTTTTTTTTCTTAACAAGTTCAAAAAATTATGACGAATTGTGAGCTCGCCAGTGGCCCGCCAATCGGTTAACAAAAAAGAGATTTGACTCTCGAGGTAGGCCCTGAATCGGCGCGGAACGTTTTCAAATGAGGGGAGAAAATTGCTTGAGTCCTTCGCCCATCCTTTGACAACGCTCTCGCGCTCCGTCTGCGCTGTTTCATAATACGGAAAGAGGTGTCTCAACATTTGGTTTACTGTCATGGCAAATATTAGACATCGTTTTCCCCCAATTATTATTATTATATCATGTTTCCAACAACTGAATGAATCATTGCGAGAGATGACTGCCGCGCGGCGCTGATGAGCACGTGGCCGCGTGCGAAAGCGAAACTAACGATTAAGTACTTTCATGGCAAAACGATGAAATTGAGCAAGTCGCTAACCGTAACTCAATTGAACGCGAAAAACCCGCGGCGATTACTTGCCCTAGGGTTCTCGTGCTCACACATATATTTTCATAGCGTCAAAGAGAGGTTTCGTGGGTCCGGTCTCGTCGCATTCAATTTAGTATCCACTGAGCGTCACTGGGATTGCGAATTCATTTGTTTTGCTGCCTTTTTTTGTCACAAATGATGATGTTTGCGTATTCGTCGTGGAGGGAATTGAATTTTTGTTTTATCCAGAATGAAAATGTATATTTTTGCGGTCATGATCACTCAAAGTTTTTTTTTCTATTTTTATCTATTGATCGAAAAAATTGCAAATTAAAATCACGGATCAAACAAAAAATTCTACTATTTGGTAATATAATGAAAAAAAAAAAAAAAAAAGAAAAAAGTTTAGAAATGAAGTTATGCGACCCGATAAGAGAGAAAATTGTTGGAAAGATATGATACGATTCGTTAAAAAGTGTCATCGGTTTTAATATCTATGTCATTATGTATAATATATGTACACATACGATAACTCTGAAATTCATGTCGAAGTGAAAATGTCGTGGTGGTGCATTTGAGGTTTCATTAGCGTGTCCTCAAATCTGGTTCTATTTTCTTTTAAAGCTATACAAACGTATCGACATAAGAGCGTTGAAATATACAAATCGTGTAGCAAAGCGTATCATATTGGACGAATCTATAACGACGCGAGTACTATCGTAACCGCATTTTGTCGAAGGTTTTGCGATTAAAGATGATAACGGGAAAAAAAAATCTGTTTCACGCTTGCAATTCGCGTGATCATACACGGAAGTCCCGGGGACGAAATATTTTTCGTTGAGCCGAATTTTTGTGTCTCACACCCCCGTCGAACGTTGTTGATTAATCCAGCGCGATTCTACGAATGTCTGATACAAGCGCGCGATGCTTTCATCCACTTTTCACAGTTCTTTTCGGCTAGCAAACAAAAATAAATCCCGCCTCTGGACTCTCCTCCGGCTTATATACAAATGGATCATGCTCGAATTGTACACGATCATATCGATTTTCCAATCCCATTTCACTTATTTCATCAAAATTCATCCGTCCTTGTAATTTCTGACGGACAAATCTCGAAGACTTCCTTGCTTGCTTGATGAAAAGCGGATGAAGATTTGCAAATGATGGCACACGTTGATTGGGAAAGCTGTTGCAGAAAAAAATGTACCCGCCGAAGAGACGATATCGAAGCGGTTTGATTGTGAAGGCAGCGGGCGATTAACGAACGTATACGCGGGCATTGGAAAGCTCGATATCATTTATTAGCCGAGTCGAGAGCGCGCTCTCTCGAACAAAGATAGCTTCTGCCGAATGCATGTGATCGAGCCGGACCACACCCACTGGGCTAGCCTCGTTTCTTACTGCTCGCTTGTTTTTCAAAATCATCCCAATTTATTATTTTCAGCTCCCAAGCTTTTCGCGCCGATCTCGTTGAACCGCCGCGCGTGGTTGTTTAATAAACAATGCCAAGTGCCGAGCTCATTGTTCCATTTAGCTCTTCGTGATACTTGATAAAGATTCGCTCGAGATTGTTTGTATTGGGTGAAAAGCGTGGCAACAAAAGACGCGGGGGCCAACCTTTATTGTTTCAATGCCTCTCGTCCGGCTCCTTTGATTAATTTGACCCGCCGACGCATTATATTTATTAACGAACGTCCGAAAAAGCGTCCTCCTGGCTTTTCTTTCTTTCTTCTTTTTTCTCTTTTTTTTTTACCTTTTGCGCGCGCACATCCTCCGATATACGCGAGTCTTTAATTCGAGCCGCTTTTCCAGCGAAACACACGTACCGAAGGAAAATAAAGAAAAAAAAATTCACGCTGAAATTCAACGTACGCGCGCGTGTCTGTATCTTTTCCCGTATCGCTTTTCCATATCGTTAATGAAACATATTTACCTTATTCTAGGCGGAGGGGAAAAAAAAGAAATCTTTTTTTTTTTTTTGAAAGCTCGATGCGTACAACATGATTTCTGATTACTCAGGGCGCACGTAGACCCTCGCAAAAATTCATATTTATCTCTCGCGAATTTTGTACTCGCTCTCCGTTTCCAATTTTCTGATAAATTTATCTATAGGTGTGTTCTCATTTTTTTGCTTAACGAAACGCAATTAATCAAGTTACAAATTGGTTCGATCGTGAATTCAGAAACGAAGTGAATTTTCACGCTGAGATTTTAAGCTCGAGCCCGGTAACGAAAACGCTTTGATATAACGATCCCCATGTTATATAGATTTTTATTTGCAATTTTTTCAGGTCTTCCTTTATTTTCGAAATTCAATTTTTCCGGGTAATGAAATCGAATCTCACAGCAATACATTATTTTAGCTAAAAGTACTTTTTATTAACTTCAGCTCTGCAAGATCTGTATCCGAAAAAAGTCGTGAGTTTTGTTTATTGTTTTTGTTTCAAATGTGTGAAATGCGTCGATGAGATATAGTGTTTCGGTACGGTGCAAAATTTTATTTTTCGACTCTTTTCAATTAATCAATATTAGCTTTCATTTATTCGAATCACTTTTTTCCAGCAGATGAATAGGAATAATTGATAAACAAAATTTCGTCGTTGAGCAAAGTTTGATAAGCGCCGGAATATCTAGAGTTACGCATTTATAGCTCATGTGAAAACAAAAAAGAAACAAAAAATTGGGATACACAGTTTGAACAGTTGCGAATTTGTTGAACATTTTTATGACTTTACAATCAGATACGCCAGCAATTTTTTTCCTTCCATTTTTGAGCGAAAAATTCGTACGTAACGCTGTAAGAAATCAATACACCGTGGAAAAAAAAGTTGACGAAATTACGCAACCAAACAAATCACAGCAAATTTGATAGATTCAAAACAAACATTTCGCAGTTCTGCAATTCTATCTGTATAAAATTGTAAAAGTTGAAATTTACGTTTTTATTCAACTTATTTTCTATGAATTTAGTTTTAGATTATAAACAAATATATAACGTTGTGGAGTTTTTCTTTATACTGTTACGTGCATTCTGCGATTGATTTAAATAATAACATCTTGTTGCAATTTTTCGTCAAAATTGAAAGTCTGAGAAATAAATGTTTGCACGGTGTACCTTTCCTATATTGTGCGAAAATGCATGCTAAAGCATAAAATCCTAAAAAATAAATGTGAAAAAAAAAAAGAAAACGTCACATCACAGGTAAATCATTTTTTATACTTCAGTACTTATTTGGACTTAAGACAAGTAAGAAATTGCAAAAATTTAAGTATACAAAGAAGCTCCCCTTTGCGCAAGTCGATCAGTTTAATTGTTAGCGACTATAATGAGCTATACAAATCCTTGTTTCAGGACTAATCAAATTTAGCATCAAAATTAGGCTGCTGGGTTAAACTATCAAAACAAATCAAACGTTCGTAACAATAAAAATAATCACCATCAAGAGAGCATATTTAATGAATTTTGAATTTTTCGAAATTGCTTACAAACTACGATAACTTAACGCCTAAAATCATTTTTCTTTTCAGTACTTGCAAATTTATAAATCACAGACTTGTTCAATTTTTTCAAACATCTAATTCCTAAATAGAAATATATAAATCATATGAAAATATAACGCTAGTCTATTTCTAATGATTTGTTAGACGTTAGTTTATTTATTTTTGCACCAAAGAGTTTCAATATTTTTCCCTTCCCGACCAGCGTAACCTAAATTGGTTTGAAATACTGAAATCGAAATTGCACGAAATTTTAGTTTGTCAAATAACGGACAAGAATTCAGCTTGCCCGAATTGGACATATGCTCTCTTCATTAATTCCGAAACCAGCCACCAACCTAATTGTCCATGCTTTGATTCAAAATTCAAATTTTTTCCTATAAAAATGCGAGTCAGTCTAGATTTGTTTACCGTAACTTTAAACGACAATTGTAAAATGGCAATGAATTGACGTGAGATTGCAAGTTTTGCAAAAAAAAAAAAAAAAAATAAAAATAAAAGAACAGTACAGAAAAAAACAAAAAGAGAAATAAAATGGAAACGTTCAATCAAAACCGACGATTCGCGCGATTTATCGACTTGTATTAAAATATTGGCGGGAGAGAGTCGCCGAATGAAAAATATAAGAAAGCTCTCGAGATGCATTGCATACCGTATACTGTTTGCTGGGTTTTTAAAACTTTTCCTTGTTCGCCGCAGTCAATCTCGATTGCGACATAGATATAGATAATTCTCTCGTCTTAAATCACGACTTTGTCTTAAATATGTATACATGTACTGTACAGAATGTGTTATAGTTTCCGGCCATCCGTGCCACCGAACGGAAAGAGATCGTTACAGCGAGGTGTAATCGTTAAAGCCCGATTATCGCTTCAATTTCTATCGAGGCATGGACGGCTCGCTGGTATACTCTGTGGAAAGTACAATTATACTTTGATTTGTGTTTGAGTTCGTATACATAGTTCTCGATCACAATAAGTCTTTGCAAAAATGATGAAACGAATTAAAAAAAAGAAAAGAAAAAATATTGAACCACGCAAACGAGCGGTAAAAATGTAAGATTGCTAGAACGCGTAATTTCAATCGCCACGGAGGAGGGGGATGTTAAATATAAGAAGCGGGACATTCTAAAAATTGTAACTCGCTCGATTGTCGATAAATCCTAAATTCAAGCGCGGCAACTGGTAAATGATACACGTGCTCTTGATGATGTATAATTTTGCGCGAATTTTAGAGGTCTCCGCGCGTGATATCTGGAAAGAGAATCTTGGCAAACACTCACACCCACACCCCCGACGCGGAAAATCCGTTCCCCGGAATAGGACAAACGTAACAAGAAAGACTTTGAGAATTACGATCACATCATGGGAAGCGTCACACTTTGACGCCCGGACGCTCGCCATTATATCCGCAAATATATTTCAATAATTTAATTTAATGAGACGTTTTAACGTGATTATATGTATGACACAAGTTTTTTTTATCCTTATCATCCTGTGTTGTGTGAGTGTACATCATGACAGAGAGTGAGTGGTGTGTGAGTGTCGATATTTTTTCTTTTTTTTTTTTCTTTTTTTTTGAACCACCACTTTTTCCCATTTTATTCTTTTAAAATGCATCCGTCGTTTTTAATTTTTTTTTCCTTTATTCTTCTTTCGTACTGTATCAGAGTATTCATAGTTGCAGTATTAATATAATATCATATATATTTATTATATATATACCTTAATAAAATACGATAAAATCACTGCCGCGAGCAGCAATTCCGAGGCACTACGAACAGGCCATATAACAAATATGGCCACACAATTTCAAATCTCTCTTCTAAATTAAAAAAAACTATACATATGTATATATCTATAATTATATACATACGTGAGCGTCTCGCTCGCATACACATTACCCCCGGCGCAACATCAACGTTACATATTCTGTCATTCTTATATTTTCGTTTAAATCGTTTTAAATAACCGTCGCGTCAACGTCCCGTCCGGAGGGGCCTAATACACAATTAATAATATACCTATATATATCTCGTTATTATGTACGAATCATTATGTAATGTACAAAATTAGAGAGATCACACGTTTTAATGTAGAAATTGTTTTTATTTTTTTTTTTTTTGTAAGACTATCTCTAGCGAAGTGAAACGGTTCGTCTGCATCCGTCAAAATCATTCTTCTAACCCAAAACCGTTTCTTATTTTTTCTTGTCTTCTTCTTTAAGTATTGCCATGAAATGTATGGGTGATGTTAATCAAATTGATGAGCGGACGATCGAGGGTCCTTACTTTGAGCTAATCTATTGACTATTCTAATATAACTCTATACGCTACAGTGTTTCAGCCTTCTTCCACAGTCCCTCGTCTCTTTCATAAGGTTTCAGTTTCTCCTTTTTTTTTCACCTTACTTTGCCCCCTACCTTCCTTTCATCATTTCATCTCAAATCCCTTTTCACTATTATTTCCTGCGACTTACACACTCTCTCTTGTCTAGCGTAACTTTTTTTCTTGCGTCTCTCTCAACTTACGTCCCTTACGTAGTAATCAGCACCAATCTGATTTAAAACCAATAAAAATATCGTCATATAATTAATCTAACCAGTTGTATAAATATACATTCAAATATCATAATAGTATACAAGATTTTTTTTCTCGCGCGTTTGCCGGCGCTATATTTCGTCAATGCTTCTTCTTCTATCGGTCATTCAATTCGCCTGCTCGTCGTAGCGCTAAAACATCAGCACGGATCTGCTTAATTATGGGCCATTCACGCGTTATCAGTCTTTGTTTTATAGAAATGCAACAACTTGGGCGGGGGGGGGGGGAGGAGTGGTTCATCAGGGGTACATGTAATCAGAAGGTAGGTTGTGTGCTATTGAGCTTGAACGGTGCGCTGGGAAGCGCGCGGCCGCGGCATTTATAATCTGTATTATAATATCAACTATCATCAATAATATTGTGTACATATGTATATAACGGCTATTGCATCGGGTTGCGTCTCTGGTGCCGGAGCCGCGCGGCCCTGGAGCGCGCCACATTTAATTCGTATAACTGCGAAGGCACGTTGGTACTGCCAATTTATTGTTTATGTATATAAGTGTGACAGTAAAAAATAACGCCATCTATTATTTCAATCTGTTCATGTATATAAAAATTGTGGAAGCACGGTGACAATCTAGAACGGTCGGCGGCTTTAAATGATAACAGGTCTATAACAGGGGGCGCGCTCCAGGTAAGCCGGGGGTGTTCCGGCGAAAAGGCTATTGCGGTGGGCGCGACCAGCGCGTTACCCGCGACACCGTCCAGTGTATGTATACTTGCTATCAACTTCGTCTACTTCGTCGGCTTAAAAATTTGGGCGCCACAATTCAACAGCTCCGTCTCGTCGTGCGCTGGCACAACTTCGCCCCATCCTCGCCAGCAAAAGTATCCAACACGCGCGTGCGTTTCGTCGTCCGCGATTCAATATAATCAACTTGACTCTCTCAACTTCATTAAAACATAGGCAAGTTAAACATTGTATCACAATCATTTCAGTCTGATCGAAATCGAACATGTTCAACCCGTTTAGAGAGAGAAACATATTTAAACACAGTTTATGGCTATTGTGCGGTCACGGGGGGAAGTTCGACTTCCCCCCGCGTACTCCAGAGGACCATCGTGGTCTCCAGTGAGAAAACTAAATTACAACATTTGTAGATCATTAGGATGTGAATAGTAAACATTCAACCATTAAGTTGGTCATAGTTATTGGGTCATTTAAATGAATTGACATTTTTTTTTTTTGTTATTCGAAAGAACTTATGTAGTACTCAAACAATGTTATAATTACCTGTGCTATTTGATCCAAAGTAAATCGAAATTTTATAATTCAACAAGTTGTCAAAAGATAAGGATTTGTATGATTGAAAATTGTTTACCATTACAAACTAATTTTTGGATACAATTTGAAATTGTTATGGCAACAATTATAAGGTATAATTCAAATTGTCACCCTTGCAATTTAGTTATCTCAGTGACGGCGCGCCAAAAGCCCGTCTACCGACTGCGAACAATTCAAAACATCCCTTCGAGCTTTTTTGTCTTCATTTGTATAGCATGGCACACAAGTGAAGGCGGATCTCCCCGATTGGTTCCCGTGATTAACTCTCGGTGTCGAATTATAAATCCGGTGCGCGACACCGATGACTAGCAATCGAATTTTGAAAACCCATCATTGACGAAAGACGAAAGAGCTTAATTTCCTATAATAAATTTAGAATCAAGAATTTTTTATTTATTTTCTTTTTTGTTCTTTTCGAATCGAATTTTAGCGCGCCAATTCGGTTTGCGCGAAAATTTTAGCTTGGCTAAAAAGTGGGGGGACCGCGCGGTCGGTCCCTCCTAAGGGTTCACTTAAAATTACGAAAAATCACAATTATCAAGATCACAAAACGAGCGTATCGCCCGCAACATCAGTCGCTGTTCGCTTGGCAGTCAGGGCTTTTGGCGCGCGTTTGATCTATAGTAGTTTAACAGTCGGGATGATTTGAAAAAAAAAAAGAACGAACAAACAAACAAACAAACAAAAAACAAGAGGTTCTGTGTGTAGAGCATAATATGTGAATGAGAAAACATGTCGAGCTGCGATGATCAACAATCCAACAAGGTAATAAAATATAAAAAATATGCCTACAAAATACTCAATAAAATGATTGCGTATATATCATCCGTTTCTCATGATTCATTATAATATAAAGTTTAAATTGAACGCACGTTGATGATGATATCCGCGTAATACTCGTGGGAAATGAATAATAAGAGAAGAGGAAAGAAAAATGCAAAGATAAATGTGCGCGGACGAGAAGGCGGTCCGGCGTTAGAAAGATTGGATAGACAAACGGGCTCGATTGGTATAAAGGTTTTACCTGAAAATGCATTGCGAAGCTCGACACACTGCGATAGGGCATTAAGTGCTCGCGTGGACCTAAAACAACACAAATTGGCAACAATTGTCACGGATAGTGTTGCTGTTGGAAGGCGGCTGTTGGGTGCTGTGCGTCCCGGAAGCAGCGCTGAAACCTCAGCGGGAGTCCTGCTGGCTAGTACGCGGCAGGATGGACGGTTAGTCACTGGGGCGGCAGCCCGGTGGGCGGCTTAAACTCGCCGGTGACGGCGACGACGTTCGCCTGTCCGGCGAACTGCGACGACGAGACGGGCGGCTGATGGTTGAAGGCCGGCGCGTAGCACTGAGGGAAGTAGAGCTCGGGCTTGACCACGGCCGGGGTGAGGCCCCGGGAGACGCTCACCGGTCCCAGACTGGTCGGCGCGCCCGGGTGCTTGAGCTCGCCGTTCGAGTTGCGGCGCACCTTCGCAGCGTGAGGGTTCATGTGATTGTCGATGTGCTTCTTCACTTCAGGCTCGGTCGCGAAGCGCCGCCTGCAGTTCGGCATCGGGCAGCAGAACGGCCGGTCGCCCTGGTGGGTGCGCGTGTGCTGGTCCAGGATCGCCTTCTGCCTGAAGTCCTTGCCGCACTGCTGACACTTGTACGGCTTCTCCCCCGTGTGGATGCGAAGGTGCTGGTTCAGGATCGTCCTCTGTCGGAAGTTGCGGCCGCAGTAGACGCAACCGTAGGGCTTCTCGTTCGTGTGGATGCGCAGGTGCTGCGTCAGGTGGGACTGCTGTCGAAACCTCTTGCCGCACTCCGGACAGGGGTACGGCCGGGACTCGATGTGGATGCAGCCGTGCTGCAGCAGCGTCGACTTCTGCTTGAACTCCTTCTGGCAGATCGGACAGCGCACGTACAGCGGCATGCCCGCGGAGCGCCCGTGTTGAATCACGTCGGGCAGACACGACTTGTTCACCCCTTGCTGCTTGATGTACTGGATCGCGCCAAACGTGCCGGCCCCACCGGCTCCGAAGATCGCGTGGTTGCCCCCCTTTGGGTCCTTGAAGTACGCCGGGTATTGCGTCGAGTTTGTGTCCGGGGCTGGACTGAATGCTCCGGATTGCGTGTCCGTGTCGCCGAATGTCGAGTTTGCCTCGTCCTTGCCCTCCTCAGGGGGAAAAGGCACGTCCTGCGGCCACAACGTTGGCGTCATCCCGTTCTTGAATATCAGATGCGGACTCACGTCTGCAATGGGAAATACAAAATCGTCATAGCTTTTTTTCATTCTATAATCTCTATAATTTTTTTCTTTTTTTTTTTTTTTTTTTTTTCATTCATTCATTTTTTTATATCATAATTTTTTTTCCTCTTCACGCTGAAGGCTGTATAGAGATTATTGTTGTTTGGGTACGTTATTTTTGTTAGAAGGACGCAGTTTAGGGAGGTAAACACGTCAACCCTTTTGTACCCTTCAATCTGATTCTCTTTTTTATTTCGAAAAATATATCTTTGTTTATTTAAAAGGTTGGATCGATATTCGAGACAAAGTGATTTGATGTGTGCAGTAGTTTGAACGGTTTGCAAATTTCACATGAGCTCTCTTTAAATGTTTTTATTTGACTTGTTTTTTTCTTATCAAGAAAAAAAAGTAATCGTCCTACCTTGTTCCCCCGGTACAGAAATTTGCCATGCCGTTGTAATGAAGGTTAATAAATACAATGGATAATGTTGTTTGCACAGTATGAAAATTAATTGAACTTTGTAGCAAATAAAGGAAAGGTAGTATTCAAGTTCAAACAATACTTCATAATGTTATTAATAATTGGAATAATGAAACGCAATGTTTCAATTAAATGAATGAATTGTTTAAAATAACAAGGACCAAAATAAATAAATACGTTATAATAAACCACGATTTCCAAGTATTTTGCAAGTTCATTAATTATTGCCAATATATAATTAATATCTTAATTGGTGATCAAGCCTTCCTGATCAAAAATGATATAAATAATGAATTTTAAAAGAAGCTGTCATCTTATTCTTTGATTTTTCTGCTTTTTAATTGAGAATTATTTGTTTGATCTTACAATCATATGTTTGTTCCAAATTGAAAGACCCATATTTTCGCTGATAAAATTTATTTCAACTCATTTGAACAATGGCAGTGTTGAATCTGGTTATCCACGGTAACAACGTTCCTATTTTAATCTCGCCGATAGTTTAAATTTACACCGTCTCTATAAATATCCATAGGGAAATAAAGATATCACCTAATGAATTGACAAGAACGTTGGAAATCGTGTGATTACATGAAAAAGGGAATTCGAAAAATTTTGTTTTTCTTTTCTAGTGTCCAATTTATTTTATTATCACGAATTTACGACATGTACATTAGTTTAATTTATAACAATCATTAATAAGCAATGAAAAAAAATGTTATATGTACACGTATATGTGGTATATATATTATTTGCAAAATTTTAACATCAATTAGATAATCCTGTACACACTAAACTATGATTCAACTTGTCAACAAAAATCATCAGGTACAAAAGAGTCAATGTATAGTATATCTAACGTATGCTATACTCTTCTCACTCAGAAGTCGATAGAGCTTGGTATTTGTGACGTGATAACTGAGTCCGGAAATGTATCTTTTAGACCGAAAAATCACAAGTGAATGAAAGGTCAGTTGTGTTCGGACGGTTGTTCACTATTTACAAACTTTATTGCAAAAAATTAAGGCGTTTGGTTTTTCTTTGGTCAGTACATTTATGTACAACAACAATTAACGTTCACTTCAACACGTCCCGAGTTTCTTTCTGCCTTGAATTTGTATATTATCGTTCCACCATTGCTGAAAGAGCAATTTCTTAAATTACTCTTGTGAACGGCTTATCCCAACCGGTCGTTCTATTACGATGTATGAATTTTCATAGATTTTTTTTTTTTTTTTTTTTTCATTTTGTTAGTAGTGTTTAATTTGTATTCAACCGCCCATAAAAAAAAGATGATTCGAGCGAAAAGTTGGTGCATATCATTAGACATGTCAAAAGAAAAAATAATTAACCAGTCTTCGCTATCACTACGTGTCAGTAGTTGGGGATCCACTTTCTCCACCTGGAAAGGATGTATTTCTTTTAGCCAATCACGAAAAAAATATGATATATTAATTTCATATACGATTGGACGAGGCATTGACTGGAACGCGTTTAAATCATGTGTTTAGAAGTCTAAAAGTCTCTTATTAAAGCTCAAATTAAAACCTCAACATTGAAAAGTAATTTAAACAATTTCAACATGGTGCAATTTAATTTATCGCGACGTGAAAAATAAAACAGTATGTAAAAGTAATGTTCAAAAAATTATCTTGAATGAAGATTTGTCTGAAAAAACAATGTCACTTCTTTAATGAAAATATTTAATCTTAAATCTTGCTATAATTATGTAGCAATTATGAAAGCATGAAATCAGTTTGCAAGGGCACTTTAATTTGAAATTAAGTTTGCATGTAATTGTAGGAGCACTAATTGTAACGTTAATGCGGGCATCCAATTGTATTATAACAACGTAAATCGCTTCTTCTTGATGTAAATGATACAGTAGCAGTAATTCAAAAACTAAACATACGTGTTATTGCGATAGTTAACAGAAACAGTTGTTTGAGGTAAATTTGAGGTCAAAAGAGGAGTTAATGTGGTAGAAAATGAGGGTTTCGTTTGTCATTCATGTAACGTTTGTTCTGTCTAATAACACAAACAGTCTTCAAGTTTAATCCTTAAAATTTATCCCCAAATAAATCGCGTCTTTTGCACTGACAATTTATGGTCCCCATGATATAAACAGATAAGATGCAAACGACTTTGTAAAGTGGATGACAGTCGAGTTAACTAACTGTAATCCTCCTATAATTCAACTTTTGTTCAGTGTTGGATTTTTTTTTGTATTGTTGTTATTATCACGACTATGTATTTCAATAAATCAAAAACTGTTGTTGAAATTTTTGTACACCCCAGTGATGTTATATTATTAATAGATGCAAAATGTTCATCTTGGAATTCATTGACATTGAAATTCTGGATTCAAGAAAAAATGATCTAGACATGAATTTCTTATCTCATCAATCAAGCAAGCAAATAAGAAAAGTGAAACAAAAAGAACAATTTTTTGTAACTTAAGTTTGAAGTCAACGTCAGTTGACGTTATTAATTATGCATTCATATTGACTAAAAACAAGTAATTATAATTTGTTTATACTGACGATTGCCACGAGTTTTTTGTTGAACGGAAAAAAGTAACCAGTAGCAAAGTGATCGATTTTAGAGATTCTAAATTTGTTCATTAAATTTAATAATGAAATTAAGATAAAAAATAGATTAATCATTTACAGATCAAATAAATGATCGCTTCCGCGGGGGGAAAAAAGTTGAATTGCATGTATTTATGTTAATGAGAAAAGAAATTCATAAACCTGTTATGGTAAATGAATGTTTTGAATCATTGGCTTTCATAGGTATTTATATTTTTCTTCTCTTTTCATCCTGATAAGAAGATCCGTTTTTGATCGATCCCAATATTGTTATGCAAAATAAACCAGAACATGTTTTTATAATTTGTATTATAGAAATAATGTAATAATTTTTGCTATTTTGAAGTGATTTTTGGGTCATTAATTTATGTAAATGTTTTTGATAAAATTTATTGACGATGCTAAAAACATGTTTGCAAGTCTTTTAGAAAGTTCATTTGATATGATAATTATTTACAACGCGATGAAACAAATAATTTTCACTTATTCATTGATTATTCAATTGGCATTTTTTCAAGTTTTGAACAAAAATTTTTTATCAATTTCTTTTTATCAATTTTCTTGCTGTCAGTAACAGTTACAATAATAATATTAGATTTATTAGTCTGATCGAAATAAGACCCTTCTCCTTATGACAAAGTTTTTTTTTTCTTTTCTTACATGGAGATTTATTTTAAAACTGATTAATTTTCAAATGTGACACTTTTCAACCACATTTCAACTAGTATTAGATATCCCGTATTTTTTAATATTATAACTGTTTTGTAAAAAAAACTTGATAATTCTCAAGACTTTCGAGACACTTTAAATGTTTTCCGATGGAAGCTTGTTGAATGAAAAGTTTTAAATTTCAATACACCCAACTCAAGTGTTGGTAATTATTGATAAAGTATTTTAATAATTTGATTTAAGTACGATTTTAATTATTAAACACAAAAACGACTGAAGAGTAACGAACAGCCTCTCAATTGACTTTTACTATCACTTAAGAAATTAATTAACATTTAAGAGTTAATATTTTCACCGCAATTTTGTTTCAATAATTGATATATTTTATATTTATATATATATATTTAATTTCATAAAATTCTGTATACGTTGAAATGTGAAATATTTATCTCTTATCTTGATCGTTTATTCTCTTTTAATCGTTCATTCAAATTTTGCATGAATATTCAAAATGTATTTGAATGTAAAAAATGTATTAACGAAATAAGTCTTTTGATGCTGTATCTTTGGTCTGTGCAAATATATGAGTTTAATGAAGAAGGCTCAAAAAAGACTGAGAGTCTGACATCTAATCATAGAAATATCGTCCTAATAAGACGTCAATTTCAAAATGATTACATGTGGGGGTATTAATTAGAATAATTATATTTGTCCCTGAATTGTGTTTGGCAGGTAGCATTTGTCTCGAGTGTTTGATGGTCAGGGTCGATGTATTTGGGGGCCCAGCCGAAATGACAAACCTGCGATCAAGAGCCCCCGAAGGCGTTGTTTATTTCTTTTGATCCGCAGGCACTTACCCTCGAGGAGTTTAGCAGCTAGTGCGCGATCGCGAAACAAAAGCGTAAATCAAAACCAAGTTGTAAAGAAGCAGCAGGCGTGGGTGGGGAGTAAGAAACAAATGCGATGTGTCGCATTAACAGGTTAAATGGCACGAAACCCTCATGGGTGTATGTGTGTGGGTAAAAAGGCGACACTCCGGCAGGGCAGGCGCCCGAGGGGAGAACAAGATAAAGACGGTGGCAGCAAATGAGAATAATAAGGAGGAAGAAAGAGAAGAGAAGAGAAGAGAAGAGAAGAGAATGCGAAATAGAAGCGTTAGCACCAGGAGCGGACGTGAGTGGTCGCGGTGTGTCTCGCGGGTGATGATTAATAAGCGGGTGATGATGATGATTATTATGGTTGACTATGATTATGATTATGATTATAAGCGGAAGTGGGTGACGCGTCGTCCAGCCTCTGGCGCTTGATGAAGGCAGAGAGAAATGCTCGCCTTGGTGTGTGCGGACGTGCTGATTCAGGATCGCCTTCTGACGAAAGTGTTTTCCGCACTCCGGACATTGGTATGGCTTCTCACCCGAGTGGATGCGAAGATGCTGGTTGAGAATGGCGCGCTGACGGAACGTGCGCTCGCAATAGGCACACGCGTACGGCTTCTCGTTAGCGTGTATGCGCAGGTGTTGCGTGAGGTGGGACTGTTGCCGGAACCGCTTGCCACACTCGGGACACCCGTAAGGCCGGCTATCCGTGTGAATCCGTTCGTGCTGCAGCAAGGTCGACTTCTGCTTGAAGTCCTTGCCGCAGGTCAGACACTTGAACAGCCGGAGGTCGCTGTTCGCGCCCTTGCCCGGCTTGCCGTTCTGCTGAACGATGTCCGGCAGCCCCGGGCCCATGTTCGGCCCGCCCGCGTACTGATGCGCATCCAGATTCGGCCCACCGTCGCCCTGCCCGAGCGACGTCAGCATTACGCCCGGCTGCTTCAGGTAGTGCAACGCCGAGAAGCTACCCGGGGCCAGCATGTGTGGGGGCACTGACGCAGCCGGGTGCGGCCTGCTCTCCTTGAAATAGTGCTGCGGGTATTGCTGCAGCTCGTTGCTGCTCGGAAAGCAGTCCCCGCGCTCCACCTCGTGCGGGGTCAGCTGTTGCTGCGGCGAGTGGTCCTGCTGCGTCTGTTGCTGTACTTGTTGCTGCTGCTGCACCTGCTGCTGCTGCTGCTGTTGCTGTTGCTGCTGCTGCTGCTGTTGCTGCTGCTGCTGTTGTTGTTGCTGCTGTGCCTGTTGTTGAGCCTGCTGTGCCTGTTGCTGGGGAGTCTGTTGGCTTGATTGGATGTCATCGCCGGGAGGGGTCAGGGCTTGTGACTCCTGACCGGCCGATGGGTACGGGGACGGCACTGGGGAGGCCAGTGTTGGCGCCTGGCCCCCCTCACCTCCTTCTACTGGCGGACCGCACGTTTGCTGAGGGCTACCGGATGACGCCGAACCCTGCTGCTGCTGTTGCTGCTGCGTCTGCTGTTGTGGCTGCTGCTGCTGTTGCTGTTGTTGTTGCTGCTGCACGTACAGACCACCGTCCTGGAGAGCTCCCGGCCCAGGGCCCCACTGACCCTGCGGCCTCTCCATGTTGTCCTTGTATAGCACGTATGGTGCGCCACTATCTGTAAACACACGGTCGAATCCAAGGTTAACGTCTCATTCTCAATTGCGATCGTATGTCAAGTATCGCTTGTTAGTACGTTTTGTTTTTGTTGTTACTCTAACTCTCTTGAAAAAGTAATTGTGCAATATTGAGCAAATTGTGGTAGCAATAAAGTTTTGAACCATGCAAAATGTGCAGCGCGTGATGACATGTATGCAAGGAAATTCAATTTCTTTCATGTGATTTGGAAATTATGATCATTTGCACGGGATGAAACAGACCGCGCCAAGCTTTTCAAATGTGACTTAATGGACTCAAATGATAAACATTTTCGCGTGCAATTAATTGTGTTTGAAGTTCATAAATAAAGTTATTCACAGTTACCCCGAGTCGTATAATTCTCAACTCGTCAACTAATTCATTCAATTGGAATCAAGAACATGAAAGAGGTACTCTAAATGGATATGTTGAATCCGTTAGAACATACCAGCGTGATGTAAAGTATAACGAATTCAGCCAGAAATGTTTATTAATCAGATAAATTACATATTTGATGGCAAAACAAAGGACGGGATAATTGTGAGAGTTTTTCACTTGTCAGGTGAGAGATTATTTACAATATTTAACACGAACGATCGCATTCTTGTTTTTTTTTTAGGTTCCATTTTTATCTGATTTCACGTTGAATTTATTGAACTGACTGTTGAAATAATTAAATGATATACAATTGGTATTTATAACTGATTTGACGGGGTTAATTTAATCAATCGCTTGTCTATTCATTCATATTTACATTCATTCGCGTGTGATTTTCATTTTTGCATTTGTTCGTTCAACTTTTTACAGGATTTGTTAATTATAATTCAGTTGGAAAGATGAAAATTGAAGAATCAAAAAAAAAAAAAAACGATTTTTAATCGATGGCTTCATTTATACGCGATACTAGAAATAGATGGGTTGACTTACATTTTTACGTTCTAAAAAATTGTAAAAGGGACAATTAATATGCGTATCAATTCTCAAATAACATTTCAAGTCGAAGGTTTCAATACAAAGTATAAAAGGTGCACATTGACTTATGCTATTGTATGTATCAGTTTCACATTATCCTCAATGATTTCATCTGGTCTATTCCGACTCTTATGATATTAAGTTACAGTTATTAATATAACTAAACGTAAAAACAATCTTGCATTTATGTTGACATTTTATGCTCACTTAATGTACTGATATCGATATTATTTATTCAAATATCATCTTGGCAGTGACGTTTTTTTTTTTTTTTTTTTTTTTATAAAAGCCAATCGAATTAATTCATGAATAATTTATCTTCGTGTCATTTTATTAATTATCTGACTTTTAATTTATTTTACACTTAGACGATTTCAATTACGGTTGACGTAAAATTATAAACTGATAAAAGTTGCAGTATCTTTCATTCTCGCGGCGCTTTGCTACTGCTATCTATTGAAAACTAATAGTCTCAATCATGTACATAACAAATGCGAGTCATATTGAAAACAATAAGCAGCCCTCAGACGGCTTGTTTATGATAAATTGATTGATCCGAAGAACTGCAGACTAACATCAAACGATATCCTACTTAATCTTGCAATAGACAAATGTGATGCATTTTGCTGTTCTTTGTTCTTTCTTTTTTACTTCACTAAGCATCTCTAATTCAAGTCCACTATGCAATGATAACTTATGTATCGCGTATTTCCTCTTAAACTTTAAAACTCTATTTTCCGTTGCGACGTCTTAGGCAAATAAATTTTCTAATCATATATTTCCATGCTGATAATTTTTTCATCGGTTTCATAAATAGTTGAAATTATTCTGATCAATGTAATGAAAATTGTTGATATAAAAAGTTAAACACATGTATATACGATAATTTTCTTTTTATTTTTGCAAAGGATGTGTCACAAAGTGCAAGCAAAGTTCTTTTATTATAATCTCCTTTACACTCGAGTTCTATATTTGAGGCGGGAAGCGCGCATCAGTTCGAATCACACGAGACGTAACGAGTTTTGTATCAATGTTAATGCTTGCCAGCTGAATGAATGTTTTTTAATTCAAAATTTCGAGGACTTCGGAATCGCATTTAAAAATGGAAAGTCGCTTTTCAGCCATGAGTCAATTATTCAAATGAAGACCTTGAACTTGGAGTGCTGAATAAATTTACTTTTACTAAGTACCACACAGTGAACGGTAACGACCTTCGAAATCGTCATTTCTGCCCTCCCTTTAGCCGATGCTTATCGATTGATTAATAATTTTATAAATTACACCTCTTAAAGTCGAGCTTAACTTCGTTCATAATGCTGTCGCACAGTGTGTAGCAATTAATGTTTCAATGCAACAAGATCTGATATTTTAGTAACGTTTTTTGTAGCTTGTTTTTTTATAAATTCATTTTTTCCAAGACGATAAAATGTATTGATAAAAAGTATTTGATTAAAATTATAAACTAAAATTGAAAGAAACAAAAAAAAGTTTTTATTTATTGTTGATCGATAGGGAATTAAAAAAAATCGGTTGTTTGGTTCGGCTGCGTGTTGATTATATATCCGATTGCAATCGATTAGACACAGAATGCTGAAAAATGCATGAGGCTCGTTTGTGACCCTCAAGGCCTGGCTGCGCGAATAAATGAAAATCAGCGTGCAGCTAGCCATGGGGTCCCTCCTCGCCCTTTCCTCTGCCAGAACAAAAGCGTCTGTAGGCCAGATCGACTGGCCCACGTTGCTCGCCGATCCCAGTCTTTGTCTTGCATTAACATTTTGTCCCACTCGGCTTGTTGCAAAAATTCCACGACTACCCGCAAGAACGACAAAAAGCCTTTTTCATTTAACAAGAAACAAAAAACAAAAATTATAAATCGATTTTGAGATTCATTTTTCTAATACCTTAATTATTTGTAGACCCGTTTGAAACCGGTTGAAGCTCACTAAATTTAATTTCATAACAATTTTAGTAAAGATAAAAAAAATATTTCGTCCTATCGATAAAAAAATAGATTTTTAAACATAAATTTCGATTTATTTCAAAAAAAAATGTATGATAATGTAACGTTTGTTTGTACTAATAATATGACGAAGAGAAAATATTTGTATCACAGAAAAAAATTAATTTGAAAACAAAAAAAAAGAATTAAATTTAATTAAGAAAATTGAATTTATCGTGAAACAAAAAGTGAAGATTTTTTTTCAAAGTTATAAGCAGCCACACTTGCAAGTTATCATCCTGACTGAAAAAGAATAACATTCCTGTCTGATACCTTTGTCTACGCGAACATGCGAGCTTATTCAACATCCTTAGCACATCGGACTAAGGAACCTGTTTTCGCCAAAACGAGCGGGAGGAACTTGCCTAACCTATTGCCACAGCTCGGCATCATATCTTCTGTGCAAACAGGGATCACCAAATTAAAATGATTCCAAAAAAGAAATAACGCATACAAGTCGTTTGAACGATTTTACAAATCAATTCGCGCGATAAAGTGAGATACCTGGTAAAAACGCTCATCTGTTTTCCTAGTTTTACAAGTTTTGAATCGAGGTTGTACCAATATTATAGTGAAAATCATCACATAATTCCAACCTATTTTTAATTTAAAAACTTTGCCACTCTGGGATATTATTTTGTTTGAAGATGCTAGAAAATGATCATTTTGTATAATTAAATGTCGTGAAGATTACTGCACGTTCTACTTTGTATCTAGTTTAAAACGGAATAGAAATTTTTATTTTTTGTTTATCGCAACTAGTGATTGTAATAAATTTGTCACAGTAAAAATATTTTTCACCTTCATTAAACTTAATGATGAGATTTATAAATCGTTTCAAGACGAAAAACTGGAGCAGTGTAAATTGTTGCATATTTTATTTAAATGTAGAAATAAGTATATTTCTCAGCTCGCTTAAACGGCCACTTAGATGTTGAATTTTATGTTGATCAAATTGAATTCAAGAATCAGGAATAATTTTGATGATTGACTTTTCAAACGAGTATTATAAATTTGCAACAACGTTAAAAGCAAACAGCCGTTTTCATCTAACTAAATATAATAATTCAACTTGGTAACAACCCGCGTTACCGCAAACATGAACAATATTTTACTTCAGAAAAAATTACAGTACTTAAACAAATTGGAATTTCAGAGTTTGCATCTAACGCATCAATCAATCGTCCCTCCATTAGCTTCGACAAATAATCATTTTAATCTAAATCGATTACTTTCAAAAAAAAATATACACGTCACCGGAATCAAAAGTCAGAACAAAAAATAGAGAGGGAATAGAAAACTAAAGTCGATCGGCAAAAATAAATTTGCGAGAAAACGCGACGTATTATTTTTGATTGGAGCAAACAAAATGTACCCGATGTTGGGTCGGTCGAAAAGCGGAGAGAAACAAAAATAGGGGGAGCGCAAAAAAAAAGCGATCGCAGAGGCCTGGAAAAAAAGAGTGTTACGAAATGCATCAATCAAACCGTTTCGTTTTGATTGCCAACTTTTTTTTTGTGCTGCCTAGTAGTATCTTGATGCAGTGACGGATCGAAGCCTCATTTATCCAAGTCGCGAGATATGAAATTGCATAAAGTTTGCCTGCGGAATGTCGTGATCGCGTTTGCAATTTTTATTTTTGTAGAAGCGGCTCTGGCTAACGAACGGTATCACTTCCGCACGGTTGCATCGCAAGAAGCTACAGAGCGAACATGGCATAGATTCATCTCGAGAGGCTGATGGAGATCGCAAGATACTGACGCCTTATCCGTCTCATCGAACCATAGTCAGCTAAATGAGTTTCAGTTATATTTCTAATCACTTTAATTATCTACGTTGGGTCGTGCTTCGCGGGTGCGAGGCGCTTTATTGAAAATGATTTTTACACGAGCGCCAATCAACGAGGCTCAAACAAAATTAATATCAGCCGCGGATAGAAAAAAAAAACTATATATCCTGCGCAAAAGACGTTGATTAATTGACGATGAATTGTCCGTAATTGTACGCCGCTCACGAAATTATCGAGACACGTTTTTACCGTGTATGTAAAAAAAAAAAAAGGATTTCTAAGTCAAATATAAAAAACTGCGCGCATTTCGCACATAAAACTTTTGAATTTAAATTTCCACTTCTAGTTTTGATAAAAAGTTTAGAGACTTATTTTTAAACAGATGTTGTTGTTCTTGTATTGAAAATTTATCGTTTGCAAGTGGATTTGCGAGTGAAAAATCTACTTTTTCATTTACAAGATTCAAGGGACGCCATTTTTTTGTAATAAAAAACAGACTGATGTGTAAGAAAAAAGATTTTCGTCGCTGCAAATTAAGACAAGATTTTTCACAATGTGCCAAAAAATAATTTTGACGAACGCTCGGGAAAAAAAGCGTTGTTGAAAAAATGAGAAAGAAAAAAAGAGCAAGCAGCGGCTCCAATTAAATTGCGTTGGCGAAAAAAAAAATTGTTCACCGGGCGCAAAGCTCGTTAACGCGTTTAGAAATTAAAATATAAAAATTTGTCGACACAAATGAGAGGAGCAATCAAAACATAATTAATCCGCTTGCTGAAACACGTGGATTCGTGTATATATATACACACACTCGCGTAGGAAAATCCAATTAAAAGCGAAGGAAAGTCGCGTTTTCGTGGTGGGCTAGGTGAAAAAAGAGGTTTCGGCAAAAGTGAAAAAAAAATTGCATTTTATTTGAAAGTAAAAAAAAACGACCAAAAAAGTAGAAAAATGAAAATCAAAAATGAAAAAAAAATTGTATAGCGATACAGTTTGCAACGCGCGTCTCAATTATAAATGCAACGGTCTTTATAGTTTTGCAAAAGACATCAATTATGTTCGTTATACGTGTTGCTGATTAAATATCGTTACGGTTTTATCGGAAGAAGAAAAGCATGATGCAAACGGTGAATGGAACAATATCGCGTTAAAATTGATGCGGCTATTTGAAGTATTCTTATTAATGAAACGGCCGTGGCGCGCGAGAGTGCAGAAAAGACGCAGACCACGAGCTGGCAACAGCGCGACAAGGTATAAAACCTGCAGGTTTCGAATGCACAGCCTCACAGCCAAATCATAACGAAAACAGCATGCGCGATCGAGAGATAAAAAAATCAGTGACAAGGATGCGAGAAGAGAACTCTTGCGTCGCGATGTATGTAAAGTTTGCTTTCTAATTACGCTCGATTGCACGATTTTCAGTACGAATTAATCTAACTGCACTTAATTGTGCAAACGCCAGCACGGTGGATGCTAATAATTATTTATTCGACCTTGAACGGATCCGATTCTTCCATACTTATCTCTCCTCTGGCGTGCATTTTCAAATAACTTTCTTGCAATTTTATCATCTGCGTCGTAAGTTGCCAACCAAACTTGTTCTTCTTTTTTTTCTTCGATCTGTCAAATTAAATAGCCAATTTTGTAAATTAATTAAATTGCTCGCAACACGGGCAAAAATCGTTATGACAAAATTGTCAATCTTCATATATATTTTTTTTTTTTTTTTTTTTTTCATTTTGAACAACAACATTGATACCAATGTAGAAAATTATTGCAATTATGAATTATAACGCGCTCGGTGGTCGAATTTCATTTTACGCGCATTATTTCATCATTTTTAAGTTGAATGAATTATTTTGTTCACATTGAACCCTCTCGGTGAAAAGTTTCTACATCATGTTCGAAGCGGAGTGAATGGTTTCCTTACAAAATAAATTAAAACACTTCAGACTATGTTGATTTAAATCATCTTTTCATTCACAAATATAAGTCATTGGTAATCATTTTTTGTAATATGCAAAATTATTAAATTAATCGTTTTTTTATTTCTTATTACATCAATAAGATAGATCTTAATGTAGATATAAATGATATAGAATTCAAACTAAATTATATACTTCGTTATTTGTATAAGCTAAAAACTTTTCAATTATTTACAAAGTCAAGTTTTTATGATTCTGTTGAGTAAACATGTTAAATTCATGAAATCACTCATTATAAATGTAATAACAGCGTCACTTATAAAAGTTTCTGCTTCTGTACCCCTAATGTAATATGCCGCTACATTAACTTCCGATTTGAATAAGTAATGTAAAAGTAATCAGAAGAATAATCCCTGTTTAATAAGAGACAAGCCTCTGAGAAAGCAACAATCGATTGGCAACAAAAAGTTTGTTTATTTACCAATTCAAAATAATTATAAAAGTCGATAGAGAAATCTTCGGATGGAAATATTTGCATCACTTTCGGATAAGTCGCGTAGCAGTGACAGTTTATGGAGCAATAATGTAGCGATGTAAAAAAAAACGACAAAGTTGTAAAACTATTCGGAACTTAATTTCAATGTACCTTAACTTCTCCCCGAACATAAATGAATAAAGAAAAAGAACAGTTAGGGTAAGTTAATTGCTCGGCATAGTAATTGGCAGAAAAGAGGGTATCGGGTTATTTTGAAATTTTAGAGGACTTGTGTAATTATATCGAAGACGCAAAGTCGGCCGAGGAAAAATCAATAAACGTACAAAAAAGGGCGGAACAATAGATATGACAATTTTATTATTTCTCTACGAACTGCAAAAATCATCGGAGAGGAATTTTTCAGTGAAATCATCGCGGGCTCGAAGCGAACAGCAATTATCATAAGTAAACATCGTTACTCGTTGAAAAAAAGTGTTCATCGCATTCGGAGCCGTGCATAAGGAATCGCACTTTTTTTCCCGCATTTGCGCACTCTTCACTTTGTTCGATCGAAACAAGTGCAATAGCTCGCACGAACTGCGAAGAAGTAAGTTTCCTTTTGCAGCCTCCATTTTGATTAGCGAGAGATACGCCACATTTTATTCATTTGCCTAAAACGGCCCCCCAATCAAATTATTCAAATCTTTTTCAACCCATAATTACAGCTGCTTACATTTTTGAATCAATCAACGTTACATTTCATAAATTTTTTTAGTCTGCAAAAACAAAAGCATTCGCTTTATCGATCTTTTAGCACATTTGAATGAAAATTTCAATCAACATTATTCGAACGGGGAATGCAAGATGAAAATATTTCAATAAACATACACTTTTTTGTCATCGCAGTTTTCAAACAACTTTACGATAATTTGGTTGCAATTGTTTTTCAATAAAAATACACTATATACCCCTCAACAAGTGTCCCATAGTTCGTGATCAAGCTTTCACCAGAGTACTATTTTTGTGTCTACACTTTTTATTTCAACAAGAAACTTTCTCAATTTATGATACACAATTTTTCTATTTGCTAACAACCCAAAAAAAAAAGAACTTAATCAATTTTAAAGTAAAGTAAAAAAAAGAAATCTGTTAAGCAAAATGAACGCGCGTGTATTTCTTTATGAAGTCCATTCAATCTGATTGCTTCGCGATAACTTTTTTCCTGACTACAGTCAATTTTCGAAATTCGCAAGTTGAATCTCGTGGATTCGGTAGGTGCATCGAACGATCATGAAAATCGGTCGTCACAATTCCCTGAGCGCATTAAGCGATCGAAATAATCAAATAACGGAGCGAACCGAGGCACAAACGAACCCCATCGAGACCTCGATTTCAAATTTTCGTCGCTAAATTGCGAGGTTGGGATTCGCCACGAGAGCGACCTTCTTAACCGAATCAGCTGCACGATTTCTGTGTTGATTCTGTCATGGCGATGTCTTCTCGTACGTGACTCTAAATCGTCGCACCGTTTTTCTTGACGCTCCAGTTTACACCTCGTAATCAAGTGAAATTGAGCGAACGAACTTTGAGAAAGACGAGCGTGTGATCCTGTCCACAATTTACTCGAGATCAAAGTGTACTTATGCATTACACACTTTACAACAGACCAACATCTTTCTAAATGTTTCAAATCAACATTTTGATGTAGTTTTCTTTTGTTTCGTCATTGTTATAAAGTCGTTTTGAACAAATTAAACACCAATTTTGAATAATCATTTTAATATTATGATTTTTTAACATTTTTCATGACACTTTGTAATTAGAAATGTTACAATCAGTTTGATGTACTAATTAAAAGTTCATTTAATCGATACATTTTTTTATAATTATTTTAATTTTAAAAAGACATATTATTGAATTACGCTGACACTAATTAATTTGTCTTAACGTTATTATCAGTTTTGTTAATTAAATATTTCAAATTATTGGACCGGTGACGTCAAACGTTTCGGGTTTGTTATTATTATTGCAAAGGCCATTCCAGGTTCCTAAATATTGCAATTGCTTTTACGTTTTTCCATTTTATCATACATTTTTTATTCATTCACTTTTGGATGTGAAGTTTATGACAAGTTATACATTTTTTTTTCTCAAAAAATATTTGTCATTTTTATTCCTGCTTGCTTATTCCTATTTATTTATTGTTGCAAAATGAATGTTAAATAAATTTCAAAAGATATCCTATCTCAGATGCAGCAACTGTTGTTAATATATCTTAGTAAAACTGATGCAGGGTCTTGAATAGTGTGTTGGGATGAATATTAAAAATTTCAAAGTAACTTTTTTGAATTGGTAATTTGAACACCATGCTGCTGTCTTGAAAAATTTAATTGCATTGTTACTTGAGATTTCTACGCAGCATGACGAAACGAACGAGCTGACTTTTTACTTGTCCCAGACTTTGAGCATGAACATGTGACTTTTTTTTTATTTCTCAACAAAAGATCAATTATCGATAGTTCATGTCTATTTATGCGAGATACTCTTTTGAACAAAAAATTTGTAATTATACTTGTATATAAATAATAAATGTACAGAAAAGAAAAAAAAATGGAATTCAATTCTTAAGAGCGCAATTTCATGTAAAATAAAATGCGTATCAATTTTAATGTAAATTTTTTTCTTCTCGTTAAAAAATTCAATGATGATAAAAAAAATTTTTTTTTCATGATAAAATGAATGAAAAAGTATGTATATATACTACTTTTGTATCAAACTACTTTTGAAAATTATAGACAGGCTCAATAGAATAAATAGTGTAGAATTCAGTGTCAGATATACGCTGAATTATATGAATCAACAGTTGAGTGATAATGTATCGTTATTATTTGTCTGCATTAAAAAAAGAACAATGTAGAACAACATGATATTAACTTGATTATAATGTGTATTATTACTCTCTGTATTGAAATCAGAGAAACGCTCCAAGTTTATCCCCGCAACATTTAATTAGAAACGAGAAAAAAAAAGAAAAAACTTTCCTCTTTTTGAAAATGAAATTGTTGCAAATTTTGCATTGCAAATTAAAAAAAAAAACAAACAAAACAAAACAAAACAATGCAGGCAAGACAGCCAAAATTTGAATGCAGATAATATACTCACTGAAAGAAAATGGTCTACTATTTATCTAGCGAAATGAGTGGATCACACGTGGTGTAGCCGGTGCATGAGCGCAAATGTTGAACAAACGTGTTTATGGACGACTCAGCGGGGGGGAAAAAATTGTCGCATGGGGTGTGCCCGAAGTGAGTGGGTCCGGTTTTTCGGACCGTGTGCGCGCGTTTATTTTTGAACGAACGGCGACGAACAATGATCCGCGCGCATTTGCGTCATTTACAACCTGTTATAGCGCGTAACAGGTGAGCGACAAACGCCGAGGGACTGGAGAGAGCCGAGGGAAGGGCGAATCATCGCGTGGTATCGACCGTCATCGGCACGTTTTCGCGGTGCAAAAAAAGTGTTGGTCGCGCGACCTGCAAAAAAAAGCGTCACGCACAAACTGAAGAAATAAAGAAAGAACGCCGCGGCTGCTGTCGTCGTCTTCGAGACCGAGTGGTGGTGATTCGGCTGGCCCCCCGCGCTTCCTCCCCACTCCCCCTGCGCTGATAACGCCGGCCTGATAAGTTGGCGCGCGAATGCACTTCGCTGGCGTGACAAAAGAGCGAGTTTACTGAACTGGCGCGTATGTTTATCGTCGGCGTAATGACAGCCCGCGGAGAAGAGCCGTCTGCATTTTTTTCCGTACACGCGAGCGAAAACAAAGCCAGCCGTGAAAGCACACCTAATTTTTGCTTCACGGTAAACGATTCTTAATTGGCCTTTTTTCGACAACCAATCACACACACTTTTCGGACCACTTTTTGTCCGCCCGCCCCTCATCCACGATTTTTCGAAAAATATCACATGTTATTCAAATCAATAAGACTCCTGTTTTTCCTGATTTTTCTTTGTCAGTCCAACTTTTCTGGACTTTATCATGTTTGAAAATTGAGTTTTTTTATAAATTGGTTTCATGAATCACCAATCGCTCTTTCTTTTCTCATTTCTGTTTGGTGATGATAAATTGAATAATGAATTCACTGTTTAAACAAAAGTGTTTTATAAAACAGAAAAAAACATTACACAAAATAATATACATTGCGCAACTCGCAAAACGGCTTATTATTTTACATCGGACATTGACAATTACGATTCTTATATTAATGTGACTAAGACAATGGTATTGTGCATGTATCTTCAAACAAAAGTATATATCTTGAAGAAAATTTAGTTTTTTTTTTTAATTTTTACTGCCTTCTCTTTCAATTATTTTTCGTTCATTTTTTGTATAATAAAATTGTTGCAATAAAGTAGATTTTAATTCTATTGGCAAAGACAAATTCAATTACTATTATTAATAGTTACGCTTGTTGTTTTTCTAACATTTTAATTAAAAATGTTATTGAAACGAAAAATTGCTTTTGTACTGCCAACATTAATTAATATAACCAATGTTTGATACAAATATTTGATCCACTGATTACTTTGAAATAGATCAGATTATCTAACATATATATATACAATTTGAACGTTTTCTTTTTTTCTCAGTCAGTGTAAACAATATTGAGTGGATAAAAAATTGAATCAACAATTTTTTTACTTTTCAATTGTGCCCTAATAAAAACGTAGAACTGTGAGTCTATCCTCTTTTTAGTCAAAAAGAAAGAAAAAAGATATATATTCTCTCGCGCGTTTGCTATCGCAAAACTCGCTAATTATCGTAACGAAAAATGATTAATAGAAGCTGATAAGATTCAGCGAAATAAATATGTCATTTAATAAAATCGTTGCAATACAAATCTTATAATCGACAGCAGTAAGTTATTAACCTGCGAGAGGTTATTAACATTTTATTCTTTTGATTCATATAAAGAAATTGAAAAAAAAAATAATAATAATAATAAATAGATGAATATGAAAAGAGAATAAGGAAGAGCTGGTGTAGAGATGAAGCAACCTGTTGTAAGTACAACAATTAATTAACGAATTAGGATTCGTGAGACGTCAAAAGTTATTACGAAGTGTGGTGCAGCAAAATGAGTCCATCGGACTGGCAATGAATGAATTTTGGCGTTGAATTAGGAGCGAATTTGAAGTAAGCAAAAGTTTGATTGCGTTTGGTTTTATTAGAGCGATAGCCAGCCGCACAATAAAACGCCGACGCACAAAATTGTTGGCCTTTGGAAGGTTGATTCACTTATCTCCGAGTGAACGAAGAAAGTCGCTCGCAGACACCCTGTCGGAGTGAGACGGAGAGATAAATATGTTATCCAAATATGCTGATGTCGCTGTTAAAAGCAGATACAAATGTAGTCGGAGACGTTCAACCGCGAGAGAATGAGGTAACTCGGTAAAGTTTAGTAACCTTATTTTATCGCCGCTTCGTATTGTTGTGTACACCTAAAAGGGAGAAAAACGTCAGCAGTCAAGGTCGATTTTGTTTTCGAGATCGAAAATTCGTCAACTTTTATAGGTTTTACTGCCAAACGAATTTCAGCCGTCGTCGTAAAATGCACGCCATTCTGCCCGGACTATAAAATTTGACAAATTGCAAGCTCCCAGTAATCTTATCTTTACGGCAACTCGCATCCAAGATTATGACTACTAAATTCATCGCAAACTTTTTCTTTCATTATCTCGGGCAAACCGAAGGAAAAAATTGATTTAATTTTTCATTTTTATTGGCGAAATTTGAATACGCTCTCTTTTGTATACAACATCGTGAGATCGCGGGTGTAAAAACCCTACCGCGTATATATACACACACTTACTAACTATTTAATTCGCATTTAATCCGTTCTATTAATTAGACGTTCAATGAAACAATTAATAATGCGGATTTTGTGTTCTAAGTAATTGTTATCATCAAGTTTTACATCGCTGTAATTCGTTTAACGCCGTGTGTTCGACATTGTTTAGATTGGTCGTTTTATTCCTCTCGAGTCGTAGCAAAGTTTTACTGCCTGATATTAATTTGACGAACGCTTTTTCACTTAATTAGTCGCTCATAACCGGACAGTTGCGAGAGCTGTCTGAGCCTCTTTCTCCGCGATTTTTCACATTCATACAATTTCAAGCAACACAATGTCCGTCGTTTCCTCGGACGTCTGAAAACTTTTTATTGCACTTTTTAGTACCGATCGAATCGCTCTTATTTACCGCTCTTTACGAGACGCGTGCGTTAATCGCGTTTTCATGGCTCTATCAGGACCCTTTTTTCCATCACGTTCACAGCGTTTTTGAATTCGCAATATCATCATTTCGACACGAAATATTCAATATACTCTTTTTCTTTGTTCCACGCCAATTTTCTATTTCAATACAAAATTGCGTTTAGACGAGGTTAGAATGACAAAGTTTCTATACATGTATACAAACTTTGCTATTCCAACTGGACAATCATGTTTTTTTTGTTTTTCATCAGACGGTTGTTTTGCATCCAAAAATTAATGACTCAATTTTAAATATCATGAATTTTAAATACCCGTGTTATGAGAATCTCTTTCATCAATATTTGTTTGCATTAATCGTAAAACTTCTGAATTATAAATGATACGTGTTACGATTCTGTACATGAATAGCCTCGTCGGCATGAAAAAAAAAAAGTTCTGAATGAAATAACGTGGAAACAGTTAAACTGAAATGTGTTTGCGATCATTGTTAGCATTCATTGATGGCGAGCAGTTTTTTTAACAATGATTTCGCAAATATTCCAAACGAGAGGGAAAATTTTTATATTTGATTCCTTTTTTCTAGGTGATGCTTATAGTTACAATTGTATAAAGATAATTACATCTGTCACTCGATTTGTTATCATCATATTAGTCTCGAATTCGTGTAGAATATATTTGTTAAAAATGTTATTTGTAAACGTCACAAGGAACGTTAAAATTAGATATCGATTGCATCAAAAATGATGGAGCCTATTATATATTGAAGTTACGGGTTGAAGCAAATTTGCCGCTAAGTGATGCATATGCATTATATTACGTATAGCTATAGGTAATATAACGATTTAGACAATTTATAATTGGTGTTTCCATTCGTAAACAGAAATTAATTTCGTCAAACATTTGCCTAACAATAAAAGAAAATATAATTATACAATACATAAAAAGTACAATTAAGATAAATTAAATGAAAATAACAATATCTCAATAACATCTGGTATAGTGAAATTAATCTATAATATAATGGTTTTTGTATAATAACAATGAAATTTTCGTAAATGCTGCGTATACGCAGCAATGTCAAGAAATGGGTTAATCATCGAAAAGTTAACAACTTAGATGGTGGCTTTATGTTTTGGTTATCTTTTAAAAGTCAAATATGAAAAATTGTTCATTTCTACAGCAAGGAGAGCGATACTTTATGACTCGTCACGTTGAAATTTCGTTGGTGTGATAACAAATAGTTTTACCGAGGTTTATTTTTAATTCGATCGTATAGTGTTCAGTAAGAAACGAACAATTAATCATATCTTATCTAAACATGACTTATTATACACACACAAAAATCTTTTCTATAGTCACTTGAACTCAATTGTACTGCTATTATTTCACTAATAGTTCCTAAAATTTCACTTGTTTCATTTACGTCGTTGTTAAAATTAAATCAACAATCACATCTATCTATGCACAATCTATCAACGATTATTTTGAACTCATTTTTTTAAACAATTTTTGATGAAACAAAAAATTAATTTATAACTATATAAATAACAAAAACTTCATTCATAAATTGTTGTATTATCGTTTATTCAATTAATTTTACTTTTCTTGCACGTCATTGATGAATTATGATTTCAAACAAACATGAAAGCTCGTATTCTGACCATGATGAAGCTTAGCGTGTCGATAACAGAAGCTTTTACTTCAAGTATAATTCATAACGATTTTGTGCGCGCGATATAAAAATAATGTTCGACTCGTTGAACGTTACGCAAGTTCCGTTTCAACGCCATCTTTGAAAAAGCTGCCCCGAGACAGTTATGGAAATTGTTAGGACAGACTGATCGAATTATTATTGAACATTTTTTGTACTTTGTCACTATAGTGTATGAAAAAGTTTCAATCAATAGGAAAGAAATTAAATGAACACATACACGCTTCTACTTTTTTTTTTTTAGTTCTAAACTAATTCTGATGTGAATAACATTCGAAATTTTGCCCAAAAAATTCGAAATAAAATGTTTCACCAAAAAGTATCTAAACAAATAAAAATTAAAAATTGAAAAAATTATTGAATATGAAAATCATAGTTCGAGAATGAAAATCAAAATTGAACTGATAAACAATGATTAACTATTAATTACCAATCAGTAGTATTGAGCACTGTGTATATTTGTAAGGAGAAAAACGTCTCCACAAAATAAGTCTATTTCACTGGAAAGGAAAATCCCCATCGAGCGTAAGTGAAAGTCAGTGTGTAAGAATGAATGATTCAGGTATACATAAGCTCCGAGACGCACAAAGGATGAAACATCGTCAACAATTATTTAGTTCATCAATCCTTTTTCCACACTCCATTCCACGGACAGTCATTTTCATTATTTATTGTCTTTTGCAATAAAAATAGTTTCATTGATATTCGTTCCATTTTCACCGTCTTCATTCAGATTTCATAACAATTGTATTATTCTATTACCTGACTTTATTTTTCAGCGAGCCATATTTTGTAATAACAAATATATACAAAATTGGATTAGAAAAAAAATGAAAAGAAATGAAAATAATATTAAAAAAAAAATTAAACAATAACTAAATAAAAGGAATGAATAAAAAGAGAGATTGGAAAAAGTGTTAAGATTGTTTTACCAAAAGGGAGTTATGGTTTTTGTCGAAACGCAGAGTCGAAACGCGTGTACGAAATTCGCAGACACTGTTGTCCGGGCGCGCGAATGCTTTGTGCGAAATTTGGGAGCGCGGAGCGAGTCGTCGGTCGAGCTCACGAAGTGCCATTTCTGGATGAAGCAAAAGGAGAGAAAAAGCGCGCTGGCTCGCGCGGCACAACAAACGCGCTGATGCCACGATGCCCGTCGCGCGCGCGATTCATAGAAGCAACGTGTGTATGAATAGACACACCGGCACGTGTCTAGGCAGCGGCATTGCGGATAGATGCGTGTGCTTTAATAGCATCTCTCGCTCGACGACAAAAATCGAACCGCACGCACGCTCACACACACTCGACCATATTGTTTCATGACTTCGGGGGGGCATATGGCTTCGCAGTCATCAGGGGAAGGGGTTGCACACGCTCGCACCACTCAACAAGCCAACTTTTGAATGGCAAACACGGTTAGTGTCACGCTCTCCTTCACCCACAAACATAACAACACTGGTCAATTTCGATGACTTTCGCTCGCCGATCCGAATCCGTTATTTACATTTCACTCAACCGAAAAACGTTCAAACCGCCAATCAGTTTTCGTCGTTATCATATCATCCCAATCAGACGTTTGAATCAACTTTTATCAAGACATGAGTTTTTTTTTGTCTCACGACTTGAGACTGAGATGACAAATAATTAATTTTTAACTTAAGGTTAACGAAATTTGAAATACTTAAGAATATGAGAAAAAAAAAAAAAAAAAAAGAAATGAAAAGTTTGAAACGTAATCTATCCATGGCCATGGTGTAAACGTGTGAACGTGACGAGGTGGTGCAAATTTTGCGAGTCTGAGAAAGTGCGAGGTAAACGTTGTAAACTAAACTCAGTTTTCAAATGCTACACGCTCTCGAGCAAATAAAAATGTCTCGATTTTTATCGTGAATTTTGCAATCGTGCGACGTTTGTTGACTCAATTTGTTTACGTGTGTTGTACGACAACTATTTGAACAGCGTTCTTCGTGAGATCGATTGAATTCGAAGGAGATCTTTTTTTCATCCACCGAATTTGGTTCGAGTTTGATGTTAATTTCACGTTCTCCAAAATATATATCTTATCGCAAAAATTTTGTCAGAGGTAATGTATTAGGCATGCGTCCGTCGACGAAACAATAACAGACACGTGCTTGCACTTCCGATCCATTGCACTTGAGAAATCGAGTGGCGGATCGGGGAGCACGTTTGTAAACAGTTCCGAGACGTCTGGTATAATGGGGGTGTCGTAAAAGCGATTATAAAAAAAAAGCTCCGACCGGGAACATGGCGGCATCACTCAATTGCATCCCACAGAATTCATTTTCGATTTCTTTTATCGCCCATTATTCTCTCGCACTGAAATGTTTTTCAGACCCCTCTCTTTTTTCAGTTGCACAAATATTTGCCTCGTCCAAATCACAAATTCGGACTTTCGGTCCGTGGAAAAGAGCTTTTGTCACTGGATAAACAACTTGAAACTGAATTTCCAAATTTGTCATCATGATAAATGAAAAGCAGTGGGTCATTTTAGCGATTGTCCAAAGGTCAAGAAAAAAATGATGAAGTCTGAGAAGAAAAGCTTGCAGATTTGTGTGTGTAGGAGAGAGAGAGTTGTCGAGCAAAATGTTATAGGAAAAGCGTAAGCAGAAGAGGAAGGGTCAAGATTGCAATTTTGGCGTGACACGCGGTAGTGTGTTTGCGCCAAGTGCCGGTAGCCGGGCGTTCGTCGGATCGACAAGCGCGATAAGAAAACGGCGCGCCGGTGTGTGTCTATATACTCACCGGAATTGTAGTACTCCTTGAAGTATCGTGTGGCAGCGCGCTGGACGATCGAGTAGTAGAGGTTCACATAGGAGGTTGACTGATTCTGAGCGGAGAGCGCCATTTACGCCGCGTTTTTTGACGACAAACTTGAGTTAAATCGGGCGGAACTCGCGCGTTCCTCCTGCTGATTGCGACAATTCGTGCGTAGCGTGGCGGCGACGGCGGCGAACGGCCTGCTGGCTGCGTGCATGCGTTTACGATGCGGGAGCGCGAATTCTCGTTTACACGCCGTCCGTGTGTGAGTGTCTCTCTCTCTCTCTCTCTCTCTCTCTTTCTCTTTCTCTCTCTCTCTCTCTCTTTCTCTTTCTCTCACTCACGAAAAAAGTCGACAGAACAGAAAAAAATGTGTCTCGGCAATTTGCGGCAGATCCGTTTTTCTTGTTTTTGTGTTTTTCTTTTTTTTTGTCTTCTTCTTTAAAACTTTTTTTTTGCAAACGAAAATGAAAAAGAGTGCGTCTTGATTGAAGAATCGGTTGTCGCACGGTCACAGAAATTGCATGCCGAGCCCGTTGCTGGTACGCGATGACAACCTCGGCGAAACGTCGTCGACTGCACGACTTGTCTATCCTCTTCTGTTTCGGTATCCGCGCGCCGGTAGACACAAACTCGGTAGACTCGGCTGGCCCCCGAGTATTCGCGCAAAGAGAGCCGAGACGCTGGCAGCGTTGCCGCACTTCGCGTCGGCATGCAACGCGCGAGAGAGCTCGCCGAGTGGGGATTTCTGAACTGGATTGGGTTCGGGAGGATGGCGCGGGAGAAGAGCGAAGAGAGAAGCGGCGAAGAGAGAAGAGTAGACGAGGAGGAGGACGAGCGGAGAAGGTCCGCGGAACGAGCGCTGACGGCGACGAAGGAGATGGCCGCCCTTCCCCGTGCACGCTGCAGCGGCAGGGCGACGTGGGGGGAGCGGGGGGGGGGACGGCGGAGGGACGGCGGCGGCGGGGCGGGGGGCATTTTTGCTGTACGGCCGAGGCGCGGGACAGAGCGAGAGAGCAGAGCCGAGCCCGGTTGTGTGTCGGCCGGGGTGAAAAAGTTACGTTGGTCGGATCGGTGGGAGGGGGTTCGATGCCTCGTCGCGGCGTCGGCGGGGCGGGGCGCACGCGGCCGGGGGGTAGACGGCGTCTCGCGTCGTGGGGCGCGGGGCGGCGCGACGCCCGGGAGGGGACTTCACTTTACGCCGTGTACCCCTCTATGCGCGCCACTGCGATGCATCGTGGCACCGCCACGACTACTATACCTAGTCGCACGGTATGCTCGTGCCATGAGCACGTAGCCTCTCCCAAATCAATATCATTCGTCTAAAAAAAACGGCACCTGTAATCGCGCTCTTCCTATCTCACTGAATTCCATGAGCCTGCTCTCTCGTCGCCACTGTTTCTCTCTTCTCTCCAGCCAGAGGAGACCAGCCAGACCGGCCAGCTGAAACCGACCACGGCCTTGCCCGACTATCGCCCCTCACATACAACACGTCTCTTTCTCAATCTCCGTTTATTCGTTCTTATCCGTCTTCTTCTTCTTCTTCTTCTTCTTCTTCTTCTCCTCCTCCTCCTCCTCCTCCTTCGTCTACTTCTTCGTCCTTCTTGTTCGTCGCGCCCCCTACAGACCGGCTTCTCTCCTCTTCGTCTTCTAGGGCTTATCCTTCGTCCTTGTCCTCGTCGCTCGCTCCGAGAAATGCATTGCAAATCTTTCCATAATCGTCATTATTAATTGCATTCAACAGCCAACAACTGGGATAACCCAATATTAGAATTTTGAGCAGGATCAAGAACTTCGCAAAGCCCCCCTATATATATACACACTCCTGTTATAAACCTTAGCAATTCTCTTGTAAAACCTCAGCGTTCTTGCAAATTAGCGTTTCTTTCTATTTTTTGCAATACGCGAAAACTGTACTCGCGATTTGATGCATGCTCCTTTTTTTTTTTTTTTTTTTTTTTTTTTTTTTTTTTTTTTTTTTTTTTTTTTTTTTTTTTTTTTCTTTTTTTTTTTTTTTTTTTTTTTTTTTTTTTTTTTTACGATGAGCGGTACAGTTGTTCTGATTGGTTTAAATTATGCTGCGTTGCCATTTACGTGTAACTCATTATGTTGTACAGTTAAGTTAAATCAAATTATGGCTACGTTGCATGAACAATTTAAATAGCTGAACTTGCGCGAAAGCCACGCGATAATGCTCTTATCGCTCAATCGTGTATCCTAATCCCTATCAACATCTAAATAATGTGTATTTAAAAACGCAGCATGAACGTCCCAGCGTAATTACACCAACGTTCAAAAGACGTCCAAACAACATTTGCACAAAATGGTGCATGTTCTTTCATCATCAATGAGTATATATATATATTTGTCGGTCGATGCATTTTCGAATCCGTCATCCGACAAGTTGTAAATAATCCACGGTGGTTGAATTGAAAGGCACCCTCTCCCTTTGTTTGGCGAAAATAAGAATATAAGGACACTTTGATCGTATAGTGAATCGCGCCGTAAAATACTCGGCCATTGGCACAATTGTCTTTAACATTGCGCGACCGGGTTGCAACTTCCAAGAATGGAAGATACTGGCGTGGATAGCGACGCGATTCAGAAATCATTGTTGCGGCGGATTTCTCAATGGAAGAAGGTAAGAAGTCTAGGATCGAGTCAATCGCTCTGGCTGCCCCTCGCGCTCCTTTGCGTGCACCTTCTTTCTCCGCTGGTTCGCGCGCTGTTTATCTCAATGCTCCTGGCTTTCGTGCTCGACGCACAAAATAGATGCAAATTCCATTATAATTTGACGAAAAAATCAAAACGATTTTATTTCTAAACTACCATATGCTTCCCATATTAACCAATTGGATTAAAAAATTATACTTTGAAGCTTTAATTATTTGTTCGTCTACCAAAATTGTAGCCGATTTTGCATAGTTTCATCGTTTTTTATACACACAATTAAATCTTTATCTACTTTTTGCCAACAAATTTCTTTTATTAGATGTGGTTTTAATGCAGTTAAATTTTTTTTAATCTATCCTCTTCAAATCAAATTGAAACATGTTAGTATTGATTTCTTTTTAATTGAATAACATTTTTCGGGTACATATAGAAAGATAGACATTTTGGGTTACAACAATTTTCGTCGAATAAGCTGAAAAATTTAACTGAAAGACATTTGAATTTTTGCAGTTTGAATAATATATACGTTTGGTAGTTTGAGAAAAAATTAGCAGAAATAAATTTGGTTGAAAAAATTGGCGAATTGAATTGCTGGCATCACCTTGCACACTCAACATTCAACAATCGCATACTCAGTAGTTTCTTTTCTGTTCGAGTCGTAGTCTAAATCTATTCTTGTTGGCGGTGAAGTTGAATGCCGAGTGTCCGTCGATTCAGCCTGCAGTACCTCTTTTCATCGTCTCAGGGAGGGAAACGAACCAACACAAGCAAAGAAGGCATATTATTCCTTGTCTCGCGACAAATCTTTATAGGTTCTCAGAGATTGAGATAGGTCAGGCACGACGTCGCCGTCGCCGTCGCGTTGATTAGACCTACGGGCTTATTTCGAGTGCGATACGACAAATACGACGTCGAAGGTCGCGACACAACGGGGGGCTCCGCAAATGGAACAAAATTCTAATACGGGCGTCAACATTTCACTGGTCCAAACCAAATCTTTTCAAATTTTCACTTTTCAAAGTTCAAAAACAACTTTTACAACTTTTAAGTTTCGCAATTTGAATCACACATTTTACACAATTGTTGAGTTCCTTTGGTTCAAGTGAAAATTTGTTTCAACATCCGACCATGCAGAAGAGCGCGCATTTTCAACGTCTTTTAAATTATTTCATCAAAAGGATAATTTTGTTTTCAACCGCATGATAAATTAAACGACTATCAGTTGATATTTATCATTCGATAATAATTACCGTCAAACATTCGAGCGATAATTAAAACAATTAAAATTTCTGACCGCGGCATAAATTTCGCGCTTGCAACATTTTTGGCTTATGATTACACAAAGATATTCATCGGTCCTTTTTTTGTTTTCATCTCGCCGAACGAATTAAACGGAATTAAAAATTAATATCGGGAGATAAGAGGCGCGCGTAACAGATGCCAAGCAGAAGAAAAAAAATTGCTACACGCTTTTGACAACGCGAAAGTATACCGGGATATAACGAATACGGCTCATTGAATAACATAAGAAATATGTAACACGCGGGGAGAGAGCGAAACAAACAGATAAAGAAAAAAGAGAGAGACAGAGAAAGGAGCGAGAAAGATATGAGCCGCGTGTTATTTGTTTCGATAATTTGATTTATTTACGGTTTACAGTTGCTTATAGATATACAGCGCTTCTGTTTGTCTATCGCGCATGCATTGCTTGTTGCGATTGATATTATTGTGCAAAAATAATTTGAATAATTGTTCCGTACGCGGCTGGATAATGAGGACCAAATTAACTCGACGTAAGCCGCGGGATAAATTAAATGGTCGGAAATTGACTTAATGCTAGAAAAATTGACAACTTTTTTTATAGCTCCCGGCGGCAAGTAATTACACGTTTAAGACAAACTCGAGAGTCGGAGCGCGATTGCACACGATGACGTTTTCAACAATTGAAAATAGAACAAATAAAAATTAAAGTTCGCCGACGTTGGAGATCTGACCGGATAATAACAATATAATTGAATGAATCGTCAATTAAATATCGACGCGAATATGCTCTTTGCCGATGTATCAAAGAAATGTACATTTCACGTGTAACTTTGTTAGCGCAGGTCACGACAGGTAGTGCTGTAAAGTAGCATGTATTAATCGTATCACTTTGAAGTACAGGACGATCGAACAAAAAAAATGTTCCAATCGTTTTCATCTCGAAAAGTTCCGATCGTATTTGTTTCAGAGAATAAATAAAATTTTTTCGTTTCGGAATAATAAAAAATGTGAAATTTAATCACACTTTTTTAGCGGACACAAAAATTGAACCGAAAAATCTCAGAGTATAAAAAATGGACAATTGAAAACTTTGAAAAAAAGGAAAGAAAAAAAAAATAAGTTTTGAAAATTGACATGTAAATTATATATTTGTCGTTGGATTTGAATAGTCAGCCGAGAAATTGATAATGGATAAGTTATTTTGATTAGGCGCCTTGTCAGATCAAGTCGTTTCATCGAGTTGTGAAATACGAAACACTTGCAGTTTTGCACAACCAAAACGAGGTTTGTGTTTAACTTGTGAGTTCGCTCATGACATTAATAATCGATTACGAGTATCGTTTGTTTTGCGTCGCACGGAAACAAGCGCGAGAAGGCATTAATCATCGAAATGAAATTGTTATCAATATAGAGGAGAACGACAAAAGATAACGAACGTACAAAAAGGATTAATCTGATCATAAGAATATCAAAATGGAAATTAATTCGTTCGAGCGTCATCCGTGACGTGTGTACGAATATATATATAAGCAAAAAAAAGGTGTAATGCGATTCGTTTGTACGGCCATTCATGCCTTGCATACACGCTTCAATTACCGTAATGGCCGAAACATTAACTATTGCGTGATCAATTTATGATGGACGCCATTACACAAATACGATTTAATGCCAATAATTTTCACGCTGCGAAAACTTTTCCTCAAGGCAACTCTCGTAAACAAAAGTTACTCTCTGAGTACACAGTGTCAAGGTCATTTTAAAGTATGGTTACAACCTAATCAGTTCATTTCAATAACTCTTTCTCAATTTAATTCAATAATAATATTTCTATTTGAATCTACCAAGTATCATTTTTTGTATACATAAAAAATATTTAATGGGGGAAGGAGCATCAATGGCACACTTTTCAATTCAATAATATAAAAATAAATAGAAAACAAATTTCTACGTGTTTTTCAAGTAGCATCATCATTCAATAACCTCTGGCTATTGAATGATCAATAAGAGTAGTGATAATGCAAAAAATTATATAATTTAATATGATCGAGTTGACTCTATACAATTAAATAAAATTGTCTAACTATTGATCATGAGAATATTTTATTAACAATATAAATAATATTTAAGTCACTTTTTATCCTAATATCATATTAAAAATATAGCTACAATATGAGTTATAACATTTTAGGTGAGGCTTGAAATTTTATGTGTGTAAAAATAAATGAGAATAAGATTGTGAAGTCAGCAATGCATTTTCAATGGCTGGGCATGTATAACAATAAGTCTGATAAATTTTATATTTATGACATAAAAAGTTTGGAGAAACTGAACAACATTTTTGATTTGAATATTAATGTAATTTAAATTGTTTTTGAATCAAAAATTAGTGTAATATTTATTTTTCATGAAAAAATGGTCATTCAAAAACTCACCATTCATTTCTTATGAAAGATAATGTTTTTCAATAATTAATTTTTTTCATTGATGAACTTTTTACATGAACTAAACGTACAAAATTAAAATTACTTTATATCACAGGTGAGTGGAAAACGTCATTTCCTTTCCTAGAGCATAAAATGAGATAAATTATAATATATATAATGTATAATTTTACACTATCGGTATCACTTTTTCGTATAGTAACAGGAAAAGTACTAGTATAGTGTAATTGGCTATTTTTTCATATTTTGTTATAATTACGTTTCCATTGAGTGATTCAAGTGATTCATATATATGATATGAATTTCTCTTTTATTGAAGTTGGTGGTAAAACTTGTATTAGTTTTGTTCGCATAATTTGATCTCTTCTTTACAATGAAAATATTATAATTTTTTCCCTTCTAATCAACGAATTAATGAATCTGTTTATCTGAATTAATTGAAACTCTAGTTTCGCTGTTAATCTACCGGGACTTTGAAATCATTTCGACGTTCTCGTACAAAACCTATTATTCAAAATCAATTGCTGTTGTCTATAGTAAATTTTGTTTGATTCGATTGATTTAGCAATCGATTTTGAGTGATGCATTTACGGATTGAGACGAATAGAAAATCGATTTCCGTTAAAATGAAAACAGTTCGCAGAGATACAACGTTTTTATTGTACCAACTATATATAATGTTTTGAGCCAAAATATATTAAAGTAAATTAGTCGATTTTCTAAAATAGATAAAAATGCATCTTAATGGAACATTTTAAACTCCATATTAACATCGATGCTGCTTCGTTCTTCAATTAATTTCCCTTACTGAACAGTGATTATGCGTAGTTGAACTATGTTCAATAATTAAAATTTGCAGAAAAATTTGAAACATAATGTCATAAACTGACAAATGAACCACTTTGTTCTATGTATGGATATTTGTAAGTCAATTTTGATATTACGCCCATCAATAATACAAAGTAGTTCATTTGTCCGTTTGTGACATTATGATTTTAATTTTTCTACAAATTTTAATTATTGAACGTTGGTCGACTATTTGCATAATCACCGTTTGATCACAACTGCACCAGAAAATTAAATTACTTCCCCTGTAGAAATTTGTGCTGTGTGCTGCATGTAAAATTTACATTTGATATTGTCTTAATAAAAAAAATAAATTGTTTCATTGATTGCTTTTTTTTTAATTTTAATATGGCTGATAGTTTCCATCAAGGTTATACGATGAGAAAATCTTTACTGAGCCTGATCTGATTTGCCACAAATACGGTTTTCTGGTCAGGCTCCCATAAAATTTCTGATCAGAACCTTATCGAATCAGTGGGCCCTAATCGGGCCCACTGATTTGAATCCGGCTTTTGTGCTATGGTACCCTGGCCAAGTCCACAATTCACTGCAAAAAATCTCTTCTCTGTCAAACGTCTGAGATTGAGTAACTTTATATCTCAAACCGATTTTTTTTCTGAAATGTTGTGTATACGAAAAAAATAATCTGATTTCAAGATCTGTCGTATTTTGAATTCAGAATAACTTATTATACTGAATCCGAAATGATTAATTACATTTTAGATTATTGCTGTAAATTAAACACAAATTATGGCATGTATCAAAGAAATTAATGTTTTTGTTAGAAAGAAAATTAAAATGTTGGAATTAGTTTATGAAAAATTTAAAGCACTATTTACATAAAAATGATTTTTATTGAACAACATTTTTTATGTTTTATCGAGTATTTTTTAATTGTAAAAATTTGAAATGTCGTTTATCAATTCAAACTCGTGGGGTAAGATATGAAAATATTCATAAATATTGGGACAAACATCATATTAATTTTAGATTTGATTTTTTGTTGTGCGTTGGCACCAAAAGTTTCCTAGGGCTTGTAACGTGGATGAGGGTCAATAGCACGCCCCTATCAAACATTACTCAGTAAAATATAAAATTGAATGCTAATGATAAAAATGTTGCATTTTTGATCATGAAATTTGTAGACCGATTTTTAAGATTACATGGTTTTTCCTGAATTCATCAATTTGATATACCATAAAAATGTTGTCGAAAATGTTGAAATGTTTAAGTTGCATTTCTAAGAAATACCACTCAAGCAAGTTAATTAATCTGCGATGGCAGAAAATGGAATTTTTTTAATTGATTGTAAAAATCGATTCGCATTGTTTTTGCGACAAATCAAATGAACGACGAACGTTCATCTTAAATGCGGTATGTAGTTATAATAAGTAAGACTATAATATAATAACACGTCTGTAACCGTACATTATAAAAAAAGTGTGGTACAATAATGAGAGAAATGATCACAGAAACAACACTTTTCGCACTTTCTAGAAATCAGAGATGTCTTCTAAGTGATGTTTTAACAGCTTCAAGTTGCTCATTTAAGAATTCCTGTGGTCTCAAAAATTAGTTTGAGAAATACAAAGTGTATGGAATTAGATAGTGAATTCGTATCATCCAAGATGGATAAAAAAATAGTTTTAAAAAATTAATCTGTGAAAATATACCCAACATTCTTATAATGTGATTTTTTGCAATTTTATTTTTTGGAATTAAAAAATTATTGAAATGAAAATAATTAAAATATTTTTTAAATTATTTTTATTAAACGGAAATAAATTCCGTTAAAACAAAATTTCGAAAAAAAAATTTCTCTTACAGATCTATTTTGTTAAAATCGATTTCAATTCATGTAAAATATTGACAACGATTTCTGCATTGATCCGATGCAATAATTTTAAGTTGAAACATTTCTTTTTAAAGTTGAGAGAACTAAAGTTAATTTAAATATATAAGTTCAACAGATGGAACCTGCTATTAATTTATGTAACACGATTCAAATAATACGAGTATAGAAGATTGTAGTGCATTGAGTATCTTCTACATATCAGGAAGAAGGTGTATGCTAGAGCCTGTACTCGAAGGTGTTATTCAGTGAGTATATCATGTTCAGCGTGCCATCCCACGTTCGAATGAGATTGTGACAAATTTGGTATTGCAGAATTAACATGTAAGACCTGTACTTAACGCAGCGTATTTCTATCGTTCAATGATAATTCAAATGCAATAAATAACTCTAATATATATTTAATGTTTACGTGTATAGCATTAATCGAATATTTATATGAACTCTCTTTTTTTATCTGTTTCATAATTTTTGTTCACAATTTTACGAAGGTAAAATTAAAAAATATTTGTTTTCTAGTAGGTACATAATTTATTCTTGTATTTTTTTGTTTTTTTTTTTTTCAAATCAATGTATAAATATGATAAATTTTTTTTCACTTATAGTTAATTAAAAAGTTTACATTAAAGTTCAATGAATCTAAACACAAAAAAAAAAAAAAATTCTCTAAACAGAAGCTGGAACGATAAAACCAATTTAGATTAGAAACTTATTTATTTGCTTACGGGCAGATAAAGCAGCAAGTGTGGCGCAACGATATGGTTACACCTAAAAAAAACTAATGTCTCTCCGTACATATAACTGCTATTTAATATCAATGTCTTAAATTGTGCCCGATAATTACTTATTGATTCGTTCAAATTATGCTTATAGATTGGATAAAATGTTGACTCGATGAATTCGATACGTCTTGCGGATTTAATCAGCAGCATCAGAAAGGTTATATGAAATATACACATGTGTGCGTGGCTGTGCAATTTTGCTTGAAAATTTGCCGGACGGGATGGAAAATTGTTCAAAATGACAAATTGTGTCGACCGCAAGAATGCGCAATTAAAAAAAGGCGTGCAAAATTTGCGATAATTTTTGTGTACGAGCGCAGATAATGTGAAAGATCGGCTCTGTGTGTATATTGCAAGTTGATGCACAGTGCTCGCGTTTCCCGCCAAGCGAATTGTATGTAACGCCGGTGGATCTCGATCTTGGCGAAATGATTAACATTACGCATACCGGTTTGCGGGGATACTTCCTTCACTTCACCTGTGTATATCTACTCTGCATTTAGTTTTTTGCTTTTCACGAATACCGCTTAGGAATCGTCGTTGCGCGAAGCTCTATTAACTCTTCGCGCTCGTTTACAAGGGTTTGACATTAAAATTTATCTTTTCCGGCCATGCGTCGCGCGGCAGCGCAAGAACGCTCTCGTAATATTTATTTTTTTTTTCTTTCTTTTGCGTTTTTAATTTTTTTGCTCCGCGCATTTCACGAAACGAGTCACTCTTTTTCCGTGAGTGCATCAGTAATTTAAATAATTTTTGAACGTTAAATTCAGCGCTTTCAGCATTTTTCAAACCGGCCGACTAAATAATTTGCATGATACGCGCAATAAGTTATAATTATGATAATTCCGCTCCGATCATTGATTCGCGCGTTTGTTTATGTTAATTTTTAATTGATGGGTTATTATGTTACTACCGGTCGCTTGAATTTGATGTACGTTTAACGCGCTTTCTGCAACGCTTTAATTAATTAGCCAAAGTTTGCGCGGTTATTTAAATTTGATTTTACATTCCCCGCTCTACATCATCTCAAACATCTCTTCTCTTATATACACCAAAAATATATGTCACACTATTTATCATAATTGTATACATTTCAAGAGGTTTTTGTATGCACTCTCATTTTGTTTGACCTTTTTCAATCATCTCTCTCTCTCATATGCGTTATTCTTTTTGTAATAAAAAATTGACAGCTTTGTGTCTATTTGCATGAATCAAAATTACGTGACAAGTACATTTTTCCGGATATAATATGAAGCATAGAACTCAAATAATACGGTACATTACACTCAATTACCTGCACAATGAATAACATTTGCTTATCTCTTACTTTCGCGATTTTATCTACCATCGTTCCTAAGTTAAAACTGCTTTTGCACTGCAATTTTTTTCCGATTCTATGTTACGAATTTATGATTTTCTTGGTTGACTTGTAATGTCGAGATGAAATGTTTGTAATAATTTTGATTTATCAATCAGATTGCAATTTCAGATTCAAATGTTGTTATGACAACGTAGAAAACAAAAAAACTACACTTTTCTGAATGTGTCGAATAAAATATGTTTGATTCAAATAAAAAAAATGTGTCCACAAACTTTTTTTCGTTACAATTTCGGAGGCGTTCAAAGCCGTCAATAATCAGTCATATAATTATATACATTGGGCCAATAAATCGATCATTGGATTTTTTAATCCGCGCGAGGTTTTGCGTTTAATCAAGAAAATTTCCAGCGAAATTAATCCGTGGAATTTTTCTTGACTCGAATGTATTAATTATAACTTAGACGTGGGACAGCGTTGCCAAATCGGTCCTCTGAATTACGGCGCATTACACTGTCGTTGGTCAAACTCTGTCGGTAACACGAATATTTATACGCGGATGCAAATGTAGCAGGCAGCGTCGCGGATCAACGATCCCTCCTCCGAAATCGACGCCCGATGAATTGAAACAACATTTTTCGCCCACGCCCTAATGTGCCCAGGGACGATTGAAACTTCGACATCCTTACGTCTACTCATTAAGTCGCGCTTTATTAAGCGTAGCGTAAATTTCTGGCGGCTCACTTTGAAGCTTTGCCGTTTTTGCCAGGAAAAATTTTGAGGACCGCCAAAAAAAAATAAACGAATAACGTCTGAAGAGACGAGTACAAAATTACGAATTTAAATTGGAATACCAATTTCATAAACGAAAGTATTTTTTTAATCAAACAGAAAAAAATCATCACTTTTGGGATTTGTTACATTATTTTATCTTTTTTTTTATAATTTTTGAAAAAAATGAATCAAAGAGCTTAAAAACTTTATAAGAGATAGACAGTGTGGAAAAATTGTGCGAATTTTAATTAATATTCCGCAATTAGTTGTTGTTTGGTTGTTCGTCGTTTTCGCCTGATGAGCTTAAGAAATTTTCAGCGCGACCCTTTTTGAACGCATTGAAACACTCTCCTCGCTTACGACGACCCAAACTTGCAGCGCCGTGTAAGCGGTTGCATCGATGACAGTGACTGTGAACTGAATCCAAAAATAGAAGGGGATAAGAATATGTATGCATCTAGTCCATTAATGGCTCGGTTAAGTATTTTTTCGCAAGCCTCCATGACTTATTCTCTCACTTCATTTTAGTTTCCACTTGTTATTGTAACGAAATATTTTGCATTAAATAACAAAACTTTTAATTCTATGCAACATAATATTCCCTTCAAATGTATTTTACATTTTTTTTTTTCAAATGTGGAAAATTATTGTCCAACAAGTAATGTAATTTTTCTGATTCAACAAAGTTTTTTCAAAACTTTTCTGACTTTATAATATTTTGCAAATTTGGTATGTCATTAGAAAATTACGAATGGTATGAAAATAATTCAAGTCTATTTCAATTCAACACCTCCTGCGTGGAAGTGAAAAGTTTTGGGAGACTTTGAGAGCTTGACCTGAACATAATCCAAACATCTTCCAAGCTGGCCAAAGACTGCCCGAGGTCTCTATCCGAACTTTACATTTTCCGAGGGTGCTGACTTGGTAAATAGTGCGCTTTCCCAGCTAAGCAGATTTGCCTCAATTTATTTAGAATAATTGCGGAAATCAACTTACGATTTTGTACTAATTGGAGTGTGTTTTAAAAAATCCGAATCGAACGAAAAACATTTCTCATAAATGGCACCATCATTTTTTTAAAACCCACTTTTTTGTTATTAGATGATTAATAATTATACGAAAACATTACACCTTCGTTAGTGCCAATGGAAATGCACGCGAATGACGTAATCATATGTTATTCGGACAAATTACCAGAAATCACTACTTATATTCAAACAATTATCTACTGTTACGGAACATTTATCGCTAACATACATCAAAAATTGTTTTACAAGTTGTCATTATATTCTACTAGTTTTCTCTTTTTTGTACATAAAAACATATAAACGTACGTATATCATAAAACCAAAAGGTAAAACATAAAAACAAAACGAAAAAAACAAAAAGAAACAAAATAAGATACATTTTCTATCACGTTATTGATATAAGAACACAAAACTAGCATCAAAAAATTAAAAAAAAAAAAACATTTTGACAAATATTTATAATTGTACATAAATCTCGTTGTTTCACAAACACAAATTGTAGCAAACATTTTGTTTTCTGCAAATTGAAAATCTCAATAGCGTCTCGGTAAAAATATTAACTAGCTGCACTTGGCAATGAAACAGCACATTACGAACTATAAAATTACATCGTAAAAGATACGAACTATAATGCAAGAGTGTGAACGTCCTCGGTAAATCTAACTTTGAGACGAAAAAAAATGTAACGTTTAGAAATAACGAAAAATGGAGAGGGGGGGGGGCAGAAAAAAAGATGATGAGGGGAATGACGAAAGGACTCAAGACGGTTACACGAAATGATAATAAAGATAAGAGGTTGCAAGGGTTCAGAGGTAGTTGACTATATTTGTTGAAAGAGTCGCAATATTTGGATACGTGTTTGTAGTCCGCGAGCATATTCTAGCGATGCGTTCGGGTTGTACGAATGCATGAACGAATGGATAAGAGAAGGAGAGGGAGGGAAAGAGGGATGGAGATGAAAAAAAAAGAAAAAAGAAAGAGAGTGAGGGCAGGGATACTCCATCGCTGGGAGAGTTCGTATTCGATCGGGGCCCCGCTGACCCCCTCGGAGCACTGTCTCATCGTGCTCGTTTAGACAGTAACGTTCCCCTCTGACCCTCATCCACCATCAATCTAACGCGCTTTGTCACAAAGAGCGCGTGCGCGGGTGCGTATGAGCGCGTGCAAGCGTGTGCTTAGGCCGTAAGCAAAACGTGGTTCCTTGCCCTCTGTTGCGTATTTATATCTAAAGAGTACCGAGCCGAGCGCATCGCGGAATGCACTGTCGAATCGCCATTTAGACTAATCCTGTTCTCAAACAACACTGCGAGTCATGTTCAAAGTGTCGACGCACCGCACTTTGTTACTCGATATATACCCCAACTTTTCACGTTCGTCAAGCTCACGTATTACGTCAACGGCCGCGGCTTTTTTGTTCCCAAATCCAAGCCTACTTCAAACTTACCTCAACACGTCGTTTAACATTTTCTATAATCATTTTGCATATCCCTGCACTGGATAACAAAGACATAAATTTAAGTGCAAAAATGAATCGTTCAATCTATGTACAATAATTGTTAAGATTTGTTTATTGGGTAAGAACAAAATATATATAAAATTTGGTAAAATTTTGTAAATTTTGTGGTAAATACAAAGTAAAGTTTTTCATAATTAAAGTATTTACAGTCTTTATAATGTATGTAACGTGACTGACTGACATAATTTAATTAACAACGGTTTAAAGTTTATTACTTTAGAATAGTTTATTGATTTTAAGAAAAAATGTTTAAAATAATTTAATAAATAAATTTTCATTTATTTTATAACTAAGTTAATCTAATTTATATATTACCCTTACAATTAATTGACAGACAAATTCATATATGAAAACATAATAAGCTCTGTACCTTTTCGTCCTAATATATTATCTACCACAGATACATTAAAAATGTTTTATTCTTTTTCATTGTTATTTCTGTGGTGAATTGCAATGTCTGTTAATTATTTACGTATTTCCTATACTCTTATCTGGTAATGGCAATTGTTCCACAAATTTGTTTCGTACTTCACACGGTTTTACATTTTTTGATACATTTTTGATTGGTCTATCCATAATTGACAAATCTTTGTACAATTTATTTGTTGATAACCGAAATTTCCAATTAAACCAAAATTCATGAATCAATCAAATTTTGTATTAATTGATTTAATTTTTCACAGTGGCAAAGACACTTTCCTAATCATCTAATAAACTTTGTCTGTCTAGATGTTTTTTTTATTATAAAGAAAATGAATTTGAAAATAGAATCAAAAAGATCATATATAATTCACCGCATAAATTAAACGTTGTCGTTTTCGAAAATAGGGAAAGTATTTAACGTAAGTGACCATTTTCAACAATTGTCATCGCACTTTTGCGTTGCCTATTCTTAAATCCTTTAAGTGAATGAGTTTCGCAGGCTGAGAAAGAACATTCTGAGAAGAAGTCAAGCTAAATTAGATAAGCTGGTCTCTAATGTGTACGGTTGCAGAGCAACCGAAGTGATTTTCAGTCCATAATTTTATCACCACGTTTCAAATATCCCAAAATATATAAAAGTTCTTTCATTTTCAATTTTAACATTTTCAGATATCTGGTTGAAAAAAAATCATATTTTATAATTCATTCCGAGCGAGCTTTATTTCAATCAAAAAAAAGGCAATAAAAGATTTTGATGTGACTATATTGCAAATCAGATAGCATGACAATCGTGAATATTTTAGTTAACGATAATAATATTGTTGGTACAACAGTGTGTTGTTAATATTTCATTGGGTATCCGAGCAAAATTTTTGCATTATAACAATGTGGATTAGACAGGTACAATTGTTCATTATAAATTCATTTCTCAAATTATTTGTAGCTATGTCAATCTTTCAACATTGCATTATAAATAATGTACAACTCTAAATATATACTCTGACATGCAGAAAAAATCCATCATAAGTAATTTGTTATTAATATCTAGGTGATAATTTATTACCTGGTTGTTAATATTTTTATCTTATCTTGAAGGGAAACTTTTATTTAGAGTTTTAGTTCACTTATCAGCATTTAGTGTATCTATCAATCTCAATTAATCTGAACTGAATGAAAAAAAAGATGATTCAAAACACTTTATTGTCCAATTTAATTATGTATGTACCTTTGAAACCTAAAAATGTTGATATTTGTTTGTAAAACGTGAAAGCACAAAATATGTATTTCGTAGAATATAACAGCAAGATTTGTTTGCACCAAAACTAATCCTCTTTCTTAGTACAGTACGTTATATCTGTACGTAACATATCCATTAAAAGCGCCCAGCAGCAGTATATCTCAGCGTGCGAGACGCATTCAGTGTGATGGCACTTGAGCATCGTAGCTCTGAAAGCAGCGGGGGTTGCGGGGCCACGGAGAAGAGTGCGCCTACTGTCAAAGATGAGGGGAAGATTGCTATAACACATACAGTGTTTTTCCAGCCCAAGACAAAGCTGATTGTCATTTACAGATGCAGCTTCATTAGGCACACAATCTTCAAGATCTATACAGTAACCAAATTGGCGCATTCAGAATATAAACCCAATGTGTGTTTTATGAGTTTCAGAATTTTAAAACCGGGTCCTGACCGATCATTTGGTAAGTGCAAAAATAAAGCAAGTTCATTTTTGTATGCACTCGTCATATAATCAACAAGCTAACCATACAACAAACTAAGAAGCAAAGTGACTAAGCGCCACGCGTACCACATCAGTAATCTGTTGCGCGACTGTTTCGCTAGCATGTCCACTTTCAAACCCCTCTGAAACTTGTTGTAACATACTAAACTTTTCACAATATACGACAATCTAATAGCACAAATCATTCGCCCAAATCAAAACACGAATTTCAATTTCCTTATGTCTTCAAAATCAATGAAATGAGATTAATAATTAATACGTAATAAGACATAATTGTTTCGAAATAAAGTCACAAATTTGAACGTATACATCGTTTGGGTAAATGATGTATTTGATGTTTATACGAGTATAATAGTGACTTTTGTTTACCGAAGCATTGCACACATGTACGCCACGAGTATGGTCGCTGAAAGAGAAATGACCTACAGTGATTGAACAATCTGCGAAGCAAATCCAATGATCGCATCGTCAAGTTTGCACGACCAGTCCCCATGAATCACATTTTCGTCGTACAATCATTATGCTAAAGACTTATTTCAAATTAAAATCTCACCCAATGACTGGTGATTTATATTCTGTGTAAATGCAAACTAAATTTCAATAATAAAACAACATTTTTATAATCAAAAATATTGACAATTTTTGTTCGTCGTTAAGAATTTGATTTTTGAACAATAACTTAAATTGTAAACGAATGATTATTTTTTTTTTTTTTTTTTTTTTTTT
>JAQQRF010000097.1:0-103151 GCA_030523145.1 Trissolcus brochymenae
ATAAATAAAAAATCAAAATAATTAATAATATTTATTATATATAATAAAATAATAACAAAAAATAATATTATATATTTTTTTCATTGTATTATACGCTAAACGCAATTAAAAACATGAATTTAATTAAAACGACGTTTTACGGTGATATAACGTCGGTATAGCAGTCTGCTAGGTCGTTGTTATTATTTTAACGATGACATCCGCGGACTGCTACGTCTCCGTTAAGTCACCGAATATCATCGTTATGTTTACGATATAACCTCGTTTACGGTCTCTCTAGACACATCGTAATTTTTTGCATTATTCTTATTATTATTATTAAAAAAATGACATATTTATAAATTAGTTATTTAATTAACATATCATATATAATTCAGTTCTCGTCCGATTCAGAACAATAATAATATTTTAGACTCTTCAAAAATCAATAGCTATTTAAAATTTTGATTTTGATCAAAAACTTGTAACAACTGAAAAGTGCTTCAAAAGATTGTTATTTTATCGACTTATTAATAATCTATTGTTTATAACGAAGATGCAAAAATAAGCATTCTAAAACATGTATAAGTTACTTATAGCGCGACATATTTTGTCAGAAACATTGAACGAATTTGAGTAATCTATTTTTGAATTTAGGTTCGAATGTAGTCGTTTTAGGTGCATATTCCGCCTCAATTATTTATTAATTTTATGTATCTTAGATAATGGCTATGAAGAATTGTTTATTCGCATGCCAGGTTCTTTATTTATTTATTTACCGATCGCCCACAACAAGTCCACATTCAGAACAGATCATATCCCCAGCCCGATAATCTTCAATTAAATCAGCATCTGGATGGGCATAACATGCCACCTTGTTAGTTCCCTCTCTGAAAAAATAGCGAATTTGTTTAGTCTCTCTGTTTGGATATCAAAGATATGTACGTCAAACAAAAATATTCAATTAAATTTAAAGAAAAAGATGAGATGAAACATTTCGATCATAACCTCAAATTATATCTTTAGATTCTATTTTATATCATATTTACAGATGAAGTGATTTTAATTGGGACAAAATCCCCCTATCACTTTTAACTAACCTTCCAGGTGCTGGCATTTTGAACAAAGTATACAAAAACTAAATAAATAATAATAACTTTCAAAAAGGAACAGAACGATTTTTAACACTGCTTCAACAATAAACACTATTCATAACAATTCAAAACAGAATCCACAGGTGCACTGGTTACGCTCAAAACCCATGACGTTTCAATTTTTTTCCTGCAAGCCACTGTGAAAGAGATTTCTTAAATGCCTCTCTCTTTCACAATTCTTGTGATTCGAAATAACCAAAACAATCCGCGTTATCTTTGTCTCTTGCTCATTGAGAAAGAGAGTGAGTTGCCTCACTTCCCGCAGCCAACTTCAAGTTGGTGTTTGCAAAACATTGGAAACCGATCTAGGTTAAGATTCAAACTAAGGTTATAAACAATAATAAAATAATAGTTAACTGAACCAATGTGAGATATTAAGGAAATGAATATTTTTTAAAATTTTAATTATACAAACACATTTTATAAAATCAAAATGTCAACCGACAAGAATTTATTTGAGGTGAATAATAATGAATGATAATTTTATTCAATGAAAATGTTGAGCAGTACACGATAACACCTATATGATTTTTCAGTTACCTTTTGGTGCTCCCCCGATTTTACCGAGCTTTGAAGAAGAGTTGAAGAACTTGATAGAGTGTCCTGAAAAATTGCCTATCCACCAGCTTGATAATGTTCAATGTTATTGGCCAAGGAAATACGAGCTCCAGCAGTTGTTGAATTATGATCTGGCTCCGATTGGCACAAACATCAAATTTTGCAGGGATCCAATCTCAGGAACAATCGGAGATGTTCATGAGATTAATCTGCCCGGTGTTGGCAAGACATCGAAAAATTCCATGTCTATGGACAGGGCGCCAGGTCCACCCTGCGATGGAGTCAGAGGTTTAATAAAATATAATTTGTATTTTAAATGGAGATTTATGTTATTTAAAATGAGATAGTATATTTGGTTTATTCATTTTAGGAAACCCAAGTAACTTTTTATTCTGGCCTGGAGGTTTTGACGAGCCAGAAAAAAGTGAATGCGATTTACAGATTGACATCGATTTTGAAAATAATCTGAAAACTTGCGCCAGAGGATTGAAATCTGGTATCAAATTCCAGCCCGATCGCAAAACTCCGAAAGCTAATCAAGATGAAGAAGAAGAAGAAGTCAACTCAAGTGAAAACGTTAAAGAAAGTCAGATAAATCTGATGCAAGTTGTTGATGAGGAATCTCAAAATTTGAACGTTTCCTGTGAGAAATTTGTTAAGGAGCCAGCAGTCAAGGTCAAGCATGAAACAGAAATCGGTGTACCTGATGTGGACGAGCAACTAACCGAACTGTCGGCAAGCCATAAAATTCCTGTACTGAAAATATCAGAGAATACAACCCCCAAGATGAAGTGGGCAGAGCAGCTTAATGTTTTGTTACCTGTGACTGATTTTAATAAGAAGGTGCCCGATCCTGCTTTGACTTTTCCTTATGAGCTGGATAATTTTCAAAAACAAGCTATCATTAAGTTGGAAGAAAATTGTAACGTTTTTGTTGCCGCTCACACTTCTGCAGGTAAAACTACTGTCGCTGAATATGCCATTGCGTTGAGCCAGAAACATATGACTAGGTATTGCTTTTTTTTGCCTCTCACTCTTTGAATGAAAAAGAAAAATAATAAACTCATCAATAGAACAAATGGAAGAAACATTTTATTTTCAGAGCAATATATACGTCACCAATCAAAGCTTTGTCCAACCAAAAATTTCGTGAATTTAAAGAAAAATTTGAGAGTGTTGGTCTCATCACCGGTGATATACAAATTAATGTATCCGCGTCGTGTCTTATCATGACAACTGAAATTTTACAGTCTATGTTGTACGGAGCTTCGGAAGTTATCAGAGATTTGGAATATGTGATATTTGATGAAATTCATTACATAAACAATGAAGATGTAAGCATTATTGGAAATTATTTTTCAAATAGGTGAAACAAAATCTATAAGTTATATTCATTTGTGAAAACTCATTATAATTTCACAGCGTGGACATGTTTGGGAAGAGATCGTGATATTGTTACCACCGACGGTGACCATTGTTATGCTCTCGGCAACTGTGCCAAATCCTATCGAATTTGCCAACTGGGTTGGGAGAATCAAGCAGAGAAAGATGTATGTGATAAGCACCGTGCAAAGGCCAGTTCCTTTGCAACATTTCTTGTACTGTGGGTACGACATGAAAAGAAAGGACGACGTTTTTCTTGTGGTCGATAAAACTTTTAATCAAAAAGGGTAAATAAATGCATACATACGATTTTTTAAAAATTGTTTTAAAGATTTATAAATAAAAAATTGTATAATATTTGTGAATTTGTTTATACAGATGGAAAGATGCTCGTGACGCGATGGCAAAGATGTATGACAAAGATAAGGGCAAAAAAGAGATGGAAGGGAAGGAAAAAGATAACAGAGATAAAAAGAAACCCAAAAGAGAGTACTACAGAAAAGAACACAAAAGCGAAGCTCAAAAATGGGCCCCATTGTTGGAGCACTTAATAAACAATGTAACCGTTCTTCATCCCTTCCTTGTTGAATTGATTCATTTATTTAAAATATTTTAAAACGTTATTTCAAAACATTTTTCTGGTTACAGGACAAACTGCCGGTAGTTGTTTTCACATTTTCTCGAAATCGTTGCAACAGCACTGCGAGGTCGATGAAGCGTTCGTTGATTAGTGAAGATCAAAAGAACGAAGTTTTACAATTTTTCAAAATTTCAATCAAAAGATTGAAAGATTCTGATGCAAGTTTGCCCCAGGTCAATATGATTCGAAATCTATTAACTCATGGAATCGGTATTCACCATAGTGGCATTTTACCTATCCTCAAAGAAATTGTGGAAATGCTGTTCCAAAAAGGTTTAGTCAAGGTTAACAACATTGTATATTTTTCAAACATTCAAACAAATGGAACTTGTTTACTTTAATGATAATATTTTTGTCAAATTGCAGATACTATTTGCAACCGAAACTTTTGCGATGGGTGTCAATATGCCCACAAGAACAGTAATTTTTGATTCGATTTCAAAATTTGATGGCAACTCGTTCAGGCTTCTTCACCCTACAGAGTACATACAGATGGCCGGCCGAGCAGGCCGTCGCGGTCATGATACGATCGGCACCGTTATGGTGTTATGTATAAAAGAAGTCCCTGGATGTCAGAATTCGTTACAGAAAATGATGTGCGGAGAGCCCCAAAGTTTGCAGTCGCGTTTCAAAATCACTTACTCCATGGTCTTGCATCTGAGGCGACTCAGCGAGACAATCTCCGTCAAGGATATGATGCGTCGATCCTTCGGCGAAGCTGGTACCCAGCACAACCAGAAGCAGTGCATGTTTGAACTTGAACAAGTGGAAAAGGAACTAGCGGGCATGAGAACCACAGATGATGATTACCATAAGTTTAGCGACTTATATGACCTGATGATCAAATATAAGAGCCTCTCGGATAGGCTGAGATCACTGCTCTGGTTGAAAAAGAACGCCAAGTTGTTGAAAGAAGAACGAGTCCTTGTAATTTCACATAATCAACATATTAACAAACTTGGCGTCATTCTCTCGATTGAGAACAATATTTTCAAAGTGTTTGTACTTAAAGAGGAGTATGATACAAAAGATGAGAATGTCCCAGATCTTTGGTACAATTTGATCGCACTTAAAAATGATAACATTTATATTCCACATGGTATGATTACTTATGAAATAGTTACGATGAATGCTTCGAGCATTATCAGTGTTACTGGACAGACGATCAAGTGCGAGATACGTCAGATTTTGAGTAACTGGGATAACAGAAAAATTTATAAATCAAGGTAATTTGTATTGTGGAATATTGGATTTTTGAAACCGTTAATACTGATTAAATATTTTTTTACAGAAATCCTGCACCTAATCAAGCCTGCATGAAACTCATCGATCAACTGGTAAAATTATCGATGGATTCTCTGATAAACCCGCAATGGCTTAAATCAACTCCTTCGAACTTCGATAATCCAGAGATGTTAGAAACATTCTACCTGATGGTAGGATTGAAAGCTCAGATAGATCAGTACCCGATTAACAGTTTCGAGGATTTCGTACAAAAATTTGAACCGGTATTTAAGTACAAGCAGTTGCTTGCTAAAAAAGAAAAGCTACGACAGACCCTCAGTGGAGAAACTATGATGCATTATGCTGAGTATAAGTCGAGGGTGGAAATCTTGAAGTCGCTTGGATACATTGACCAAGATGAAAGAGGCAATTATTTCAATTCAAATTAATTAGTTAATAGTTAATTGATGAAAACAATAATAATAAATCAATTTTTCATGGTTGCTTTTAGTAACTCTTAAAGGGCGTGTTGCCTTGGAAATGGGAACACACGAGTTATTGTTAACCGAATTAGTATTAAAGAATATTCTCACCGATTTGGATCCGGCAGAAATTGCTGCCATGTTATCTGCTCTCGTTTTCCAAAAAAGAAATAAACCAAACGACTTTGAAAAGCCGAAAGAAGAAGCGCAAACAAAATTAATGAAGGTGTGTTGATATGACATAAAATGGCTAAAACGGTTGAAAGTAATTGACATATAACCGAGTTGATCATGATTTTTCTTTTTATTTTTAGTTGCAAAAACTAGTTGAACAGGAATTTGAAATATTGGATGAGAAAGAAAGATTCTATGAGCTTCCACAGTTGGCACCGATTAATTTTGAACTGACCAATGTTGTATACAAGTGGGCAAAACAGGAGTCTTTTGCAAGTATTATGAAACACACGGATGTCCAAGAAGGAATAATTGTCAGGTGCATCCAGCAATTAAATGAAATATTGCGTGATGTTCGTAACGCTGCCATAATAATTGGAAATCCGATTTTAAAAACCAAAATGGAACAAGCATCGACTGCCATCAAAAGAGATATTGTCTTTGCTGCGTCTTTGTACACACAAGATTAATAAGCAGATTTGTTATTTTTTAATCTTATAATTCAAGTTATTATGTATGAAATAAAATAAATTTTTTTTTTTTGATAACTTTGATTATACAGTAAAAGTTTAGCTAGCTAACCATTTGGCTAACTAACGAAATGATATTTGGCTATTTAATACTTCCCATCAGATCTGTCATTCCCACTTACACCCTTCTTTTTTGATTCGCTTGATTCGAAATTCAAATACAGCAAATGTGGAGATTTAACGTTTTTGACATTGACTTTTTGTGCATTTGTATTTTTATTGTTCAATTGTTATCAATTCGCTTGCTTTTTTTGTAACGGTTCCATTTTCGAAAAAAGTTCACGTGTGAATGAATAACTTTCTCAAACGATATATTTTTAACAAGTTTTTTAATTTCCTAGTTTTATCACAAACCAATAAAATAAATCGGTTGATTCAATTTTGTTTATGTTGCGCTCGATAGAGGGGATATGACATTTCCCCGCTTTTGGTTAGATAGCCAAACGGCCGCTGTCATTCTGTTTGTAAGCTAGCCAAACTTTTACTATATTGGTATATTTTCGTTTTTTCTATGTACAGTTTTTTATATCAACATCTCCAAACCATTATAAAATGAATAATTTATAATTAAATTATTAAATATATATTTAAATAAATGAATTCAAATTTCATAATGGTAGCAGTATAAATAACATGTGTTCTAAACGGTAGCTAATCCTTTCAAACAATTAGCTAGCTTTTGAGTTTTGTAGTCAGATCTTAATTGAATGAAAGTTATAAGAACCGAACGATCCAACATTGCCTGAAACAAATATAAAATTCAATCAATCAATATTTGAATTATTATGAATTTAATTTTTAATGTTATATCTCGTTAAATATTAAGTCTGATGTCTTACCAATTGATCACCAGAACAAACTTGTTTCAAGTTCTCCGGTTTCACCAAAAGTAGATTGCAAAGTGCATGCAATGTATCAAACAATGTCGTCACGACATTTATGTTTAGATCCTTGACGCACTTTCTGTACTCATTCATATCACAAATAGCACACATAGCACCAGCAGAATTAAACTGAAACTGTTGTAAGTGCTCGTAAATGACTCTGTGAAATCGTATGCCCAATTCTGTGAGAACACTGTCCAGACTCTTGCCGTCCAAACTGTCTCGAATGTTTGCAATAGTCTCTTGCAGATATTTCGTCACCTCAAGACAAGCCGGAGTATTCAAAGTATTCCCGTCTGTTTCTGGTTTAAAATCAGTCTTCTTCTGTTCTGTTTGTAAGTAAAATTTAATCCAATTGACTATTACGTTGATGCTTCTATCGAGACCATTGTCTAACTTTGTTTCGATTTGCTCCAGATATGATTTCTTTTTGCTCGTACATTCGCCGTGTTTTGGTGTTGATCTGAAATATATACAATTCAAAATTTATTTCCAACCTAACATTTGCATTAATATTCTGGATAGGTAACTCACATGACATCGGGAAGTAAACTATCATTAAACTGATCCTCGAGGAGTCGAATGATGACATTGCACTGACGAATTAAATTAAAAAAGTGAATCTCAGGAGGGTTTCGGCCTTCTGGTTTGGGGATCCCCTGGAGACCCAATTCCAAAGCGTAGTCAACATGTTCATTAATCAAATGGTGTAGCAAAACATCAAATATCTGTGCAGCATTTGCTGGCAAATCACTCGGTTGAGACAACAAGTGACAACGCTGAAAAGCTTCTTTGCTTCTCTGCAACAATGCAATAGCTAACTCCTCAGATAGAAACGTCTCTCCTCCATAGTCCTCGAATTGTGCAATGTTCAAATTTGTTCTGGTGCTGATCGCTGCTTGAATGTCTCGCTTCAGTTCGTGAAACCCTCCTGATTGCAAGGGTTTCTTTTGATGATTTTTTGATTCATAATATTTCGTCAGGAGGGACGAAAGTTTGTCTCGTAGAGCTCTTACTTCAACTCTAAAAAAATTTTTTTTTGTTTTTAATAAAAATCACTAAAATATAGAAAACTGAAATAAACATAAGTATGATAATATGATCTTACACGACATAAGTATCCAAATGTTTCTGAAATATATTTCTGGTGAGTTTACCAAGATAGGCATCGTCACTGCCCATGTTGAAAGACTTGAGACTACTCGATAGTTTGACCGTTTTAGAATATAGGTCGTACAGATTTCTCAGATACTTGTCTTGATCGGTGCGGTCTATAAGTTTTGCGACAACGTACTTTTGGATCCTCAAATGATAAATATTAAGCACAAACTTGGCCATTACTTGCTCAGGGTTCATGAATATTTGTTGCATCAGGTGGTAATTCTTTTTACACATAGGCACTACCTCTTGGAACACGTCTTTGCCATTGAAAGAACTCATCTGACTTTCCTCTATGAAGGCGTCGATGCACTCAGGGTACCCTTTGAAGTGAGCCAAAATGGAGGCCAGTTTTTTCATCCGTGGCACATCGTCAAGGTTTTGAGCACGCACAAATTCTTCAATCAGGTTTCTCTCGACTTCGTCATACTTTGCACTTATCTTCTTTTTTGCATTTTCAAATTTTTCTGTCGGCAATTCTTGAGCTATTAGGTGTAATTTTTGAACGATGTCTGCTCTTTCTTCCAACTGAAATTCATTGTGTATATCAATAAAATGTACGTAAATAAATATGTAAATTTAAAGAAATATATAAAACACAATGCTACCATATTTTCCTCCGTAAAAACCGGATCCATCAAAGGTCCGGGACTCAAAAACTCAGAAAAATGTCTCATTAATTTTTGAGCCTCGACTGCTCTGGCCCTTGGAATGTTGACGCTTTCTAACTGATCTCCTAAATGTAAAACTTTGGTTGCAACAAAATTGATTCTCTCATCCAGCTGATGAAAAAGATCGATGGCATTACGATTCTTTTCCTGTAAGTCCAACATCTCAAGCATGTGCTTTGCTTCTTCTTCTTTTACAATCGATTCAAGTTTCTCGCACTTTTTCTGTTGACGTTCTTGAAGTATTCTTAGATCTTTTATAGCTTGCAGAAAAGTCTCGTGAATTGTGACAGGATCGAAGCTACCTTTTGACCCGTCTTTTGAAAGATCGTTGGTTGTTCGCCATGCAAGTCTTTCTACAAACTCTTCAGGGTCAAACGGATCCTACAAAATTAATTATTCAGTCGTACTATAATTATAATATATCATTGAATTACGTAAATAACAACATTTTAATTCATATTTAAATGGAATATTATTGTTCTTTTCAAAATGGATAATAGAGAGATGATAATTAGTATGAAGTGACGTACATCACTCAACCTATATTTATTATGGATTGATTTTATATGCTTTTCATCAGAAAGGTTCATTACTCGCGGAAAAACATTTCACATTTTGTTTACCTGTTCAAGTTCTTTTATATATTGTTGCATCATCTTGATTACTTTAAATTAAAAAACTTCTACATGAAAATGTTATGATGACAAGTCTCCAACTTTTATTTTGATTTTGTACAATGACCAAGGGTCTGCATTGTCTGCAACTCAATGTAAAAAGTGTTTTATTTCAAAGTGTTGGACACCAGACGGCGCTAGTGGTAACGATCTAGCAAGAATATGTCATTGATTCAAAACACAGGTTAAAAATTGAAAGAATAAGTTACAGAGCAAAAGGACGCGATATATTCAAATACATGAAAATTCTCGATTTTTTAAATTAATTTCCTTTTTTGTTCTAAATTTTCTGTTTCAATATTCCTAATCAATTTTTTTAAGGAAATTGTTACGAATTCAAATTTTTTAATTTTCTAAGATTTGAAAAACCATAAAAATTGTTCTTTTGATTTTTGTTTATTAATTTGTTGTCTGTGCGGCATATCCTCTCCACTTTACACCCTCAAAAAATTGGCCCTTGTGTCAATTTCGGGTCATCGTGCAACGTTTTCAAATTCGACCGTTCCGTCTACGAGAGGCTTTAACATCGTCAATGTCGATTACCTTGAAGTTACCAAGTCTTCAGTAGCATTTCCTCATTCCAAATAGCTACAATAGCTCCATAAACAGTAAACAGTAAACTTTTTTTTTGTATTGAATAATAGACAGATTTTGAATAATTAATAATTGATTCTTTACACTGAAATGTTATAATTATTAAAAGAAAAAAAATATTAAAAGGCATCAAAAGTTGACAATGATGTCGATATGTCTCAAGAAAATGTAAGTTCAATATTAAATATTACGAGACAATAATTATGATTAATTACTATTTTATGTCTCATTCGTTAGTACAAAATTTCGTCGAATCATTTCGCAGGTAGCAGGACAGGCAAACAAACATGCGATGTTGATGAATCAAGTGAGAATGTAAGTTAGAACAACAAAACATTACTCAACAATGTTATTGATTGATATTCATTTCATCATGAGTATTTTTAATATCACTTTTTTGCAGGCTAAAAATCTAGCAAAGGAAGATCCCATTGGTGCACCAGAAGAAACTGTAAGTTGGATCAACAGAATATTACTTGAATATATTAATGATGGTGCTGGTATACCAGAGAAAACTGTAAGTTTGACCAGTAATATATTACTTGACAATTTTATTGACAAACATATTCAAAACAGTTAATATAAAAATAAATATTTCTCATATCGTTTTTTCAATGTTCTGTTTTTATTGTTGTTTTCGTTGACCTTGGATGGTTATACAAAGACTGTGGTCTTTTTTGTTTTGTAATTTATTGCTGCGTTTCTCCACTTCCAGTTAGTGTTAAACAATTAATGAACGGAAATTATGAAAATTTTAAACAATCTTTTTTATTTATTTGAAAATTTTTAATTGATGACGTCATACGGAAACTGAAAAACGCAAGAAGAAACAAAATTTTATAAAAAAACATGACTTCAAAATATGCATACAAAGTTTACAAGAATAAAACAAAAAGCGTCATTATGGTGTGATATGAGATAAAGTAGCATGATGTGATGTATTGTGTGGCGTGCTATGGGGTAGTATCCTACCCCTTAGCACACCACAGGCCACCACTTTACATCATACCGAACAGCTCTACTCCACTCCAACTTGCTTCACAACATCTCACCCCACATTACCCTACACTACCTTACTATACCAACTAGGGCTAAATTGAATTCATGTTAAATTTCGAGGGCACAGTTTAAAATCGCTCAGAACGTGTTCATAAATTGAATTGAGAAATTCTATTTCTTAGAACAAGTTTACTGTTTAAACAAATGACATATTTTTAATAAAAAATAAGACATTTTTAAAGAAATATTATTTTTTAAGTTCTTTTACATTTTTTCATATATAATAATATCAAATTGGAATAATACTAATAATAAAACAAAATAATAATAATAATAAAAATCTAAAATCAAAAAATTTAAACTTTCAAAGTTAGCTCAGATCGAAGTAAGGTTTTTCTTGTGTACCGCTGACATTGGCATTACCCGATGTGCACCACGGGGAGGTCGCCAGTCGGATTTTGCACATCATGTTCCGATTGAAAAAATTGTAAAATTATATGATTGAAATATATTGAATATAATTTTACAAGTTTTTCAATCGGAGTGTGTATGTGTATGAGTGTACGTAGACGTGTGAGTGTATGTGTATGAGTGTATGTAGGCGTGTGAGTGCGTGTGTATGAGTGTATGTGTATGCGTATGAGTTAAATTGAAAATTTGAATCTTATTGGGCAAACCTGCGTTCCACCTTCTTTCGATGCCGAATCTTTGAACGCAAATCTTCTCTCGGCTTGGTTTGTTCCTTCTTCGAGTTCTTATTAGAAAAAATATTCACATGCTTCTCCACAGTCGATTTAGACCGTGGAATTATTTCCTCCTCTTTTGCAATTTTGTCCACCACTGGATCATTCAGAAAGTCAAAATTGTAGGATGTATCCAAGTCTATAACAACATCTGTTTTGATCTTCCTCTTCTTCCGAGTGTTTTCTTGTTGCGATTCATTTTCAATCTTTCTCTTCTCGAAGATGATGGGCACAGGTGTTCTTTTTGACGTATAACTCATTTTCTTAGTCACAATTTCGTCACTCCTTGGAGCTAGTGGTAAGTCATCCAAGAGCCCATCAAAGTTGAAAGAAGTGTCCAAGTCGATGATGTCCAGGTCGTCTTCAACTTTTTGTTCCAGATCATCACTGAAATCTTTGTCAGAGATTTCTTTTTCTGGAGTCGATGATCGATTTTGATTAAAATTCTGAACAGGAATGATCTCGATCAAATTGGAGTTACTTCGAGGATGATACTGAGACAACTTCTTGTTTTTAATTGTTAGTAAAGCTTCTAATCGCAGAGCTTCAAGTTCATTATCCTCTTCCGTCACGATCGCTGGATAACTCACACGTTCACAGGCCATGATTAGATGTGCACTTCACAAGAGATCCAAAAAACTTGGAGCGAAATTTTCACAGTCGAAAAAAATATTTGAACACAGAAACACGTCCGCACTCTATAAACTTTCGAACAGGACTGATGAAATCGTAATTTTTAAAAGGTACTGGGCCCTGAAAAATAGATACAGAAGTCTAAAAATAAACAATGGGTTCTATTGTAATCGGTAATCCCTTAATTTGTATTCATTGTTTTGTGACGTGTCTTTTTGCCGCTATGAAATTTCTTGGTTTTTCCAAATATAAGAAATCATGTGAGAATTTTCAAATTTTTATCTTCAATAAATTTTTCTGATAATTCTCAGAACGTACTTTATTTCTTAAAACTTCTTTCTTTTAGATGCAGCAATAAATTTACACGAGTATTACTTAAAAGTGATGACTCATATTTTGTAGTTGATTGATTTATATTTCAAAATTAAACTTGAACTATTTAATCTAAAAATACATTTAAAATATATATTATTGATATATTAAAAATCGTATCCGGATCGTGAAACATTTGATTGCCAGATGAACAAGTATGTGATAACTCCAGGAGTAAAAAAATTAAAAATTATTTTTTAATAATTTGTATATAAGATTAAAATCAATCCATGATTGTTATAAATTACAATTAATTTTATTTATCTTAAAACAAAATAATATTCATGGTTTTTAATAACAATTTTCATTTTTTGTTTGAAACAAGTAACAAGCATTTATTTTAATAGAACTGATTTCTGTCTCCCATGTACACGTGAATTCTAAATTTAAAAAATGACTAAAGATATGTAATGAATATCAGAAAAACCCTTCAAATACATCATTTTCAATAAATTTATAAACATGACAACATTATATTTTTTACCAACGTACCTAATATCTTTTTTCAATTAGAAAGTTACATTTCTGTCGAGCTTATTTTATAAAATTAGCATAGAATTGTTTTTAATCTGTGGAGGATTAGTTCAAATAATTGTGTATCATGAATAAATCTTTGATTTATTTATATTTGCAATACAGAAAGACAATAAAAATAAATAATTGATGAAAAAATGTATGAAAAAGTTTAAATTTGAACAGTTCGTGGTCGGTTCAGGGTTGATGTTGTTTTGTTTCAAACGCATATAGGGATATTTGAAAAATCCACCAGTTCAAGAACGAGAGCGCGCAAACGAGAGAGCACGACGGTTCGAACGGTCGAAGAGGAGTGAGAAATAGTTGGCATCGTTGGACTGTTGAATTGAAAACTGGTTTTGAAGATTTGAAAGGGTAGCGCTAAAGGGCTGTTCTGAGATTGTTTGTTTGGGTGGCCGGGATTGGCGTGGTGGTCTCATTCTATGCGTTGTTCTGTCGGCGCGCTCGCCCGTCTCTCCGCCACAAGCATGCCTGCCGAGAAGGAGGCTTGCTGCTTGCCGTCACACAAAAGCAAGATGGAGGATCTCGCAGTCGAAGTATGCGGCGAAAACGGAGCGTATTACAAGGTGCGTTACAGACGAAGTATACGCGAGCGGTATTCACGTGAGAGCCGCGCGGACGCGTTGTGCGGGCCCGCATTGGCCGCCCGGCCCCGGCCGGCCCCAATCGCCATACTTCGCGCTGAAAAAGCCCGGGCCGCGGCGGCTCCCGTGTGAAGCAACGCGGCTTCCTCCGACGCCATATCTCAGCGCGTTTGACAGGGCGTGTGTCAGCCCCGAATTCGTCTCAGCACAACAACCAAACTCTTCTCTTTTTCTTTTCCAGGCCTTTGTCACCGACGTTTGCGAGGAAGAGGTCCAGGTGGCCTTCGAGAACGAGTAAGTACCAACCACCCTCAGGGGGGCGCCTCCAGCCCGACTCCACACTTTCACGCCCAAAACAATACCACTTTTACACATTTTCCTACACTTCTCATCTATTTTTAGTTCAACTGCAATTTTCACAATACCCCCCTTTCTTTTCCTTTATTTATCTTTTCTTTTTTTTTTTTTTTTCGTTCTCACTATATCTCAATTTCTTCTTCACTTTTTCGACAACATTTCACCGATTGTTTTTACTTAAACAATGTCTCATTTTGAACAATTTTCTATTCCAATCTTAAACTACAATTTTTATATTTAAATACATGCATTTTTTTAAGTTTTTGAATTATATTATTGACTTCATTAATAAACAATTCGTATTAAACAAAAAAGCTTTTTATTTTATTGAACAGTAACTTAGATTCGTGATACTCGTCAAGTTTGAAAAGAATGTTTTACATTCCATCAATTTTAATGTGTTACTTAAAACTTTTTTGTGTTTACACAAAATAAAATTCATTGGTATATTTTTTTTTAATTTTTATATACGAAACAAATTTGAGGAATAAAAAAGAATATTAAAATAAATGCTTTCATAGTTTGTTTTAATTCATAAAATTGTATGTTATATTGAAAAAAAAAGGAAAAAACAAAAGCTGAAAATCAAAACAAAATGACGAATACTTACATTCTCATTTCATTAGATTAAAATTGTATCGTCACAACTTTGAGACGGCTTCGAATTTATAAGAAACCAAAAGGGTCTTTTCAATGAATTGAGTTGTTTCGAATAGTGACTTGTGTGTGAAATTTGAGATCCCAACACATGCGTTCATTTTCAACGAAGAATCTTAATCTAATAATAGTTGGAATTTACTTTTTTTTTATTGGCCACAATTTTGTTAATGAACAATATTCAATGGAATTCATGAATATAAAAATTTACATTATCAAAAATGATTTCTTTTCAATTTCCCGAATTGAAATTATTACAGCTGGTTCAATTTCCATTGTAAATTAATTAAGTTTTTATCTTTTCGTTGATTAATAGTTCACTTATTGAACATTTATGACAAGCTGTTGGTGTAATAAGAAAGGCGCTGATATTCTAATCAAATTTTCAACTTGGAAAATATAATAGCCTCTCAAAGTTGATTGACCTTTCAATGTTGCATTAATTTTTAAAAAGGAGCCTGTTTTGAAAAACGGAGTTAACAAAAAAAATTATTTATTCCAGTTGGCAGCCCGAGTCCAAATTTCCATTTGCTCAAGTGCGTCTACCTCCCAAGGATGGTCCAAAACAAGAGTTCCAGGAGAACCAAGAAATCGAAGTTTATACGAGAGCCAACGAGCAAGAGGGATGGGGCTGGTGGAAAGCCATCATCAAGGTATACATTAAAAAAAAATACTTATTGTATTTGAATTTTATATTATACAAAATAATATTAATGTACAATTATTCATTTCAGATGATAAAGGGATCGTTTCAAGTGATTGAGTACGTAGGATGGGAATACCAGTACTCGGAAATCATCAACGTTGAACGAGTGAGACACAAAAATCCAAACCCTCCTATCGACAAAGACACTTTTCACAAGATCGAGATTAATGTACCTGAAGATTTACGAGAATTGTAAGAAGCAACATGAAACAAAAAAACGTCATACTTTGTAACATATTTGTTTGAATGATGGCAGCAACTAAATGTAACAAATATACTTACGGTGATTTTGATTGTAGCTCAAAGGGAGAGAATGCACACAAAGAATTTCAAAAGGCAATTGGGGCAGGTTTGTGCCAATACGTGCCTGAACGAGGAGTACTGCTGGCCATCTCCCGTAATGAAAATATTCGTCGCCATAGTAGCATGCTTCAAGAAATGCATTTTCGAAACCTGTACCAAAAGGTATGAAAACACCCTTCGGCATTTATTAAACGATACCAGCCCAAGTTGTATACACTGGTTTCCGATAGCCATCAAATGACCAAGACAGTGGGATTATATTCACATAAGTGAGACAAAGATAGAACATGTATACAACTAGGGTCACGATTTTATACCTGACCGTATGTATAATTCATTATACGTAATGTTGGTTATAATAAGTGAATAAATGAATCAACCATACTAATGGCAATCAATCAAACACTTAATTATTCTAAAGATCTTCCGAATATTTTTGGAAGTAAAATTAATACATCCAGATGGAAATAATTAAAAAGTTTCCGATCTAAAAGTTTTTGAAAAAGAAATAATAACAATGAAATAAAAGTAATTAGAAATTTATATCATTTTTCACAGCTGCTGCTACTAAAAAGAACAGAAGAAGCAGCCCGACAACTCGTATCGACAAAACTTCAGATGGTTGGAGGGTAAGTTAATGGTTGGAACTATACATTTAAAAAAATCGGTAATGAATCATGGTGTCGTATTGTTTTCCTATTAATTCGTTATTTTCTTTAACGCTACTTCACTTTCCACCACTCCTGTCCCGGCTACCATCCTGTCTGTAGTTTGCATTCACTGGCAAAAGTTAACAATGCGTGAAAATCCAAAATTACAAAAGCTTGTAAGATCGAAATGATAAACCCAATCACATGTTTGCGTTCATTCTCTAATTCATTATTTTATACTTCTTCTCCATTTTGTAATCTTACACAAGATGTACAAGCTTGCACGATATTTCGACACCAAAAATCTTGATTGTTCAAATTTTGAATTTAAACAGTAATGATTCGTATCACTCAGCAATTTTTTCAACTAGATTATCTAATTGTTCAAATTAATTTTAATGAATACTAGTTTAATCCATACAATATCGTATGACTATACTAAATGCATGATTGTGTTTAATGTTGAATTTGAATAATCAAAACAAAGAAGAAAGTGCATTATAATCTTTCATAAGCATGTGAGCTAACATTCTTTCACTTTACTAAAAAAAATGATAATAATAAATTGGTGTGCAATTAGTTCAATAATTTTAACTGGGACTAAAACCGTGAGCTTAAAAATAATCATCACGTAGGAAATAAAATGAATCAATAATTCAATAATTTTTATTTAAAAATAAGTAATTTCTTTTCTCGCTCTTTCTCTTAACTCAATCATGTATTTTTTCAGTAGTATTTACTATATTTTTTTTTGTCTCTACGCAGATATTTGCTATATTTTGTTAATGACACGAACGTGAATTCAAATTTTATTGCCATACAGACAGGGTGGATTATAGCCAAGGTTCTTTCAAATTAGACACTTGTAAGTCGAAGTGAAATTTAAACGAAAAACACAGCCACGTGTTAATAAACTCTCGATGAAGACAAATATGAGCAAAATAAGTAAAAGAAAAAAACCTAAATCAGAAAGAGAATGAAACGAAGTATGCTAGTTGATGAACAAACAGACAGTATGGCGAGGTCATAGGATAGGGCCATCCTAATGTTACTCGTATCTAATGAGTTACAGCAGGATTTTCTTTCTCATTTCAGCAAATTTAGATCATCAAACTTTATATATCAGCGTGTTTCAGACTTTGAAACAGGAGTGAGATCAAACTCAAGGTGAGGCTAAAGCAGCGCGGTTAGATTATAAGTTATAGCTTACTGTATGACAATCTACACACCGCTGCGTTAACCGATCTTCGATGATGATGTTCAATAGAGGTGGAACAATTTGTTTTTTGTTTTTTTGTTTTTTTTTTTTTTTATTCGAACGTTCACTCAATTGTGATAATACTTTCTCAATATTTAAAAACAATTTATCTTGTTCTACTCAATTAATAAAGAGGGGAATTTTTTTAAATAAATCTGTATTACAAAATAATGCATCTTGATATTATTATTATTATTTTTTTTTTTTGATTTTTTAAATATTTTCTAAGTATAGTTCATCTTTCTGGCTGATATAAATTTGATTTCCATCTCTCTTCATGTCACTATCGCCGGTTAACGTGCATGCCAATCGAACACTGAAATATATCTAGAACGAATTCTTCTTTTAGCTTAAATTCATGTGAAACGCCAAAAAGTCATATATTATTTTTTTTTTTTCGAACATTGATGAAATAGTGGCTGGTTCAATTTAGTTGCTACTTCTAACATACTTCAAATACCATTTTGTTATTAGTATTTTTCATTTTTTTTGTTTATTTATTTATTTATTTATTATTTTTCAATTTTTGTAGGTAGTTTGATCATATTCCATTGAATTTTTTTTCCAATTGTAATTGTTTGATACACTTGATGGAGATAGTGCACGTTCAATATATAGTTTTCACTTTGTGCAACAACTATTCATTTTTTGTTCAATAAATTTCACAAAAGATTATTATTATTATTTAGGCTTAGCAAACTTTAGCCTGTCATTGTTTGAAAAACACTGATATATGTTGTACTTAATCTTGGGAATATTAAAAGAGATGGCTCTATACCTTGTACCTCCGATTCAAGTCAATCCATTAGGCCTGAATAAATGATTATCTTGTCACTCCCTGTATAAACAGAAAAATCAAAATTATTTAGGAACCATGAGAATCAACATGTATCATAAATATCACAATCTCACTTGAATACAAATCCAAGTTTAAAAAATAAACAAAAACAATTTGACAGGAATTTGGGGTTTGACACTGTCTATTCTTTTTCTTGCTTTACATTCTAGTATGAAACTTGTTTTTTTTTTTAAATTGAAAAACAAATTCTATATATAAATAACATTGTACATTATATTAAAACAAAAATCTGATTTATACTAGCAAGCATGTTACACATTTTATAATATTATTAGAATTAAAGAAAGGAAGTTACAAAAAAATATCATCTAATTTACATTCGAAAAAGACAATTTGAAAACGTCGCTTGCTGCCTGCTGTATGGTTCGATATTGTTTATATGACAATTATATTAGAATTGTTGAAAAGACATCTGGCTAACAAAGTAACCAACTTAGAGAACCAAGTCGAAGCAATTAATGATTGAAAAGGCCAGTTACGAGTGATAGTACTATATCTCGTATTTATAGATACACGGACGAGTTCAACGTTCGAGAAGATCTTATGGGTTTGGCCATTGGTGCGCATGGAGCCAATATTCAGCAAGCGAGAAAACTTGATGGTATTACTAATATAGAATTAGAAGAAAATTCGTGTACTTTCAAAATTTATGGCGAGGTATGAATTATTTTTAACATTTTTCTCAGTCACAGTCAATTTAGCTTTTGAATGAATCCATTAATTCGTTATTTGCAGACTCACGATGCTGTAAAAAAAGCACGGTCGATGCTTGAATACGGCGAAGAGTTCATCCAAGTACCCCGAGAATTAGTAGGAAAAGTCATTGGCAAAAATGGACGAATAATACAAGAGATGGTTGATAAAAGCGGCGTTGTAAGTTTCCTTTTTTTTTGTAATTGACAAAAAATTGAAATAATAAAATAAAAGTTGTTATTTATTATTACAGTTATTATTTATACTTGTTAAATAATTGGTTAAGTGAAACATTTGTTAATATGAAATTTAAAAAATGACATTTCCAAATGTTGTTAACAAATGTTATTTCACAGGTCCGAGTGAAGATCGAAGGTGACAACGAACCAGAAAAAACTATTCCTCGAATAGAGGGTCATGTGCCATTTGTGTTTGTGGGAACGGTCGAGAGCATTGCCAATGCCAAAGTACTATTGGAATACCACTTGGCACACCTCAAAGTAAGCGACATTTTGATTGGAAAAAACATAATAAAATATGATTGAAAACGAAGTATTAAAGCAAGAATAAATTGTAATTTTCAGGAAGTCGAACAACTCCGACAAGACAAATTAGAAATTGACCAACAATTACGAAGTTTACATGGCTCAACGACAGGCCAGATGCCCAGCTTTCAATCCTCGAGACGAGGCACGAACTCGGGAGGTGTCGATGAAGGCGGTAGTGTTCGTGGAGGTCGAGGCGGCCTTTCTCGAGGACGAGGGCGGGGAAGAATGCCAGTTAGGCATACAGGTAATTAATTGGAATATTGGAATATTGCAGCAACCAGTTATGTTAGGTATTAATGAACTTGAATTGAATGAAATTGAATGAAACGAATGATTTTTCAGGAATGCGAAGAGACATGATGGACGGTAACGAAGATCGTGTTCGTGATCTTCCTTCGCGAGGCGGTCACTCGGGTAACCAAGGCAATTCAGGAAACACAGGGTACATGGGTGGCGGTAGGCAAGGGCGTCCACCACCACAGCGCCGAGATCGCAGGGATGACCGGCGTCGAACCACTGATGACGAAGACACAGTACTCGATAGCCAAGACTTAGCAAGCGCCGACCGAGGTATGAAAAGCATGTCTCCTCGTTATTAGCTTTCATGAAGAATGTTTGAAATCTTCTACTTTATTGATTAAACTTTGTCAACTATCATATATATACAAGTAGCTTAGAGAACGCTTAAATGGTATTTTTGGAGGACTTTTAAATGTCTCTGTAAATAAATGTGATCGCATGCACTTGAGACCAAACATTGTGACCGTCTAATAAAAACTTAATTTTGTTGGTCTTTGTATTAAGCAATAGATACGAATTGCTTTACGGTTTGTATATCAACGCATTAACTTCCATCTCATAACAGTTTGTTGTATTCATTAGACTGTTTTAATCAGTTGTAATTTCAATGAAAATAACAAAAGATGAAAATCAAACTGGTCAAGATGGTCACAATAGTTTGTGTGTGCTTAGAATCAATATCAAGCATGGACGGAAGACACGGAGGCAATAAACCAAGGCGACCAAGAAACCCGAGACAGCGAAGCCGCACGCCATCAATGAATAACCAAAGTCAGGATAAGAAAAACAGCTTCAGAGGTACGATAATGAGTAACAATATTTGGAAGATTGCACAATTTGTATCAACTGTTTGTAGACTTTCTATTCCTTGCATTTCAATTTTCATTTCCTTTTCGTTTCTTTTATCGCTCTTTTTTATGGGATTGACATTGACAATGTTTATAGCTTATAAATAATATGATTATTTAGCACGGTAACTATATCTATTTGAAAAGCACGTTAACTATTTCCAAGGTTTGGCATGGTTCATTATTTATTGAATATTATATAATAACATTTTTACCAAACGTATAATTGTTTGAAACAACGATCAATTTTAAATGAATTGTTTACAATTTAATTAATAAATAATGTTATGTATAACAAAGAAATATAACAATGTATAACAAAGAATAATAATAATAATTTGATCGGCAGGTGGTAATTCGGGTCCTGGAGAATCGACCGCTTCGAACAAGGAGATCAACACAAATGAAACCCCACTATCGGCGTCGAACAACGCGTCGCAAGGTCCAAAAACGCAGAGAGATCAGCGCTCCCGTCACTCGCGCATCACTCAGAGTAACAAGACGCCGAAGGAAGGGCTCGTGAACGGCACAAGTGGCTAAACGACCCGGTCTGGTCTGCTGCACTTGGATGCAGTTGCCGTTTCGATTGGCATGCATAAAACGCGGAGACCATTGCTCGTTAATGCAGAAACATTCAATCGACCACGACAACACACATATGCCGCACCAAACATCAGCAGCATCAACATGACGCATTACCCACTTAAGGACCACACGATCATGAAAAAAATAATGAAAAAAACTAAAAAGAAAAAAAAATAACACTTGCGACACGATTTTTAGTCTATGCTCGTTGTTAAGACTGTTTGCTATCGATAAGAATGTGACACGTGTTTATGTCATTTTTCCTTAACAATCAAATGAAGAAACCATATATACACAGTTACGAGCGCGTAATTGATATCTTGCATGGTTTAGTTTTGAGAAACGAATTAAAAATGCGATATTGGAACAGTTCCAGAGATGATTCAATGAGATGAGAAGCTTACGACGAATAAGAAGAAGTTGGACACTGGCGACTGTTCGTGCCAGATTGGACAACATTCATTGGGAGATAAACCAAGACGTAATTTTTCACTAACGTCCTCTAATTGTGAAACTGTGCCTCGTTTTTTATACCAAAAAGAAAAGAAACTCCTGATTCATCCGACGACACTTAGAATGAAAATAACAAATCACTTAATCGAAAGATCCAAAAAGAAAACTATACTGTACTCAGAATAAGAGGAGAACAATGAAGAAGCAAAGACCGAAAAGAAATAAATGTGGACATTTTGTTCGAATCATGACCATCTGCGAGGGAAACCAGCATCTTGGATTCAGAATCAATCGTCACATTGTTGTAAACCTTTAAGAAACGAGACGCTTTTACTGAAGTTTGACCTATCAAGTCGCGGCTTTGACTTTCCACGATCCCAATGATAATTTTTTTTTTCTCACCAACCAATGACTTGAAGTTTCTCCGACTATTCTTTCTTTTCGTTTTGTTTTTTTTTTCTTTCAAATCCCATTTGATATGCGTTTGCCATTTGCAATTTGATTTTAAACATTGTTTGATTTTGTTTTCACTCTCACCTTTCTCTCTCGATTGCCTAATTATTTCGTTTAAACATTGTTTGTTTTTTTTTTCTTGAGATTCCGAGTGCTTTATTGTAATCACGCAACCGATTGTCGAACATGAAACGTTCACTATTAAAAACTACTATGCCTCATCTCGTTTTCCTTTTTTATCCAATTGTTTTCTTTTTGTTCATTTGCGAGAGAAAGAGCGCGAACTTTGATTTGACGTTTAAGGCGCATTAAATAGCTCTGTCTTCTTCAGTTAAAAATCCGGAATTTGTGTTTCTTATATGAGATTTGTTTGTCCTTTTTCTACACCCCATATCTCGTTCTGTTGTTCATTTTATCAACAATCAGCACTTAAGCATACATTATTACACTACGAGATGGTAATACAATTTGATAATAATTCTACGATTTGTTCATACGTTGTTTCTCACATGTATGTTTAAACGAGAAAAAAAATTAATACGAAAGTAAACATATACTTAGCGATACCAATGTATGATGTACCGGAGAAAGAAGGGATGATACATGTTTTATGATATCTAGCTGAAGTGCAGACTTAGCTGAAACGCATACCTTTATTAAACTATAATAATACTTAGTCGAAATGTGGATGTCTGAACAAATACATTAGCTTTACTATACTAAGCTATTAAACAAAAAAAAAATATTAAGTAATGAAAAACGCAAAAAATAAAAACAGTAATAAATACACAAGTAAAAGTAACGGAATCATTAATCACGCTCGGCGGCTTTCCGCGTATACGCGCATCGCCGTCGTCGATCTTTACTTCCGGACATGACAACAACTAATCGGACAGGTCTATGATGAATTTCGCAAAAGACTTATAAAGACGGTTTATACGATGCAACCTACGTGACACCAAAACAGTAGCGCTGCCGTCATGTAAAGATTGTCTTTGTGGCAGCCCACAAAACTGAGATATCCCCCAACTTGCTTGTTTCAGATACATTTGTATTGATTGCAATTTGTGCATAATTTAAGAATAAAACATTTCTGTACATAGACTGAGTCATTCTTCTCATACACATCTTTTGAGTTTGATTTACATTTTTTTCCCCATCAAATCGACCCTACTCAATTTTTGTCCTGCAACGTGTAACCATTATTTTTTTATCGTTTCGTGTGAGGTTGTTTTCCATTCTATATTTATTACACACTGCGGTTTTATACACTGATTAATGTAGTCATTTAACTGTAAATTTGAATCATTAAAATTTAAGGAAATAAATTGATAATTATTTACAATGGAGTTTGTATCATTGTGTTCTAAGTAGGTTTAGGTCTTTTTTTTGTTTTGTTTTTTTTTTTTCGTAAGGATGAAAATAAAAGGCCAGGTTTTTTCATGATTTAACGTTTTTAATAAAAAAATCCTGCAACTTGTCTTATCATGGAAAGCGATTAATCTTGTAACGAAAAAATTAAAAGATGGAAAAGAATCAAAAATTAGAAAATATTTTTAAACAACTTTTCGTTTGACTGTGAGTTGTATTAAGTCGCTGGATACCTGAAGGGAATGTATCATACAAACATTATGTACACAATCGTTTGTTAATTTGTCTACTCATTTTTATAAACTTATATACTTTTTTTATACTTTTATGTACATCACTCAAACTGCAAAAATTCAGATTGACAGCAATTATTCAAAGTATGGTTTGTTCTACATTATAAATGTTTAATAAATTAATTATCACAATAATAAAATTGGCATTGCTTTTGAACGATTTCTGTCAAATCCTGAAAATATAAGGTTTTGGCAATTTTTATCAATTATAGACAAATTTGAAAATAATGATTTCACAAAATATTGAATATTTTGTTGACTCGAGCACAAAATTAACCGTCAAATAAAAACACACTGACAAAAATCGTATCATACACAGTGACAGAAAGTACTTTTGCAAAGTGGAAAAATGACTCAAATTGGCCATGCGTCTAGACGTGGTTTGCACCACAGTCATTCAATTTCGAGTGTTTTTGCTGTCGCGCAAAAAATCGACTATTTTTTAAAATCATAATTATTTCGTTCAACCATTGACAAATAGCCATCAGACGACATGCGTGCTCCCTTGTAAAATGTGTAAACCATTTCTGCCCTCCGTGTCGGTAGATTCGATTTGTTCCTTGAGCAATTCCAATTCTCTGATACCAGAAACCGTTACCTCGTATTTATGAGTTACGAGGCTTCGATAAAAGTGAATCGCAAAGACAATGAAAATTATAAGAACTGGCACTAACACGATACAGGCTGACCAGGCTGCGACCTAAATGTGCAAAGTAAAATTATTTTCCATCAGATTTGACATTATTATGAATATTATGAATGTTCGTTAGCAATTTTATTATTATGAAAGAAATTTTACCGGAGAAAAATCATAAAACTTGACCCAACATAGGATGGCAATTTCTAATAAAAATAGCAGCAAGCCGAGTAAAGTGGAGAATGCCCAGGCGACTTCGATGTACCAGTGTAAACGTTCGTGTGGAGATTCATGAACAAGACTTATACTGTGTAAATTGCAGACTGCCTCGACGTTTGGCAGGATGCATGTGGAGATCATCAGTGCAAGCATGTGCACCGCCACAAGTAAGGTAGTGCACACAGCGAACGCGATCAACATCTCTGCTGGCACTTTAGTGTCTGAGTTCAACTGTACTTCAACCATGGCAACCTGTAAAAACATTGCATTAGTGATTAACATTTATTGTTTATTTTTGTTTTTCATCTGAGGCAACGATATATAATATACATTTATTGTTTCATGTGAACAATTTATATTAAATTAAATGAAACACACCATGGCAAATCCAGAAAGAAGTGCAGACGTTTTACTAGAAGCCTTAAGTTTTGCTCGACTAAGCTGAAGTTTTCGCCAGGCCAGGTATCCCGGTGTGTGCAGGTCATCTCCGGATTGTGACATCTTTGACTAATGAACAAATTAAATCAATCAACAAAAAAAGTACTTTCATACAATAGCAAACACCATGCGAATCGTCTATCAAAAACCATTCAAAACAGGAGAAAAATTAATTCGATAAATTGATAGGAATAAATTAAAATTTTTTTTTTCTATATGTACATAAATACTCAGGTAAAAATAAAAGCAAAAAGAGCTAGACTAGACTCAACAAAAACGGTCTACTTTTGGCCTGGCAGATTTTTCCAAGTTTTATTGCCATTATTGCCAAGATATTTTCAAGGATTGAAACAGAACCGGAACCGATTCAATTTAGGAACCGGAATAGTTATTTATATATTTTCAAGTATAATCAAGAATTGAGACCAAATGATATGGTTCTAAATGTTTTTACAAGTTATCAAAACCCAAAATTACACATTGTTTTTTGTTTTTTGTTTTTTGTTTTAATAGAAAAATGATATTCTGTGTTTTTAAAATGAAATTGTTTTCTTAAAAAAAAAATGTTTGAAAAACACTTTCGAAAACACAAACAATTTTTTTGTACAAACATAATTAAATCAGATTAAATTAGAACTATCCAAAAATAGTTTTCACAAAAACTTTCATATATCTTTTTTTAAGAAAACTTTGTTTTGCTGGATGAAAATATTTTCATGCAAACATTTTTTAGTTGAATAACGAATATAATTAATGACTTAAAAAAACTGATTTCATTTATTTCAAACTTTCCAAAGAGACATATCAATCTTTTAATGGTTGAAATCATCAACAAACAACAACAAAATGAAAACAGCCCTTAAATTTCCACGCGTAAATTTGGAAAATTTCAATTAATTAAAACTTATATTAAAACCTAAAAAAATGTTCGCTTGCAAAACTGGCTAAATTTTCATCGCAAACTAAAAAACGATAGTAAAACACAAAATTATCTGGGAATGTATCAAAAATTATAAAAATAATGAAATTAAATAAATTTGATCACATGCAGCCATAGGTTTTTCCTTACTCTTAGTCGTATCTGTTCTGGCATAGTTACTCTTTGAATTCTTAATCTTTGTTACTTATATAAAAATTATATTGTGTTTCTTTTTGAATTAAATAACCAACACTTGATAGTATATAAAATTCTTGTTCATTTTTTTCTATTATGTCAGACACTAAAATGGTATACTTTTTCTTTTACAACTAGACTATATTTTTCATTTCAATTCTTCATTTTGTTAATAAACCAGTGTAAAAGTTTGATTGGTAATTCTGGAAGTTATAAATAGTCTCCGATGAACGCTATAAGAGCACATGCTCCATGAATTATAGATAGTCGGTAAACTATTGCCTTTAGTAACTGGCGCCTAACAAATAATAATTTAAAATAAAGTCATTTTAAGGCAAAAATAGGGTTATACTTCTTAGTAAGGAAAACCCTTTTGACAAATAAATTAAGGTTATTTCTGTACATTTCGTAAATTAAAATCGGTTCAGAACTGGCATTCATTATACTATTTGATTTGATTTGACAAAAAACAGTTGCCTATATTAAAGACACACGTGAACTTATAACAAAAAATAAATAAAAAATTGTTTGATGTTGATATATAAAATAAAATCTTGCGTCAGTGGAAAATGTGCATCTGGATAAAAGTATATACCTTCCTAGATCAGTCATGACGAGTCAAGATTTTGGAAAAAAAAGAAACAATAAATGGTATATGGATCATCAGAAGTAAGGAAAACGAAAAGTGAAAAAAACAAGAGGAGAAGGGAAACAAAATTAGTGATGAACATAAAAAGCGTGTGGTCAGTGGACACAGTGGATGTTTCAACAAGAGACATACCAAACGGCGGTGCCAACAGAGGAGCTTGTTGCAAATCCCGCGTAGGGCAAATAAACCAACAGGTGCTGAACCAAACAAAAACAAGTACAATTAATGGAAAATTAAATTAACGAGGGTCTGGCTTGAGGGAGCGTTAGTAATTTTAAAAGGTAAGATCATTTCTCTTATCGAATCTTTACTTCACTCGTCACTGTGAAATACTAAAGGAAAATAAAACGATATATTTATGTAACACTTTCTTCTTTGGGTCCTATGTTGAATGTTGAAATCAACAAAATGTTTAAAAAACGTAAAAAGTGAAAAATGTTCAAGTGTTTTCATTGAACGAACATCAAACAAAGCGACATAAATTTTCAAGTGCAAATAAGAAAGAAATGGTTGTCAGTAGCCATCAGTGAGTATTAATCAATAACAAGTGCTTATCACAATACCGAATCCCACTTCAAAGATTCGATATTTAAATATAAGTATAAGTGCAATTTTTAAACAAGTAAATTTAATTTGCTTTTCGTTTACGAAGAATCAACTTACATTTTTGTACAACGTAGAAACAGAAAATTACAGCAAGCAGTCCATAAAACATTGTCATTTAAGTTGAAAAACCATTGTACAACATTTCATTTTCTAATTGTTCTTTTTTTAATTTATATTCCATCAGAACGTTAAATAAAACATAAAAGAAGCAATGACAAAATTGTGAGTTTCAGTAACTCATTATTTCAACAGAATGATTAAAACTTGTTGACGTTTGTTGTTGTTTTTTTTTTTTTTTATTTCAAGTAATTTTTTGCAGCAGCCAAGCTGTTGACTATTTATTCATTGGATTTATATTTGAAGCATTTGATGACCCGCAGAGCTCACCTGGCAGTAATGTATCCGTTTGTGGAAGCAATGGCTATTGGAGTTAGCCAGATGAGGATGCGAGTGTGCATGAATTGGTGGTTGCGAGGGGAGAGGTGATCTACCCTCCGCACCATAAACTGAATTTCGTCCAGTGCTTGTCGACCATACGGACATTAGGCTGCGATGTTGTGTTCAACTCTGTCACACTGAAAAAGATAAAAACAAACGAAAAATTTCAGATCAGCACGCAATGTTGACGTACCATTGGACTCGTATCAACTGAAAACCCACAATCGTTCTTTCATCACCAAAACATTCTCACGCAAGACGCGTTTCCGTTTAATAAATTTGTCACATTTCTCGCCCATTGTAACGAAGAATGAACGGATGTTCCGAACCGAGATATAAATGTAATTAAGCTTGTTTCGTCTAATACAAGAATTTAATAAGCGGAAAATCTATGCCTGATGATTTAAGCGCTCTAATCATATGTATTTTGACTCGCTCATTATTTTCCTTTTCTCAATAATAAAGAGAAAAAAAATCATCTTATTATTTGCCGTTGCCTTTTTTGTTTCGTCAAATATAATAAAATAATGTAATTCAGTTTGAATGGATTATCTCATGGCACGCGACAACCCGAGATGCAAGCTAAAATATTTACCTTTCAAGAATTTCGTTTATCAGTGCAAACAAGAAAACTTACATTTAATCGTACACGTTTACACAGTGCTAATACATTAATTCGTCCAACCGGTTTGTTTGCATTGTAGCAACAAGATTTCTCACGATATATCTACGTTTAATGACAGTGGCAACATTTAACAACAACGTATCAGTCCAAGGAATCCGATTTCAGTCAAATGGTTATCGTTTACAAAATTATGATAAGTAATTTTTTATCCTGCTCGTTTTCAAGTCTATCCACATAGTGTAATACTCATTTTTTCAGTCATCTTGATGAGAAGAGTGGAACTTCTGAATAAGACATTTGCATTGAGAACAATACGAACTTTGCATGTTTGAGTGGCATAGTAATTTTCCAAAACCTTTTTTATTTAAATATTAATTATGAAAAAAAATTGTTTAGCTCGGCATGACATTCCTATATTAATCAAGAGCTAAGATGAGGCAATTGATACTGACAAACATCTCGTTCAATTTGTTTGCTCCCATCGAAACCAAAACAAAACTTTTGATTGACATTTGTTATCTCTTATAAATACTGTGCATAATTATTACACACAAATAATTACATGAATCATCTATCATTCTTTTTTTATTAAATTTTATACTAAACCCGTTAAGTACGAACATTGCAATGTTTCAACATTATGTTTATTGAAATTGTGACATTTATTGAACGATGTCTTAGCAGGAAAAAAAAAAACAATTCGCTTATATTAAAATAGTCCACTTTTTTATTAATAAAGATTGAGACTTGGTCATAAAATCTTGAATTTTCTGTCTTTCATTGAAACATGAAATTTTATATTTGACATCTCTTTTCCTCTCACTGGTTAGATCTTATATGTAGATCCAACCGATTTGATGAATACAAATGATAAAATTGAGACTGAATCATGAGTTTTTGACAATTGTTTACACACTCTATGAAATAAAAAAAATTCCAATCATTCCGAATATAAATAAATTCGCAGTTTTTAAACTTTGAAAGAAACTTTTCCTTTTTGTGAGTTGAGAAAAATTTCCATCCGTCAAATGAATCGTGCATGTGAATAATCAAGGTTTACAGTCTAGCATAATTGAATGGTATTCAAAAGCGCGAATTTTTGCGTGACGTTCAAATGTGACGGTTTTGTAGCACTGCACATCCTGAAAAATTGTTGTCATTACGAATCGTTTTTTGTCTATCACATTTTTCCAGCTCTTTTCAATCAAAACAAGCTGCCATTAAAATTTATCTAATGATTTTATTTTTGTATCCTTCCGTCATTTTCGAATCACAATACACGCAATTTTTTATATAATTCTTTATCTCTCCACTTCAACATCAAGTTATTTTTATACCCCACGGTGATATTTTGAATCGGATTATTGAATAATAAATTAAATCAAGTGATTTGACAAATGAGTTAAATTGAAGACCAAAATAAAAAGACAACATAACCTCATTATATTTACTTGAACAATATTTTGTTTGCATGGAGGATTAAGCGACCACGGTTTTAATTGTACCGAGATAACCTCAATTGTTGTCATAAATACATTAAAAAGGACCGAGATGCTGAAGTAACCAAAATAAACATCCTCGGTATACCGAATGAACCTGGATTAAAAACTTTTACTCGTGTGCCAGATATGAAGTTTTGTTAGGAACTGACGATATCCCGTCTGTGAGAATGTGACAACTGTCAGTGTCATAGGGGGTGGAAAAAAAAAAAGAGTTGGTACCGTAGTCAAGATGACAGCAGCTGGCGAAGCGGACACATCTCGCTCGCAGATTTGTTTATTGCATGCACTTTTTTTGTCAAACTGTCAAGTGGGTTTTATTTGACGGGCGGATTCAGGGCTTGCTTTTTGGTATTTTCGTGCGAGCTTTACATCGCGTTCGTCGAGTCAGACTGCCCGCAACAGCGTCCGAAGTCGCCCGAATAAGTCCGAATGCATCGCCAGCGCCAACAAATATGCAACGGTCAACTTTTTTTCTCAAAATACCGCCAATGCCGTCCAGGATGATGACGGTTATTGTTTTGTATTGTTTTATGGTTATGGCTGTGGACAAATTTTGTTGACTTTCAGTCATGTTATGATGACAGTTGTACAAAACTTGTTATGGATTTTTTAATTTGATAATAAATAATTTGTTGAAAGATCAAGAAGTTCGTGCTGTACTTCGCCGGTAAGAGTGTGCAGCAATTTTATCGGTCAAAAAATTGTTTTTTTGATTCGTTTATTAATTTCGACAACAAATTTTTTGATGTAAACGATTTATGTAAATATGGCAAATTAATACATTTTATCATCGCTGTACAAAGCTTATTTATCGATTTAATTTCATTTAAAAACTTTAATAAATGAACCTTTATCGAAATTTCGAACCAATCATTATAAATGTTTAGAATTTTTTTTCTATTTAAAGTTGTTTGAAGTATTTTTCATTTATCTCGAATATCCCATTATCTGATTTTTGTTTAAAACGGCATCGACGCATGTTTAAATTAGCGGCGTTTTTCCAACCAATGCAACTGATAGTAAAAACTGCAAAAACAAATGAAAATATCTCAATAAATCACCATGCAACAAATATTTAAACAATCAGGTGAAAAGTTTATACTTGTTCAAACACTTCAAACTAACTTTCATTAAAAATGCAGTACAAATTATAAAATTACCAAACTATTCGAACAAAAGTTTTTTTTTTTTTTCAAGTGGTGTTTGTACAAAAATATACAATTAGATAATTAGTTCAACAAATTTAAACTGATAGAGAAATTTGATCAAACTTTTTATAAAAGCTTCTTCATCATTTTTTCAAAATTTAACAGTGAGTTTTAAGCTTTACTTCTCGCTAAAATTTGTCGGTAGAATAATTGAGCACTGGCATTTTTAGGATCTTAAATATTTAGTGCCGAATTAAGGTTTAAAAATCATAACATCAACGTAGAATTCGAAAAAAAAAAAAAATTTTTTTTTCAAGTTTTTTTTCAAAATTTAAAGGCTGTAACAAACTTTCGAAAAATCAAGCTTCTTTCTGAAGGTCTGTGACTGTAATATAAATTTATAATTTTTGTAATAATAAATAATTATACATTTTTAAACATATTGTTACTTGTGTTGTATATTTTTTACTTTCCATATTCATAAGAAGTGCACAACATTGCATTAAACAAGTTCTCTTGTTCGCAACTGTATTACATTATTCTACAAAGTTTCACACTTTGAACATTGTATATTTGTTCTCGTTAGATTCTCGCAAGAAATGTCTCTTAGAGATATTTCAACATAAAGTATTTAATGCATTTATTTCGAAATAAAAATAGGATCTGTTGAAACAAAATAATAGATATTTTAATACGTAAACAAATTTATGTAACAAAATATCCATCCGAATCGAAGCATTCCAAAAATCTAACGAATTTGTATTCACTAATTTCGTGTAGTAATACTTTTTTTGAAAGTTTACAATTTTTTATTTTTAATGACAATTATTAACAAAACAAAATACGGTCAAAGAACTTTTATTATTATTATATAAAAAAAATAATAAGATAATTAACTTTTCTTTTATACCGCCAAGTAAATTAATAGAGCAAACATTGTGATAGAATTTCAACATGACCGAAGGACAGCGCGTTTAGAGCACGTAATTATTTCAATTTTATTGTGTATATTTAATTGTTTAAAAAAAATGTGTTATTGTTGTCTTACCTGAATAAAATTATTCCTTCAAAAACCAACGTATAAAAGCCTAACAATCGTTTCGTTTTCTTTTAGAAAATGCAGATAATTGATTGGAGTCAGAAAGTACAAGTGCACCAAAAATGTGACACAGTGCTCTCAACAATAACCAACACTACCCCGTCGTCCGTTTACTTTTTCTCCGCATATCACGCATAGTGGGGTTATCTGAGGCGCTTTATAGAATGTTTGCAGTCATGTGCTTAGTCTGTAGTAAGCGATCACCAAGTTCAAATGCACATGCGAACATAGTGTTTTTTTGACTGCTCTTTGAACGTCCAGTCCAGATTAATTGTGTGTCTGAGAAAACTTCACGTGCTGTAAATTTGTTTCATATTTTTTGTTACAGTTATTTTAAGTCAAAAAAAAATTAATATAACAAATTTTGAATAATTTCCAATTTTGTTCAACTATTTTGCATACATTGTAATAAATACATGTGAATTTGAAGTATTTAAGTGAATAAAAAGAAAAATAAAATGTCCAAAAAAATTGTTTCCCTTAACCTTGAAGATGACCAGCGATTCGCTCTCATGAAGGTAAGAATTGTTTCTTTTCCCATTTTGTATTAAATCAATAAGTAATAAAATAATAAAATGTCACAATGATGAATGTTGATGCAATAAATTGTAATTCATTTGTTTTGAAATGGGATACGTAAAGTTAATAAGCGTGAAGAGTTGAGCAATAACAGGTGCAATTATGGTCTATCAGAGGCGGCCCGAAAAATAGATAGGCGATCAGGGTAACTGAAAGTTGAAATTCAAGTTGAGTGTATGCAACGCGATTGGAGGGTGCTGCTGCAATGTAAAAGCGGCCGGCATAACCGAGTCATTTTGTGTGTCAAAATATGTGACGCTGGTGAGAGAACAAAATGCGCCAATTCACAAACAACGACACCGGGCATTTTATATTGGAAAGCGAACTGCAACAAAACTGGGCACCGGTAAACTCAACAGGAAAGTGTGTGGGTTATCGAACTGTCGCGTCGACTGGTTAGAACGAGGTCACTGAATTAAGATCAAATGTGCGAAATTATAAAAAATAATCAATCAACATCATCCAGGTGTCAGACGTCAAATCCAACAAATTTGTTTTTACTCCAACGAATCTTGCAATACTCATTTCTTTTTTCTCTTTCTTTATCAGCATCAAAACATCAACAACAAATCTTTTCTCTTTTCTTATTCAACCAGTGGAACTTTTTAAAAGAAATAACGAAAATTACATTTTCACCGTTCATTTTCGAAACGGTTATTTTGATTTCTTTTTTAATTCATTTAAAAAAAAGGAAAAAAACAATCATGCACACTAATGAAGTAAAACGAAAAATAAAATTGTAGCAAAAAGTAATAAATTGTAAAATTGTAATAAGGAAAATGTCATGTGAACGATAATGAACGGAATTGAAGGATGACTTAAAATGATTCTGATACACTTTTTTATGAAAATGAAAAAGAAAACTTTACGTTTTACTCGTGAATATTGAGAAATGACCAAAAGAACAGCGTGAATTTGTAAGATACACACTCGACCTCTTTGAATAATAATTGTGTTTTCAGTAATTTTCTAAGGCGGTTCAAGGACAATTGCACAACCTTTTGAATGTGTATACGACTGCTTGTAGAAATTATATTGTGATAACATTATTGAATGCTATGCAGTTTTTACCAGCATACATTAAACTCATCACACGAATCACTTTCAAAAACCATTGAACTTGAACACACATTCGTTTTGCGTTAGCCACACTCTGTTGGATGTTGCCATTAAAATTCTATCTGGCGCATCAATATTTCTTAACGAATGTCTTGGAAAATTTATGTATGCTATTTTTATAATTCATTTTTATCCTGAAAACTTCCTAATTTTACGAATGAAAATTTAAATAAACAAAGTTTATTATTATTATTATTATTATTGAAAAAAGAGCAGGTTAAAATTATTGTTTTGTAATTTTATTTTTTAATAATAATAAAAAAATAACAAGAAACAAGTTTTTGTATCAATTTAAGTTTTCAATGTAGTGTATTATTAAAATTTACATAACCATGTGATCTGCTTTTTCGAAAATAATTATTGAAACACGTAATCAACATTACTGCAAATATTGTATGCAATGATAATTTTATATCGATTTCTGTTGTAAAAAAAACAGTATACACATCACGTTGAACATTGTGACCACCTGGAATATTAATAAATATTCCAGAAAATAAAGAGAACTCATGTACCAGATATAATAATAACGAAAAATGATTGTTTTCTTTGATCAGAAGTAATTTGTAAAAAATTTACAACTGAAAAATTAAATGACAATAAACTTAATACAAATGTTCATTTTATTGATTTATCGGAGAATTTGTTTTGTACAAGGTGCAAACAAGAATAATGACCGCTAGTAACCTTTGACTATAATCGATCTTTTTTCTTTTTTTGCTCATAATGACACAATGCTGCATTTTTCATGTCTTCTCTGAAGAGTTATAAACTTTCGCATCACTCCCTATAGTTAAAGCCAAATGATTGTTTTGAATATTTCACAGTTAGCGATGTCTCAATGACGAAGCAAATTTATAACTGTACTCCTTAATTTCATAATTTTTGGGTCTAATAACTGCGAACGTAGAAATTCAGAATAAAAATTGGGATTATATAATTAAAATAACAATTATGAGTTTTGATTCATTATCGATATTTCATATTTCGCAATCCAAATTTGTATTAAGAATTACCAAGTTCACAGTAGTTAGGCGCATGCTAAAATTATGAAATTAAGGAATACAGTTATGCATTTTTTTCATAATTGAGGCACCAATTATGAAACATTAAAAACAATGCTTTAACTTTAACCAAGGATGTAAATTGAACCCAAAAGTATAATAACAAAAATAACGAGAATGGAAAAAAAATCAACTACATTGAAAAAGAATCTAGGATCTTTTTCGAAATCGAAAACATTAAAATTCGCTTGAGGAGATAATCTTTGTTTGGAATCCGACCTTTACAGAACTCGTCCCTCACCTATATGCGTATAACATACGCGCCGCTCTAAAATATTTCATTTATCCGAAAACATTCTTTTTCTGCTACGCAACTTTTTGCCATTGCAAATTTCAGACCAACTTGAATTCTAGGCCAATTCGGAATGAATTATTAAGAAATTGCCATTAAAATGCAATATAATAAAAGATAATAATAATTTATTATAATTTAATTACTCTATATGCTAAATAAATAAATATTTTTTGGTAAAAGTTAATTTATGAACAAAGTAAAGTAATAAGAAACCATGGTACAACGTTAATTTTTTACGGACTTCTTGTCAATCATAACGGAACTGAGGTAAGGTAATTGTAATATGATGCACAGGTATATCGTAAATGCAAGAAGCATCTTGCTTTCAATATAACGCGGAACCAATTTATGGTACGGAGAAAGCGATAATCGGTTGATTCTCAAAATCTGATCGATCGTCTCTAACAAATTGCAGTGCACAAAATGGAAAGTCAGTGAAATTAAAATTTCCATTCATTCTTCATCTGAAAAATGCACTTGATTATCAAAAATTGTTCTGATGAATAATAAAAAAATTCCATATTCTTTTTTTTTTCATTTTCCATTTTTTAATGAAAATAGTTGAAAATTGTTTATCAAAATTTGTTTGTTTGTTTGTTTGCAGTTCAGGCGCAACATTCATGATGTTATGCAGCCTCACTTTGACGATCATTTCCTCCTCCGTTGGCTGAGAGGTAAATGTTTTTGCACCTTCTCACATCAGAGATTAAAATGTAGTCGAGTCATTAATTAATTTTTTCTTTGTTATTAAATTGTATAAAACTTGATAAATAAAGTATAAATATGAGTCTGCAGAGAAATCATGATAATCTAATTAAAAATTTTTGACCGATTGATGTTACGTTGCGAATCTCATTATTTTCATCCTTCTGTATTATAATTTTTGTTTGTTCGTTTATTTTCAGCACGAAAATGGGACGTTGCTGCTGCTGAAAAAATGTTACGAGATGTAAGTAACTTTTTGTCGTTCGATTGGTCTGTTTTCAATCTTCAATTATTGTCAAAATACACTTTTTGTGATTTCAAGATGTATTTCAATGCACTGCAAAATATATAATCTGAAATTACGATAATTTTTGTATCACGATTTAAGAATATTTGACATGTAATCTACCATCTAATGTCAGATGTTTGTATTAATATATTTTTTATTGCAAGATACTGCATCACAGAAGTTGAAAGATTGCAAACTTATTTCTGATTAAACTGATTAAAGAAGCAGCAATACATCTTAATAGAACATTTTCAAATAAAGATTAACACCAATACTGCTTCAAATAATTCTCCAAGTAATTCGTAGCTGACTAACGTTCGAAAATTAAAATTTATAGAAAAATTAAAAGCATAATATCATGAACGGACTAATAAATCACTTTGTACTATTGATGGGTATAATATTAAAATCTACTTACAAAATAAAATCTCATTATTTATAAATTAATTATACAAGAAAAGAGTTTATCTTTTTTATCCCTCATGTAACCTATTGATGAAATATAACACAAATGACAATGAGGGTCTAGCAGACCACGAATGTTGTTGAAGCCTTATAAAATCAACATATATAACTTCTGAAAAGTAAACACCAAATGTTGGTTTCGAAAGTTTGAAGCCTACAAAATACAATTACTGATTAATTAGTGAAATTTTAATTTCACTATTCCTCCCACTCAGGATATAATAATTTTTTTTATATGATCGTGCAGGAAATTTTCAATGGAAGGCATTATAATGGATAAAAATTGACTTCAATTTTTAAACTTCTTTTGATGCAAACAAAAGAAAAAACATAAAAACATAATTTGATACGCTTGGATGTAATAAAACTCCTGAAAGTAGTCTAATCGTAGAGTTTTCACGACCGCTCACTTTTATCCATTTACTAAGTCAAATAATGTAAACATTGTAAGAATGATTGTATGGAATTACATACGAAACGTACAATGTTAAAGTGACTTTAATTCTACGAAAATTTAACATTTTATTAGCAACGTTTACTAAGTAATGCAATGATGCAGCTTGGAAATTAATACTAAGCTTTGTTCAGTCGTTAGAATGGAGAAAACAATGGGAAGTTGATAAGTTAGAAGAGTGGGAACCTCCAGAGTGTTTACGAAAATTTTTACCTCATGGACTGTCTGGATATGACAAAGACGGAGCTCCAGGTACACATTTACTTGTCAAAGTTCAATGAAAAGTCTATCAAACGAAAATAAATAATCAGTTGTAATTAGGTTGATTTTACTATGTTTCTACTTTTTAGTTGGGATCGTCCCTTTTTCTGGATTGGATCTGTATGGGATTTTACATGTGGTGACCAGAAAAGATATGATAAAGGCTACCATAAAAACATTAGAAGAATATTTGAGAAGCTGCCGAGAACAGATGGAAGTTCATGGCCCACTTGCCGGACAAATTACCGTGATATTCGACATGGATGGATTCAATCTTAGACAGTACATGTGGAGACCAGGTAAACAAGCAAAAATATGCTGATATGATTTATCGTGGATACAAATTGAAATAAAAATGTGAATAAAAAATTCATATGAATCATTCACAAGTTAATTAAATTTATAAAACCTGTTTGTTAAACTTGATTCAGGTTTTCGAACAGAGAGAAAAAATTATCATTATTACTTGTTACAATTGTTAATGATTTATATGTTTAAAACTTAGTGAATACAATTGTATACTAAATGGGTTTTAAATGGTTTGTGTTGCAGCCGGTGAATTAGTTTTAGCTCTGATACAGATGTACGAGGCAAACTATCCCGAGATCCTAAAAACGTGCTTCATCATAAACGGTTTGTAATAAATAAATTGACAATTATATTTTTAATTCATCTTTTGACTGCCAATCAACTGATTGATTGATTCAATTTGTCAGCACCAAAGGTATTTGCGTTCGGATTTTCTGTCGCTAAAAAATTTATGAACGAGTATACGATATCAAAAATTCAGATTTACAAGAATGATCCTCTCAGATGGAAGGCGGCGATACTTAACTTAGTGCCTGAAAATCAGTTGCCTGTTTATTTTGGAGGAACTTTAGCTGATCCTGATGGCAATCCGAGATATACCATTAAAGTAAATTTCAATTTTATGTTTATTAATTTATATAATTTTTTTGTTTTCATTATAAAGAATTAGGGTGACCGTTCAAAGTATAAATGGTTGAAATTTCATAATTTCCTGTGCTTATAATAGAATAAAATGATAAAAAAATGAGCTCTGCAAAATTTACGTGAATTTAAAAATGAATACACCGACATTTCAAAATGTTTTGTCGAAACAAAAGCAGAATGGAAATTCATGGTACATATATGAAACTGCTTTTATTGCAGCCAAATTTATTCAGATTGTAGTCTCGTTTTCTTTGAAAATTTCTGTGTAACTTAATAATATTCTAACTAAATTTTGAAATTAGGAAATTTAAGCGGGTTTAAAAAAAAATTGTGTATAAAGTTTAATCACCAAAAATATAATTTGTGTGCTAATTTCATATTCAGGAATCGTTCTAACACGAAAACGAATTTCGTTGCCTGCAGAGAACGGATGCATTAAGAGGGAGTTGAGTGTATAATAAGGTTGCTGTATCAAAAACGAGTTTTAGATCCTGCGTAAATAATAACTATCAACATTCAATAAACTACTCACTCAATAACTAAACACTCAATAAACTACTTCAGACGATTCAGGAATTTCTAAACTATCGTCTGATATCCTTTATTCGGTTTACAATTTTTTATTTTTTATGCAGAACCTTAACGCATTTTTTTACATCATATTTGTATTAATCATTAAAATTTTTATCATCTTACTGTAGAGAAAAAAAATGCAAAAAGTTACTCGAATTATTTTTGTATAACATATTTAATGGAATAAAGTTGGAAGTAAAATTATATATTATATGAAAATCAGATATATGTTTGGTGTAAAATTGGTATAAAAATGTTGCTGAATCCATTAAAAATACTTATTTAACAATAACTTTATATTCAATATTTTACACTATATCGATAGCACAATTTGTTTTGAAAATTTTCTCAGCTCATTTTATGATCATTTTATATTATATTTTATACTATAAGCCAAGATGAAATTTCAACTTTTTACTTTTAATAGCCACCCTCCTAGCAAGGTAATATAGTAATTATATATTTCAATTTTTGTTCTAAAGATTTGTCAAGGAGGCAAAGTTCCAAAACACATGTATGTTAATAAAGGAGATAAAGACAAAATGGGTGATTTTGTGACAACTGTAGTTCGAAAAGGAGACAAATTAAAGTTAGAATTTACACCAGTCGAGGATGGATCGTTGTTAAGGTATTTATTTATTTATTTATTCGAATTTATAAGCAGCAGATACAACTGTTCTGTACAATTAGACGAAGAAAATTCAAAATTAATATTATTTTCAAGAGCAAGATTTTATTTAAGTACTTTTTTAACAGCTGGGAATTCAGAACTGAAGATCATGACATTAAATTTGGAATACTGAAAAAAGGGAGCGATGGTTCAAAATCTGAAATAATACCCGTTCACAGGGTATCGGCACACCAACTCGATGAAATCGGAATTTTAACATGCGACGTTCCGGCAACGTGTAAGATATTATAATTATTATTATTCACAAAAGTTACCACCATTTTTTATTACCATATCAGTTTATAGTTTAATAAATAACAAATTATTTTATATTCGATTGAGCTTTGATATTTTTTTTATAAACTGGATAATAAAATTTATTCAAGTTTTCAGTTATGTTATTCTTGTTTTTTAGATTCCGTCATCTTTGACAATAGCTATAGTTTATTGCGGAACAAAAAAATTCATTACTCAGTGAGAGTTTTACCGCCGACAAACACGTCTGAAGATTTAACGCCAAATCCTTGAAATGGATATGAAAATAAAAGAAATCATCAAAATGGCAACGTTATATCAGCTTAATTCAACTGTACATAAAATGTTGTTTTGTTACTCTTAATTCTTTGTTATTGTGAAGCGATATAAATTTTGTAAATATAAAAAGTCTTGAAAAATTGTGGGAAGCCTGTATATTTTGTGATGTTAATTCTCTTATGTGGTATATTACTCACAATTATCTATACTTAATATACAACCGATCTACATTCTTGTTTTCGAATTTAAAAATTGTATAACTTTATATCATTTGTATAAAGATTTATTAAAAATATAAATCTTACATTCACAGCTTCTTATATAAGAATTGAAAAATAAAAAATGTATTGATGAAATTTATAAAACTTATTTAGGTAAAGACAAAAATGTTTTAAAAAGATTAAATTTGAATTTTTGTAAATTATTAATTAATCGTCATCATCAGTGACTAACATCTCTATTAAATCAACGTCTAAACATTGCTCGCCTTCAAGACGTTTTTGTGTTCCCCATCTAGCCAGTGTTGGTAATACATTCAGCTTTGTTTTTGAATCCGTGCGAAATGGACAGTTTTGGTTTTTCCAACTTGAAATCAAGTAAATATTCATTATGACTATATTTTATACTTTTGCCATTGCAGTTAAGTCTTAAAAATATTGGCAATGGTTGATTTTTTCAAAGAAAATGAAAGTTTGAAAGTTTCATACATACAATGCTCTATCTCCAACTTCAACGTAAACTAAAATTGAATTTTCTGGTGCGGCTTTTAATCCTTTTTCGATGAAAGGTTCAGCTGAAAACAAAATTAATATAATACAAGTTTTAAATAAGTATGGATACTGTTTAAATTAAAAAATTCAGAATACCTTTTAATTTTTAAATTTTGTTATAAATAATTGGATTTGAACGATATTTATAATAACAAAAATAATTATAGTTTTCACTCTTTAGAAATCAAACGAGTAACTAAGGCTTGCACAGTTTCTTGTGCACGATCATGCACACTTGACTTAATTCTTAAGTGAAATGTAAACAGTTTTATATCAACTTTGAATTAATTGAAATCGCTCTTTTATTTTTCTTTTATTTTTCAGAAATTTACTTCTTCATGTATTCAATGAAAATAAATTATAAAACAAAATATATGACTTTGATTTTGCCAAAAATATAATTTGTTCATTGAAAATAACCAAATTATAAAATCTAAGACCGTTTTAATATATCTAAATGGAGAGAATGATAAGATTTGAATGTTTATAACATCAGATAACGTTCCAATGGCGCGTACTAATTTATTATTTAGATATAGCATTTTCTAGATAAAATGTGAGATCTCATCTTTGTAGAACTGACTTCATTGTTGGTAATTGTTAAGGTTACGTTAGCAAAAAAAAATATTAAAAATAATTCAACAAAATGAATATATCTAAAATTATTTTTAATTAATACCTTCTACACAATCGGGACACCAACTCTGTCCATTTGGTAGTTTAGTACCACTGTAAAGTACGTGAATCGGAAATTCTGAATTCAACCCGGCCATAAATTTCAGAAAGTTTTCATAACCTGTTACAGTTTTTTTGATAACCATTTTTATTAATTCTGATGTATGCCTTACAAATGGTGATCTGAAACAAAACTATAATATTTTAATTAAATTAACATCATTAATGTTAATAAAGACACATGGATACATTTATTAAATATGAAAACAATATTACAAGTGCAATATTGAACAATAAATTACTTATATTAAATTTGCCTTCTCTTCAAATTTACCTGAATTATTATGTTTTATCACCAATTGGAAAAACACAGTAATGCCGGTGGACTTATTATCCCTCAGTGTTTATTTTTCTTCATATCGCACACAAATTCAGAACAGAAAATGACACTTGTCTTCTCCAAAATTTGAAGGAAAAAAGAGAGATGATAATACTTGTTTAAACTTGTTGCTTACACTTACACAACGCACTGTGAATTGGACAATCAATGCTGGATGGTAATTGGTCTCCATTTGTCCTTCTTCATTCATGTTTTTTGTTCATGCAAATGGAAACATTGATCATCAAACATAAAATGCGTTCTAAAATACCGCACCACATGTTCTTTCTCATTCCGTCCACAGTCACTAGAGGAAACAACAACTTCACGTATCCGCTACAAGTTTTGTTTATCGTAGTAAGAAAACGACAATCTGGATTTGTGATTTAATAATTGGGTCTAGTTTAAACTCAGTTTAAATTAAGCAAACTCTCCGAAAAAATATTTGTAAAACAGGAAAATTGTATATACATTAAAAAAGGTGAGTTGTTATTAATTTGACAATTTAGGTTAGGTTGACATTTATATATTCATTATTGAATGTATGAAAACAAAATATTTATACAACGTATGTCTAAAAAATGTTATTTCCATTTGTTGAATAATATTTGTTTATTATTTTAGGAATTATTATTATCAAAATATTAAGTTAACGAAACAAAAATGAATTAACAGTTACAATTACAATTAACAAAAATGAAGCAAATTCCATAGTAATAACACTATGCAACATTAATATATTCTTTTTTAGTTTCAGCGAAAAGTTGCAAAATGTCAGACGACGAGATGGAACGTTTTGAGATCACAGACTATGATCTGGACAATGAGTTCAACATGAACCGTCCAAGGAAGAAGCTCACAAAAAGTCAACAAATGTTGGGAATATGGGCCGAGAGCGACGAAGAAGACGCCAGGCCGTCTTTCAAGATGGCAAACAAGAAGCCAAAGAATTACAGTGCACCTGTGAGTTTCGTCGCGGGAGGAATTCAACAAGCCGGACAACCAAAGACTGAAGAGAAAAAGGACGAAGAAATGGAAGATAGTGCTGATGAAGGGAGCAAATTTGGCCGAGGCTCATCAAGCGACTCCGAGAATGAACGCCCCTCAATGTCAACAAAATCTCGGCCTAGGTTCAGCTTGCACACAGATGCCGACATTGCCGGGTTAAGAAAAAAACGTAACTTCAATCCCAAGCTGGCAGAAAAGGGTGTGGGCAGTTGGGAAGTTCACACCAAGGGAATCGGAGCAAAACTTCTTCTTCAGATGGGTTTCCAGCCTGGAAAAGGTTTAGGCAAACAGTTGCAGGGTATCAATGCCCCGGTGGAAGCTCACGTAAGAAAAGGTCGAGGTGCCATCGGTGCTTATGGACCGGAAAAAGTTGCAAAAGTAGGTAAGCTGTTGGACGAGCAAGATGACCAGGAGATGAAAGGAGAGAGCAAAGCTAAAACGTCACAATGGCGAAAGGCAGACGCGAAGAAGAAGGTGACTTATGCTTATAGGAGCGTGGATCAGTTATTAGAAGATTCAAAATCGAAACCCATGAGAAAAGGGGGAAACGTGGTCACTGAGATGAGCAAAGTCAAGGTCATTGATATGACAGGACCGGAGCAGAGGGTCCTGAGTGGTTACCATGCGATTGCAAGCAGTCACCAGCGGCCTGACGATTCAGTGGTCGCCCCTGCAGAGAAAAAGACATGTCAACATTTTGCCCTGCCTGAACTAACCCACAATTTGAGTATCCTGGTAGATCTTTGCGAGCAGGATATCATTCAAAATGACAGGAAAAAAAGGTACCTCAGCGACAGGATAGTCGCCTTGGATGCCGAGAAGAAGGCTCTTTCTAAAACAACAAATCACACTGAAATGCTGATGAAGAACACCGAATATGTACTCGGGATTGTGGAGAAACTGACAGACCCCATGAACGAGGTGTCGTTGAGTGAAACCGCTGAGGCATTTAAGAATCTGCAAGATAATTATTACGAGGAATACAAGATGTTCGATCTGGGTAATTTCGCGAGCAGTTTGGTGGGTTCGAAAATGAAGAGCCATCTGGCTAAGTGGAACCCCTTGAACCAACCGAATTATCCCCTTAAGTTGTTCAAAGAATGGAAGGACATCCTCGAGTGTGGCAAAAGCACATTACAAACTGGGGCGATGAACCCTTACGACCAACTGGTTTGGCATTCCCTCATGCCTTCGATTCGAGGCGCCATTCACCAGTGGGACTGCCGTCATCCAGAGGAGCTCATCGTCTTCCTAGAAGATTGGCTCACTCTCATCCCCAACTGGATCCTTGAAAACATCCTGGATCTACAAGTACTTCCAAAGCTCACCCTCGAAGTGGAGGACTGGAACCCTGTGATTGACACCGTACCTATCCACACTTGGATTCATCCGTGGCTGCCTTTGATCAGAAACAGATTAGGCACAGAGATCTACCCCATTATTAGGAGGAAACTCGGCTCTGCTCTCGGCGGTTGGCATCCCTCAGACAGATCGGCTAGACTCATGCTAGAACCCTGGTCTCAAGTCTTTTCTAAGAACGATATGGAAGCCTTCTTGGTCAAAAACATTGTGCCAAAATTGCAGGTTGCATTGTCCGAATTTGTCATCAACCCGCATCAGCAACACCTCGACCACTGGAACTGGGTGATCGAGTGGAAGCAACTGCTCCCTCTGCACACCATGGCCAAACTCCTTGACAAGTTTTTCTTTCCGAAATGGCTCCAGGTATTGGCAATGTGGCTCAATCACAATCCCAATTACGAACAGATCACAAACTGGTACGTCGGATGGAAAGGCATGTTGGATAACAAACTGCTCGCTGAACCGGCCATCAAGGAACATTTCAACAAAGCTCTCGACATGATGAACAGAGCTGTCGCGTCACCTCAGGCTCTGCCTCCGGGTGCGGCCGAACAAGTCTCGTACCTCACCAGCATTGAAAGAAATCAGGCCCAAGTGCAGCCGCAGATCTCCTCGGCTGCCCAGCCGAGAATCGACCGACTAGCCGAGGCTGTTAAAACGGCCGTTCAGATCCCACAAGGTTTCAAGGATCTGGTCCAGAAGAAGTGCGAGGAGAGGGGCATCTTGTTTATGCCGATCCCGAACAAACATAGGGAAGGCAAAGTCGTCTATAAAATTGGCAAGATACAGGCGTATATTGACGGTAACACGCTTTTCGCCTGTCACAACGGAGTCAACTGGATACCGACAAGTTTAAATACTTTGCTCGATATTGCAGAGGATTAAACGTGTTTCATCTAAAGAAAAAAATACTTTTCTTAAATTGATGTATATATTGTAAATATCTTAACTTTGTACTTTTATTGACGATCTTGAATTATAATATATAATTTAAAAAACCCCAAAAGTCTACAGTTTTTTCAAACAAAAATCATCCCTGATAACCACCGTTTATGTAAATGATTTACATGAAATTTGCGTAAATGTAACTCCTCTTTGTGCTGCATTACTAGCATAAATCGTTTACATCCAAAAATTTTTGCCAAGCTTAATAAACGAATCAAATGTTATCAGATATAAAGTTTACACAAAATTTATATAAATCTGGCTATCAGGGATCTTAATTGTTAATATAGACTTATATTTAATTTTATCCTTTTGCCTTACGTAAATTTGGTTATTTTTTCAATATAAACACTTTTTCTACTGTAAATTATGGAGCATTCAAGTTAGTTGTGGGTTTTAGTGTTTCCATCCTTTTTTATTGTAATCAAGATTTTATACACAACAATGTACCGACAAACATAACCTCACATCAAAACATGACGGTGTTGCATAGGTTGCATTGATTTGAAACAATTTAAAAATTGTTTATAATAGTAAACACGTAAGTGTGATATTTATGAGATACCTTTTTTTTTATTCTGTTGACTTAAATCAATTATTCTATTTTTTATTTCCTTTACATAAATGAATTAATTTTTAAAAGTAATAATAGAAAAATTAATGTATAAAAAAATGTTTTTGCAGCTTCGAGAAATTGTGTAAGGCTCAACAATGACGGCAATTTTAGGAGGAGGTATTGGCGGGCTGTCAGCGGGTTACTTTTCGCTCCAAAATCCAAAAATCCGTTCAGTAGTTGTAATCGAAGCTACAAACCGTTTAGGAGGCTGGGTGCGCTCGGAACGCTCTCCGTCAGGGAAAATTTTTGAAAAAGGACCGAGGACAGTCCGAGTGAGTGGACCTATGGGAAAATTGAGCCTGATGCTTGTTGACCGGCTGAAACTGTCAGACCAGATTGTGCCTATCACTTTTCTTCACCCAGCTGCCCGCAACCGTCTGATCTTTGCAAAGGACACGATGGTGCTAGTACCGAATGATATGGCTGCAATTTTTAAAACCATCCCACCGTTCTCGAGGCCTTTCTACAAGATCATCTTGTCAGAGATATTTAAACCCTCTGTGAAACTGGAGGACGAAAGTGTTTACAGTTTTACTGAGCGACGTCTGGGCAAGGAAATGGCCGATTACCTCCTGAGTCCAATAATTGCAGGCATTTTTGCAGGAGATGCAAAACAATTAAGTGCTAAGGCCTTTGCTTCCAATCTGTTTGACATTGAACAGAAGCACGGGTCAGTGATCAAGGGAGTTTTGAAAGAACGCTTTTTTGGTAATAACAAACAAAATAAGCAATCGCTACCTGAGTCGGATCCCAATTTAACTGTTGACGTCTTGATGTCGGATTCTATTTCGAAAGCACAAGCGGAAAGATGGTCGATATGGACAATGAAAGATGGTTTAGAGGTAACGCAAACGTAAATTAGACAAAGAAATGATATAAAAATTAACTGTCACTCTACTTCTTCATTCTCTTTTAGACTATACCTAAAACCTTGGGTAAAACAATACAAAAGCTTGGAGCAGACGTCAGATTGAAAACAGTTTGTGAAGGTTTAAATTTTAAAAACGACGGTGTTGAAGTTCTGATGAACAATAAAAAGGAACATTTCGAAAACATCATCTCATCCCTGCCAGCTTGGACCTTGGCGAATCTTGTTAAAAGTCAACACCCAAAATTAGCTGACGAGCTAGAAGCTATCCCTTCAGTTGACGTTGGAGTTGTCAACTTGGAATTCAAGGAGAAACTTGCTATTCCGAAAGGTTTTGGATTTTTAGTAGCTCCTATTGAAAACAGACCTATTTTAGGTGTTATTTTTGATTCCATGATGGAATATCCAGATTATACAAACACGGTAATTTATTACAAAATTGTAAAAAGAATATTTATATGACAAAATTTTACTGTCAGTGTTATTCATTTTGCTCGTTCATTTTTTTCAGTGTTTGACGGTAATGATGGGCGGTGCCTGGTATGACAAACATTTTAAAAATGCCAAAGAGGAAGATTTGCTTTCAGTAGCTCTAACTCAAGTGAAAGAAATACTGAAAATTGACAATAATCCGGTCTCCCATCATGTTTCGATATTAAGGAAGTGTATACCACAGTACGTCGTTGGGCATGTGTCAAGGATTGAGAGGATAAGAAATTATATTTCGACAAACAAACTTCCACTTCAACTGTGTGGCTCATCGTATGATGGTGTTGGTATTAATAATGTTATATCTTCCGGAAAAAGTGCGTCAGAAGATATCGGAAACAACAAAGAGAACAACAAAAATTAGTTTATTGTATTTTGTTTAATTGCTAAGAATTTGGATTTCAAATTCTAGCAAATCTTGTTATGTCTGAAATTGTAAGGAGAATATTCAATTATGGAAAAAAAGGTTTTATAATAAAAAATTGTATATAGTTTTGCATACATATATTTGTTCTCTTCATTTCGTTAACTGGACAAACATCGAAATTAACATTAATATTTCGACTTGCACTAACAATGAATTAAATTTCTTTTTCTTTCAAATATTTACTATCTTTAGCTCGATAGCCATGAATACCACGAATCCATAACATTTAAAATTGCATCCATTAAATCACAAAAAATCACAGCTGGGGTTTATGGTTTCAAAGTATTTGTTTGGCATCCTTTTTTTTGTAAACAATCTAAATTGATCACATCTCAGGAACAAAAGTTCGAAGACTAGTACTTTCGATTTAGAAATCGTAAAAATAAAAAATACATGGAAGTATATATTGAAATGCATTATGAAATGATATTGCAAAGTCGCATAAATATTGCTCCGGATCCCGATTACACTCATATTAAGCACATTTTGAAACAGATATCACCAAGAAAAGAATATTTGTTATCGTAAAATACCTGTAACGTTCGTTATACAATTCGTTCTTAAACTATGGAATTTGTCTTTGCATTAAAACTTGATCAATTGAATAAACTGATTATAAAAATATACACAAATAGAATCTGCAAGTTCTTTTATGTATAAATACGTTTGTGAAAATAAATAGAAGATTCAGACAGGTACCTGCATTTTTTGTCATTTCAATCATCAGATAAAACATTTAACGGGTATCTGATAAATTCATAACTTGTGGTCATTGAAATGGGGAATGTTTTGAACTTGATAAACCCATTTACGTGTAACATTCTTTGCTCAATCATAAGGTATTAATACTTTAGCGATTTCATCAAGCACCTTAGGGTCTCTATAAACGATCAGACCGCCTTCGTTTTTGTGGTTCATCGTTTCATCGTATTTAACAACCAAATCATTCTGATCGCCTGTACAAAACTTTTCATAAGTAATGACATCTCCTCCAAGGGCTCGCAAAATTCCATGAGGTGCGCAAACGTCCCACTTGTACGTTGTGCTCTTGGATAAAACGTAAGCCTGAGCGCGACCTCGAGCAACTTCCAACATCTTGTGACCTGCACCGCTCGCACAAAGCACTTTGTATCCTCCTTTGGTTATAAATTTTTCTTTGAATTCTGCGCTCTCCGAGTTGCTCATTAAAATGATTTTCTCGTCGGTTACAGTTTCCTTGATGGAGCTACAACCCAAATACATATCGTCGAATCCCCAGTAACATTTTCCTTTCCACCTGTTGGGAAAAACAATAATTTAACTTCATTTTTATAACAAATTTTGTAGCAAATTTGAATAAGATTGCACTACTTCATTGATAACATCTAAATTACTGCATCATAATAATTAAGTTACTTTTTTAACATGACATTTTAATGACTACTTTTTATATTGCCATATTTTTGTCCTGAATCAAGATCTTAAGCTTACAAAAATATATTATCTACACGGAAAAAAATTTATACTATTTCGCTTTAGAGATTCATCTATCGATAAAATTTTAAGAAATCTACTAAAATTATACGAATATTGAATTCCACAACACTCATGGGATTATCCGGTGAGTGGCTATAGAAATGTTTGATTTGTTATTTTTCAAATTGGACAATGTAAACGACAATGTTTAATTGCTTTCTTAACTGCTCATGATTTCTTGTTGTTTTTGCGAGTATATTTTATATTATAAAAAAATTGCATTGCAATATCATGTACAGATTTTGATATTATATTTAGGTAAATTGATAACCTATCAAAAATAAAACTTACTTTCCATCTACCAAAGAATAGAACGGTTCATTAACTACACCCAAGACAGGTAAATTTGTGCTCATCTTATAAGCTCCAATCAATACCGTCACACATTGAAGACCCTCGCAATGTATGTGGGGTCCACTCACATCATCCGTGCGTCCGCTGATATAATCGGCGGTAGAATCTGTAAAATTAAAACAACTTAGAGTCCAGGGTTAAGGTCAGGGTCAAGGTGAATTGTTGCATGATCCTAATTATAAGCAGTGATAAACGTAAGCAGCCTATAAATTGGTTTGCGCGTCGTATCACACACGACAGCTGCAGCGTTTTATAGCCAAAAGATTGCGTGTTACCAATGGGGTCTATCCAAATCGCGACGTCGTCCATATCAAGTTCAAGATCTGTCGGCAGATCGTTCTTGACAACCGGCACGTGCGACATGAACACATCGCTGTGCACCTCGTTTGACAGCAACTCGGCGACTTCTCGGTTGTTGTTCAGAACTTTCAACAACAGTTGGCACGTGTCATCCATGCTTGGTCCAACCTTAACAGTTATGCTTTCTTCCAGGGTATTTTCGAAAATGTTATTTTCTTCCCCCTTTACTCTGTCAGCCAACTGGGGGAACTGCAAAATACAACAAAATGTCAACTCAAATCACGCTTGCCAGTTAAAATTTATCAATTTTCAGATCTAAGATATTGACTGTTTCAACGATCCTTTCCTGTTTTGACACAACATGGATATTGCATGTTGTAGCAAAATTTTTTGCGCATTTAAAAAAAAAACGATAACATTGAAGTATAATTAGTCCGTAACGATTTAATTCGTGACAAAATGTAGAATTTTGGTAGAATATACCTCGGACGCCAAGTCGTGTTTGATGGTCTGTTGTATGAGCACATCGGCCAGGGTTTTGAAGTCGGTGAAAAAACGAGTATTCTTCTCGTCATTGGACTTTTCCTGGATAAGCAGGGGGAACACGCTCTTGCTCTCTCGGCAGATACGTGCAATGCTCGCAGCTTTCTCCGATGCTTTTAACAAAATTCGTAGCAACTTGCTCCCGTTCTTCATTTTGCTCCGTTTCACTTGATTTGCTACTTAAATCAAATTGTTCATTTTTTCTCCTTATTCTTGAATCCCTTTAACTTGCCGTTACATAAGAAATCCCGTTATTTGTTTATCATTTCTTTTACATAAGAAAAAAAATTTTTGTTTTGATTAATATAAAAAAAGTACCAGAATCGTTCAGATGGAATTGGAACAAACAAATTGTTGTGATTGTTCAAAAGATAACAGAAATTGAAATATTATTTATCGATTTTTAATTAGAAGCAGCCTTGGGTCGTACTTAGCCTTTTTTCAGCAGCGGACAGTTCGTCAGCGTCTCCTGATCGTTCGAATTACTGAACTTCTCCTTTGGCCACCAATAGAGGAACAACAATATTCGAAAGCTTTCACGACGACACTCGTTTTTATTTTGTTTTCAATGACCTTGCTCATAATTAGTCGCCTAATCTGCGATAACCATTTGTTTACAAGCAAGCCGTGCTGCTCGCAGTCTCGCTCACGGCACTAAGGGAGAACAAGACAGCTGACGTCATGATCGATAGAATCGCGCGATTAAAAAAAGCGCGATTGACGCACGTGTGCAACACTAATTCGAAGCCGCGCAACGGGGAGCCTTTTCCTCAAACAATTTTCAATTTTATTTTATCATTTGATCTGAGTAAACAATTTGTTAGTTTATCAATTTTTTTAGTTTTCAATCATTTTTTATTTTATTTAATTTATAAAATTTTCATAATCAGTTATATCAATAACAGTAATAAAATCAAGTTTAGGTGACCAACAAAATTTGTCTTTGAAGGATGATTATTTTTATCCTGAAAAGTTAAAAACTAATGACCAATTTGTGAAAACGTTAAATTAAAATTAAAAGATTGCGAAAAAATCAATCTGAATGTGGATGTTTTACAATAGGAAAGCATTTATTTGTATTATCATAAGTAAAATTACCGCTGAAATATCATCGTTACACATCTTGTTTAAATGTTTGGTTAAAAAATAGTCAGTGCATTTGACACGTTCATATATTATGGCAATAATGGCATTATTTCATTTGCAGCTGCATCCAAGTTCTGATAAAAGCCTGATACCACTGCTATGGCGTTGTCCGTTCGGTTTCATAACTTTAGTCTATTGAAAATTCGTCGATTTCAATAGATCAATTTACTCTAGAAAAAAAGGTTTGACAAAAATGAAGCGATTAATTTTGTTTGTTCGATTGTTGATTTCAAAGACATACTCATTCTAAACATGCAGGTTACATCTGTCGTGTAATTTGCAAAAATCAAATTTTAGGTATCACGCATAACAGAGACGGTAGCGTTTATCAGAAATGCCATTAATTACGAGTTTTACTCTGATAAACTTTGAAACAGTGTCATGCAAAGAGCGCCAATTCGAAAAGGGGTAAGTTGCCACTTTTGTTTTGTGCAACATTTCATCAATATTGTGTAACAAGCCTCACAATACAGCACGTCAGACGTAGATAGAACAAACATGTACAATGGTTCCTATCATGTAACAATATTTTCCTATTGTTGTTGCTTTGAAGAGAAAAAACAAAAAACACGCATCGATGCTTAAAAAAGTACTACAAAGAACTCGAAGCAATACTGTTAACTGTCGACATGCTTCTACGAAACACTACTCGATGTATTTTATAAAATTACACGTGCAATAAAATTAACTCCAAGTTGTCACGCGACTATATCGAACAATTTAATAAAAAAAGGCTTCAAAATAAAATAACATAAATTTGTAACTTCAACGATCGTAATTTTGTTTGATTTATCTTATACTTTGCTATCTAAATTTAGTTCTCTTTAGTTTGGTATTTTTCATTTTGAATTTTAAGTATTCGCGATAGCAGATAACAAGAAATAGATCAGTCTAGAACCATTGACGCAAATTCTAATGGTAATCGCCTTGGAATCAATTCCATTGATCTCTAATATCTGCGAACTCAACTATATATAGTATAATTTAGTCAAAATGATAGCTTTGTCGGGCATTAAAATTTTCATTGATTCACCGTACCTGCGTATTTCACCTCATCGAACGCTTTTCGAGCTTTCTTTAACTCTTCGTTCATTGTGAGCAGGTCTTTTACTCTTGCATATTTTCTTTGATCTTTACGAACTGCGAAAAAAGCATGTATTTATTATCATTTCGACTATAGTAATAATGTATTTTATAAATTTTTAAATTGTTTGGTTACCTAAGAATACAATATCTTCTACTTGTACACGTCCAGTTCTTCCAATCTCCATAGCTCTGTGCGTCATCTCTGTGACGAATTCAATCACAAGGTCTTCTAGCAAATCGACGCTCTCCGTGTATGGATTTTGATCGTCCCCAAACCCGTACATCATGCAACGAAGTTCCTTTGAAAACAGTCTCTTTCTTCCTCCTGGCAAAGTTCCACCAATCTGGATCTCAGTTTCCTCATCTTCAAACTGAAAATTTTAAAAGTTAATTTAATTAATTACACTTTCATTGAATTATATTTATCAATAAAAAAAAATGCTTGATTCAGTTTTCAATCAAAAAATTAACCTCTAAAAAAATAAAAAATAGGAAATAAAATTATAGTAATCTAGACATCAATAAAAGTAATAAGGAAAATAATTTATTTCACAATTTCACAGAATCGAAAGACCAATCAAAATTAATGAAGCATAAACAAAGAGTATAGGTTATGTTATTGTTTGGTCTAATTACTTGTTCGAAAGCTTCCTCAGCGGCCATGTCGATGTAATGTCACCAGTACTAAAATTGCTCACAAGATTACAAACTTTGTTCTAGTATTTAGTGTTTTGTTATTATGCTATTAACACGAAATCAGTTATCGTCTGTGAAGTCCGGCTTGCGTGCACTTGGTTAGTTAATTTCTCGGTCTTTCTGATTCGTGCTGTATTCTTCGTATTGACCGAGAGATAACGATACCAACAAGACATCCGCCTCACGAGTCTTTTTAATCGACAAGGTTAATGCCAAAATAATAGACCGTACAAGGTCCCTTCTTTCTTCACGATTTCAGTGTCAAATATTACTCGTCTAACCTATTGTTCTGATGACGTCATCTTGAAACAAATGTTCACAAACAATTCTAATATTTTAAATAATAATTTTAACAAATATCAAAAAAATTATATTACACCATTTAGACGAATTTATTGTTTACTGCTTTGTCTATTTTTGTTTGTTTACGTTTATGACAGTTCTCCTTATATTATAGTGTGTGGTAATTTTGTTGCCTCTTCGTTCTGTCAAACCGATCATATAGGTTAATGACTTTGTTTTTATTTTGAACTGATAATTCTTCTTTTTTAAAATAAATCTCGCATATCTTACTTTTCAATCTCATGAATAAAAAAAAGAGACGATTTTTATGTAAACAATAATTTGAATATTTAGATCGAAAATTGCATCACGCAATGATTCATAAAAAGATACGAATCGTGGTACCGGCCGATATGTATCTTTTTTCACATATCAAACACCCGCGCAAACGGCAGAAAACGTGTTCTGCGCAGGCGCGCGATCGTGTATAAATATCAATTGTTGGTTTGTATGTTTACAGAGTTTGACAATTTCTCGTGCGTTCCTGACGACCCGATTGACTCTGTTTATTTGTCATTGTCATTTGTTTATCAATTTCAATATGACAATGTAGCTTTCTTTGAAAGTTTGTTGACACAAGTTGAGAGCGTGTCGGATTATCGTCGGGTTAGCCAATTCAATGGTTTTGCAATAATCAGCTGAAGACAATTTAGAGTTGTGTAAAACAATGAAAAAGATGTTTGATTCAGATTTTTAAATAACTCTTGTGCGTGCAAAACAGAAACATGAGATGCATAAAAAAGGTCCGAAAGGAAATATGTAAGTACACTTTTCCTCAAACGCTTTAATTTTATTATTTATGAATGAACTTTTTCTTTCACACAACTCGACGCATTCTTAATGCTTGAATTCAAATTAATTTTATGACTTGTTTTTAATGAGCAGCGTAGTAAACATGCTAATAATTGAAGGTGAATGAGCTTAGTTGTTGAACTCTCTTTTTTTGCTATATGTAGTGTTCAAGTATTTGTATGCACTACATAAGTATAAAACATAATTAAAAAAGTTCACATTTTTAAAAATATATTAAAAATGCTAATATTTGTTTTGAAAATAACATGTTATGTTATATTTTATGTTTATTTTTTTTTCCAGTTCCGCATCAAACTGCAAAGAAAAGATATACCACTTGCCTAGGGTTAAAAATTTAAATTTCGATGAAAACATTTTGCCAGTTTCAAGATTCACAAAATCGTCAAAAAGAAGAAACAAGCTTAGTCCAATTTCGCCTGCGACAATAATCAGTGACGATGAAACTTTTAGTTGGGATCGACGGGCAAGCATCAATTCCCCTGTGTGTTCCAAAGATATTGAACAAGTGTCAACGGAGAAGGTTGTCGAACAATGGCAATTAGTCGAAGATGCTTTGTATGGCAAAAATCCAGCTTATGCGAGTCAAGCTTTGTTGGAAGAATGCGAACAGTGGCGAAACCAATTGCCACATTTGAGAATCGTTGGGAGAAGTTGTTTTGAGAAAGATGAAAGGGAACAAGAAAAAGAAGTTTTATTTGCAAGTGATGAAGAGGAAGTACATTTTCACAAAACCGAAACAAGTTTGGAGAAACGCGGGAGCCACGATTTTTCATTAATTATTGTAATAAAACATGTTTTTGCATTTATTCATTTGAGTAAATCCCGAGCTAACTAATAATTAGAAGGTAAAAAAATATTATTTTCATTTAAGTGGCACACATGTAGTAGAATGCTGGTATAATGCGATTGTTGGAACTTCAGAAATTCAGAAGTCACTTTAAAGAGATCTAAAAATTTATGTGAACAATGAGTTATATGTTGTGTTTTATAAAGTTAAGATGATAAGTTTCTCGAAACTTGCTGAGAGCGTCTACGAAAAAGTGTTGTAAACTATCAGTACAAATTAAAAAAATTGTGTGGACACTTTATTATGGACTTATTTATTAAATATTTAGAATAATAACTTTTATGAATTAAATTGATGCTCTAGCAAGAAAAACAAACTCATTTCATGTAATATATAAATAATCACCTATTTCAGCGTCTAGATGAAAAAACTCATTTTTGTTCCTAAGGACTAATTTCAGTTTTCTAAGGGTTTTTCTCGGTTCTTCGGAGTCCTTTGAAAACAATTTTCTGAAGATGCGCTATTTAAATGAAAATATTATTTTTCCCTTCTAAATTGTCAGTTTATTCTGGATTTATCCGTTTATTTATTTTTTGTTTCATTTTTGGTTCAAATTATTTTTTGATTTTTAATTTTTATTTGTAGGAACCAACTAAATTAACAGTTCAAAATCGTCGACAAATTCGGGAATACGTTTTGGACAATCTTTTGGAATATGTCATTTCTGAACTCTTACACTACCAACAAGAGATGGACGATAAATTAAACAACGACCTCGAAGATTATTTTAAACTCGATTTCTTTGAAGAAACGACTGAAAATACTGAAAACAAAGAAAGATTTCTGCCTGAAACAATTTTCAATGTCCTGACAGAAAATGAAAATAAGAACGGTCATCAAGTGCAAAAGTATTTTTCTTTGTGTGATGAATGAATCGTGTTTAATTTATATAAAAAAAAATCAATTGTAAATGAGTTCAAATCATTTTTATTTTTAGTGAGGAAAATGTACAAAATGTTGAAGAGAAAGATGAGGATCTTTATGACACTTTTCGGCCAAAACCAGGGATGGTTTTTGGAGAAAAAATTATCGTTAGTCCGGTTCCATGTCCTGTTTCAACAAGGGAAAGTTTTACAACTATGAAAATCAATCCTATGCAACTCATAGGACGACCAGTGGAGTTTTCTACAAGCCACGGTAACTTTTCAGAGGTTTTTATTGAAGAAACATTTTATTTCATATTTTAAATGATTTTTTTATGTTTTTAGGATATTTTTCAGGCAATTCTTTTTATTACTTGTCAAGGCCAACTTCGAAAAATGCAGTTTCAAAGCCTCAATCCGGATGGAGTCGTACGGAACTTTCTTCAGCTATTCCACATAATTTAAAACTGTCTCCGATGAATTTGCCTACACTGCCAAATCATAGAAAACGGTAAATTCGTAGTTGTAAAACATTACACGCAAAATTGCCAACTTTCTGATAGAGCTGAAGTTTCGAACGTTTTTAACACGAAATTTGATGCCGTATTTTTCAACGTAATTTTTCTCCTGGAATGAATCACTGATGTTATATTATTGTTTTCAATAATGAAACTAATTTAATTTATTGTTAAAAAACAGGTGTGATAAAGGGAAATTGAACGTTTATGGGGGTTGAAAATAATCCTCGCTTACATTTCCCTATTCTGCTGTTTCCTCAGGATTAGGGGTAGGAAAACAGTTTTTTATTTATTTTTTTCATTACTGTGGAAGGCACATATAAGCTCATATAAATTAAATATTTTCCCTTTATCCAACCTGTTTTTTTAACAAAAAATAAGATTGGTTTCATTATTGAAAACGATAATATAACATAAGATAATCAGTCCAGGAGAAAAATCACGTTGAAAAATACGGCACCAAATTTCGTGCTGACAAAGGTTCGAAACTTCAGCTCTATAACTTTCTGATATGTTATATTTCAAAAAATCAACCATTAAGTAATTTTATGCACAAAAAACCTTCGACGTTGACATGCTTAAAATTTATGAATTTCCTTTTCGTGCAATAAAAAAATGATTAACCAAATAATTTCCTTTTACAGTTCCTCGAAATCAACCGGGAGCAGTCATCGCCGGAAGCTAAATCCGCTCAATATTCCCAAGCCAACGACAATTGAAAGTGAGATCACACCGGAGGAAGAGATGAAAAATGATAATAATTTAATAAATTTGGATGTTCAAGGTGTGCGTATATCTGCTAAACCAAAAGCTACCAAACAAAAATCTTAAAGAGTAGTCATAAATTGAAAGTAATAAAAAAAAACAATATTTTTGTACAACACTTTTTGGAATAAAAAATGTAAATAGAATTGCAGGGTTGCGATGCGGTCGATAAATCTTAAGATGACGTGCATTCGGATTCAGAACTCGATATTCGAAGTGTTGTTGCATGTTTCATGTAGAAAAAGATTACAGTTCATAAAAAAACGAACGCCGTGTGTCTAAACAAAGGATTGCTACAGTATGAACGGAAACGGCGATTTCCCGTTTGAATGCATTATTTATCATATTTATCAACTTCGTCTAATGTACTACTCTGTTTTTCGTACAAAGTATATAAGAAGGTGTTCGTGTATATGATGAATGTCTTGCAACAGCTACATTTAATTTTTTATCGATTATTTAATTACTTGAAAAAAACTGATTTATAGATTAGTAGTGTAAAGAGTATTATCATCCATCAACTCAATCTTTTATTTGCATTTTAAAAGTGAGATCAAATTGAATAAAAAATAAGATTGAATTAAAAAAAGAAACTTACGGAATCTTGATGTAATCATGTGTACATACATTATCAAGAAAATATATATTATATTTCACTCACTACTTGTTAAACTATGTATACCTAATCTTTTTTTATACAATTTCACAATAAAATTTTTATTTAAATCGAAAAGTTGTCTTCAACCATGATGCTTTCAATGCTACATTAGAATTTTTTTCCCGCCGGAATTTTATCTTTTTGCCATGCGATACCAAGTAGACTAGTTTCTCCAGTTCAAAAATGATTAATGACAAAACAATTCCGAGAATAAGAAGACAAAAACAGGGCGCAACTTCGATCATCGTAATGCTTGCGGCACTCAAAATGTCTTTTCTACATTCAGGTTTTCTTGTTTTCCATCGTATCAACTGACGTCTCAGCAATCCATTTTCGTACATTTTAATTGACCTGAAAAATATTTTCGAACTGATACGATCCCGATTTTAAGAGAAAATATATACTTCAGATATAATCACCCTAATCTCGATATTTCCGTGAAGGGACTATTGATTCGTGTATTCAGATACAGATAACCCGGTCGCCCCATGCGAACTTCAGTCAATTCGCATATTCTACGATTGTCAAAAGTTCTTTCGATGTAGGGATATGTAGCTTCCGGTGTAGTGTGATAGGCAAAACCGCCTTTGTAAATTTTCTTCGCAGCTTCTTCTGGGCGTATGTATCTCTCTTTACTAGGAGTTTTGTACCACCTTTTACGAAATATTGATATCTCCCAATCTGATATCTGAAAAAGAAACCATTTTTTTATCGTCATTTGGAATAGCGTTCCTTATATCAAACCACACGTTTGCGACTAACGTTCAACTGAAAATCGAAAAATAAAGTTGGTTCTGCGGCAAGGGCTAAATCTGTTTTCGACAACTCGACCAGCGAGTCGTTCATTTTGTCTATTGGTTTGTCCAGTCGTGATGATACTACACTAGCCGAGTAATAATTGTATAGTAACAAACTGAATATCATTGTGTTGAGAAAAGCTATTCGACCTGGAGCCTTCCCAGGGATGTATGCAGAACCTGCAAAATTATTTTCATTTTTATCACAAAATTATTATCAAAATTAAAACAACAACAATCAGGTATAAAATACTTTACCTTGCTGACATAATGATCCTGTGGTAATTATGAGACCAATAGTATACAATTCTATTTTACTGATGTGCATATTTTCAAAGGCTAGAACTACCCCGAAGATACTAGTTGCAAGGACACAAAGAAAAATCACAATGTACCAGCATTTTATAGCAAAAGGTGCAAGAAATTCTCCCATTCTAATATGAGTCGATGAAGGTGTCCGAAAAAGAAAAAAGGATCTGCAATGAAAGCAGAGTGTACAATCATAAGTACATGCGCTTTTATAATTACTCTTTCTTTTATTTTCAGTTAAAATGAAATAGGTCGCACTTATAAGGCCAGATGTGATAAATATAATCAACATATTTTGCTCGTCCGTGTGTCATTATTGTTGGACTACCAGAAATGTCGATATCTCTAGAATGCAATCCCTGTACAACAGGACCAACAAGATCACCTGCCTTCCATTCGATATAGTCATGAACATCCACGCTGTTATGTAAAAAAAATATGTACATCAAAGAAGCTTGTGATATCAATAAAAATGAAATTAAATTACATTAGCCTAATTGAATTTAAATTCGAATCACAAAAGAAATTGAACTTACGAGAAATTGAACATGTCAGCCCAATGAAGTGCTACAGCATACGAATACTTTGTCATGCCATCTTTTGATACATCTCTATAGGCTTGCAAATAATGTGAAACTGATACATTTGGTGGTCTATAAACAGTCTAATAATACCTTTATGTCATCCTAGGTCATTAAAATACTTATTGAAACTCCTCGTCTAATGTACAGAAAGACATTTCTTACCAATCCAGCAGTTCTTATTATTATCCCACCATAATCAAATCGCCTGCTGAAATTTTTATCGAAAAACATGCCATCAAATCGGTCGTTACTCCAGGTGCCCAGTTTGTTAACATGAAGTTTGCCTCCCCTATACTTGCAAACGTTGTACACTTCGTGCAAAACGAAACTGTTATTTTCTGGCACCGCAATTACCATGTCTGTGATCACACTATAATTCGTATCGTTGAGCTTCTCGACGGCTTTTGTCAAGTCGTTTGAAACGATGAGCCATTTATATTGTGCCGAGTAAAGATACAATTTGTTACTCTAAAAAAAAGTATATTCATGTTAAAAATAAATGTTTGATTAGCAGATGCGTAACATTAAAAATCTTACCTCATTGTGAAGTAGACTCAAGAATTCGTTACCCTCGCAACGCTTGTCAACGTAGATCCCAAGTCTGTACTGGGACCGTTTCTGATACCGCAATTTGAAAATTCCTTCAATAGTCAACTCGTGAATTCCAACAATCTGATTATTATCATTAAACATTTTGATTGTCTTGTACTTATCTGTAAATTAAATTAGCAATTTAATTGTCAATCTTGTACTGTGAGCTAAATGTGATAAATTTTTTTAATTTTCTGCTATCACAAAACTTATGACGATAACTTACTTTCCTCAGTATCGTTACAAGTGAATCCAACGACATTCACAATTCTTCGGTTTGCAAAATATTTAATCACAAATACAGCGTTGTTGACAGAGAGGGAAATTAAAATTTGTGACATAAAAAATAAAATTGATACCTGCATTGTGGTAGGGAGAAGGCAATTTGTATTATTATTTGTTTTTAATATTGTCGTAGGCTATAAGCTTATATGTTATATATGAACTGAGACAAGTCATAAGGAACTGCCAATCATTCCAATCGACTCGATATTATCTTAGTTGAACAAGAAAACATTGTTAGTTATTAAGTGGAATAAGTTATTAAATTATATAGAACGTGACATATTCGTGTTACTTGTCTGACCTCTCGTGTCTTTTACTGAATCAAAATGTTAACATTGTCAATACACACACATACATACATATAAATAAAACTTGCACTTTCATTTTTAATTTTTAATCACAATTGCTGAAAATTATTACAACCTCACACATTGGTGACACAATAAAATATATATATTATAAATCAGATTGTTTTGATCTTGTTAATTTTCAATAGCCAGCTAGTTTTGACTCTCCTTAGAATGGTATTTCGTTTTCTCTTTTGAAATTTCGTATTATGACGTTTTTGTTTGCGATAGACAATATTTTCAATGACCAGAACAATTAGTGACAAGAACATTCCAAATATTAATAAGAAAAAGGTCGGCGCTGTTTCGATCAATGTAATGCTTTGTGCACTAAGAACATCTGTCCTGCATTCAGGTCTTCTTGTTTGCCATCGTATCAGTTGTCGTTTGAGAAGTCCTCTTTCGTGCATTATAACAGACCTGGAGAATGACAAAAATTCAAGATAATAAATTCAATATTAATTAAAAAAATTGAACTTATAAATTAAACCTTACCCGAGTCTCATAATTTCTGTGAAAGGACTATCCAATCTTGTATTCATGTATAAAAACTGAGGTCTTGACAGGTGAACTTCCGTCAATTCACAAATTTTCCGATTGTCAAAAGTTCGTTCAACTAAAGGATAAATAGCTTCAGGAGTGGTGTGATAAGCAAAACCTCCCTTTTGGATTAGTTTGACAGCTTTTTCGGGAATTAAGAACCGTTTATTTTCCGGAACCATGTACCAGTGTTTCCGAAATATGTTCACTTCCCATTCTGATTGCTGCAATCATTGATCGTTTTATTTTTAAATAATATTGTAGTAACTTTAAACAATAAATAAAAGAAACTTACGTTCAAGACGAAATTAAAAAAGAGAGAAGGTTCAGCAGACATTCTGACGTCAGTTTTTGTCAGTTCCACCAAAGAGTCATTTATTTTATCAATGGGTTTATCAAGTCGCGTTGAGACAACGCTAGCAGAATAATAATTATAAATCAATAGACTTAGTATCAATTCACTCAGGAAGGCTATTCGTCCTGGAGTTTTTTGAAGAATGAACGCAGAACCTAAAATATCCAAATTAATATAATAAATTTTATGATATAATGGCAAAACAGAGTTCAAAGTGAATCTTTTCGAAATTTGATGACCTTGCTGGCAAAGTGATCCAAAAGTTATGACAATTCCTGCTCCAATAATGTCTAAATTGCTCAATTTAGTCTTCTCAAATGTTAGAATAAAACTTAGCACAGCTGAGGAGATGACTGTTATAGCGATCAAACAGTACCAGCACAATGTTATGAAAGGTAACAAAAATTCTCCCAGTCTTAAGTGCGTTGTTAAAGTTGTGCGGAACAAAAAGAACGTTCTGCAAATTAGAAAAAAAGATTATAGACAATTTCGTCAAGAATTAAAAGATTTTAAATGTTGATTATACCTGAAGGGCCAGATAGGAAACAAAAATTCGACATATTTTGCCCTTTCGTTGGTCATAATCAAAGGACTGCCACAAATATCAATACTCCTGTCATCCAATCCATGTACGACGGGACCGACGCGGTCCTCCAGAAACCATTTTGTATAATCTGCAATGTCTAATCTGTTCCAGAATAATTCACATATTTTACTTGTAATAATATTTGTAATCAATATTATTCAATTTTTATTTAAAATTATTTGCCTGAAATTAAAGAAATCTGCATAATGGAGAGTTAAGATGTAAGTGAATTTTGTCATGCTGTCTTTCGAGATATCTTTGTAAGCCTGAAGGTACTGGGACACGATTGCATCCGGTGGTCTATACACAGTCTAACGATACAACAAATATAAAATGAACATATTCTGTTGTTTATTTCAAGTTTTTCATTTAACTGATATAACGAACCAATCCAGACATTTTCAGAGTTATTCCACCTAAGTTATATCGTCTTGGAAAATTTTGATCAAAAAAAGAAACATTAAATTGGTTGTCTTTCCAATCCCCAACCTTATTAACTACCAGTTCTGCTCCTCTGTATTTACAAGGATTATAAACTTCGTATAAAAGGTACTGATTGTTCTGAGGAACGGCAATAATTAAATCTGTCATTATGCCAAAATTATAATCGTCAAGTTTTTGCACAGCAGTGTCCAAATCGGTTGAAATTATAAGCCATTTGTATTTGAATGTATAAAGATATTGTTTGTTGCTCTGTAAATATAATTTCAATCAAAACAGATCTTGGACGGTTAGTTTATTTTAATAATTTAGTTAAAGTTATATTACCTCGTTGTAAAATTGCGCGAGTAAGTTATCCTCCATGCAATGTCTGTCCACGAATATTCCTAATCTATGCTGCGAGTGTTTGAGATAAAATAAATTTGAAATTTGATCGGCACTTAATTTGCTAATTCGTATCGTCTTATTAAAGTAACTTAACATTTTAATTTCAGTGAATATTTCTGAAAAAAAATTAGTTAAATGGCTTTCATTAAACATTCTTATAGTACCTGAACTCCATGTTAGATTGTTCACTTTGCACATCGTAATAACAGGTGAATCCAACGATATTTTTTATTCTTCTGATGTCAAAATAATTAATCACAAATAAGGTATCTTCAATCGAGAACGTACTTAAAAATTGCATTATAAAAAATAAGACGTAAAGATGCATGTTCTTCTTTTTTGTTTTTGTTTTTTTCTTTCAATTCAAAACACTTTGTCAAGTATTTCACTGAGATTGAGAAAGCATCGTCTGCTTTTTTTTCAGCACTAATATTTCTATAGTTATCAAAGACAACAAATAAGTTTGTTTATGCAACAGAAATTTTCATATTAGATTATGTTAGAACAAGTCCTTGTCAATCATTCGAATCGAGCGGATATAGTGTAGGCGGGAAGAAAATATTTTTGTTGTATATGAATAATTAATGGGATACGATATCAATAATAACCTTGAATAAAATAAATTGTCATAATATTAATAACAAATGATTTGTATTTGAATTGATTGATACAAAATGTTTAATTATCTTATAATCACAGTGTTTCTTAGTCCTAAGAGCTTATTTCATGTATTTTTTCATGTCAGTTAGTGTTGTGAACATTCCAGTCCCGCATTTAATTGGTAGTCCTAGCATTATTCGACTGGAAGGTGTGTTGAGGTCATCTTGCTTGGCTACAAAAATTTCAAGTGATTTTATTAAAGGAAATATAAAATATTGTCAATTTTATATTTCTATAGAAATTATTACAACAACGAAAACTTACCTTGTAAAGTAGCGTTTTTCAGGAAACTTTGCGGACACTCGAAACTCATTTGTAAAAGAGGCGAGGCGTTGTTTTCCATTCCTTTGCGATTCATAGGCTTGTAAGTACCATCCGAAGTCATGAGGTCGGCAATGAGTGATAAATGTCTAAAGTCGACGAAAATATCATATGGTTTGAACGTATTTTGAATTTCCTTGATAATCACTCTGTTTGCGGCTTCAATTCCATATGTCTGAGAGATGGCATAAACATCATTCGAGTAAAACCTTGAGATGTCTAAAATATCATGGTATTTGGCTGCTTCCTGTAATGGAAACAAAATTAAAACAATAATTAATTCAAAATTATTATTGTATTGAATCTTTTATAAAAATCAATGAAAGTGCTTACTCCAATATTGATGCCTTCAGTGTTGAGAATAGTATTATCGTTGTTTGTTGTCGAGAATGCTCGTTTTATACCAGGAACCTCCCATAAGACAACACTTTGAGCAACTAAGCGGATGATTTGTTCAAGTCGCATCTCGTTCATAAGGAAAGGTAACTGGAATATTGATAATCAAATTAAAACCTGAACATTAAAATGAATTAAACATTAAATCACATTTTGGCAAAATTTACCCAAAATTTGACTTTGCACCACAAGCTTTTTTCATGATCGTACTCGTAATCAATGACCATCTGATTGATCGCTTTAACATAATCAATACGATCCGTTTCCATGCCCTCATTAGAAATTCCATGCCCTCGTCGGAAATTCACTTCATCCTCATCATCATAATCAGCATCATTCCTGTCATGGTCAACATTCTCATCATCGTCATTTATTTCTTTATCCGGATCATCCATCTCTTCTTCTTCTTCTGGCTCATCGTAATCGTCATTTTCCTGCTGGCGCTGAGCTCTTCTCGTATCTGTGGCGTCTGCATCATCGCCCATGTCCTCTTCGTCGGAAGATAATTGCTCACCTAACTCGAGCTTTGATTTCTCATGTACTTGCATTTGTTCTTCGTTTTCGTCACCTACAAAATCAAGCTCCGCATCCAATACGGTAGAAGGTTTTGCTTTTGAGTCTTTATCGAAATCCACCAGCTTGGTAGTTGACATATTTTTTCCAACACGGCAGACAGTTTTGAACAGCTTATCGAAAAACACCGTCTCAACGGAGCGCAATACTTTTTTTGGATTTGTATAAAAAGTGGTCTTGTAACACTTGTGTGGTTTGAACTTGAAGTTCAGTGTATACTCGTTCCTCGGAAAAGGTGTGAGAGTAAACCTCCATTCTCCGTTCGAGTTATCGAGAACATCTATAAGAGTGCACCTGTTTAATTTGAGGCACAACTTTTCTATAGAGCGTTTGGGATTTGGTAGGTTTGGCTTGAACGGGATTTCCATGAAGGGGGTTTTAGGGTTTTTCGATGCCATCATCAAAATTTCTCTAAGACGTGGAATACCAAGGGTCACATTTTGAGCACCACGACCAGCGAAATGGAAGGTGTTCAATGTCATCTGAGTTGAAGGTTCACCTGGAGGGAATAATACAAACTTGAGTATTACAAAGCATTAATCCATTTACCTACTATTTAAAAAAAATAGAGAAAATGCAAAAATACCAATAGACTGCGCAGCTAAAATTCCCACAGGTTCACCAGGAGGGCAAATAGCTTTCTGTATTTTCGCGCACAGCAAATCTTTCAACTCGGCTTTATTGATAGTCGCGGTGGGTGGATGCTTAATTTTTTGATACTCCGAGATGAGTGACTCGACGGTTTCAGGCAGAACACCAAACTCGATGTCAGGTCTGTGGTGTGCGCTCACTGGATCGGGACACCTTTCGGCCTCTTCCATATATTTTTCCTTCACCTCCTGATTTGCTCGTACCCACTTCCTCATCATTGACATGTGTCCTTCTGTTCTCCCATTAGGCTGTATCTTTTTGTACTTGGGTTTGTCCTTTATCGGGTTGTCCATGCAGAACCTTGTGAATCCACTCATGTGTCGTTTTTGCAACGGGTCCCCGTGTTGTTTCTTCCATCTGTTAATTTCACGATTTCTTTTGTTGATCAGGTGTTGCTCGGAGTCTTCTTTTAATCGTTCCACAAGTTTTTTGTCAAGAATCGCATCTTTGTTTTCTACCAAGAATTCAAGTTGTTGTTTGCAGATGAATCGTGAATTGCAAATGTCGAGACCATCTTCTCCGTAGGCCGTTTGAATTAAACTACCATCCGAGTCACGCACGGTCATGTCGTAGTGTACCACAACTCCTTCCAGATTTTTGATCAGACAACGCTGAAGATAACCCGTTCGACTCGTTTTTACAGCAGTATCAATCAAACCTACAAAAAGTGAATGGATAAATTTAGTAGTCTAGTTTCAGCCCAGTCAACAATCTCAACCATTTATTATTTATTATAAATTATGAGATTTGTACGCGAAATTATGCAAAAATTGAATTTCACCTTCACGACCAGCCATGCAATGGAAAAAAAATTCCTGAGGTTTGATTCCAGTCAAAAATCTTCTTTCCACGAAACCTCCTGCCATCGGTGAGCAATTGTAAGGTTCAAAACATGGTAAACTTTTGCCACTAATCATCAAAGGAGGTCTTTTCCCCTCCAACTCAATTTGATCCAACAGAGACGAGATCTGATAACCGTTCACCATGGAACCTTTTGCTCCGGACAATATCATCAGTTGCAAATTATTGTACGGAAATTTGAGCAACAATCCTCCGGGAATGCACGTTTTGTGCATCGTATTGGTAAAGTCCTTTAGAGCATCTTTGTACTTTCGATCAACAATGGCCCGGAATTTTGGATTACTCGTGTAATTTTCGTGCATCTTTTTGCGTACTTCCTCATCCGTTGCGCTTTCATCGAGGCCTAGAATTGATCTGTGTAGATCAGGACCAACCTGAGAATTGAAAAAGATGGTCATCAAAACTGAGCAAAATTTAATTGAACAAAAATTGTTTTTCTACTCATATACAAACTTTTCTCAATTCGTGTATGATTTTCTTTCGTTTTGCATCATCCTTCTTTTTCACTAAAATATCTTGAATGCCCAAACTGAAACCAATTTTCTGCAGAAACGACTGGAAGAGTTTGCCAAAGGCACTTAATAGGTTGCTGGAATATTCACTTCCATACAATTCATGGATGCAATGCACCAGACCACGTGGTGATGTACCGTAGTGAGCTTTGTCAAGAATTCCGCTCAAAAGTTCTCCTTGTCGAATGATGACTTCAGCTTCGGTCATCTGAAGACCTGATAATGGAGTGCCTCCATATTTCCAAGGTCTTGCTTCTTCCGATTGCCACTGCTTAACATCGATCTTTGATTTTTGGGTCAGGTTTATAGGGGACTTTCCACGAGAAATGATGTTGATTATCACAGTGGAGATTACTTGCTTTCCAGACCAACGCACAACAGGCTTCAAAATTGATGGTGGAAGAGTTTTAATTTCTCCCGGTATTATGTTTAAAGCCGACCACACAAGGTTCATGTAATCAGTCCTGGAACAAAATAAATCACTTTTAGTGTATTATTTGTGCATCTTTTATTCTAAAATTCATTTACATTCATTGTAGTTACTTGTCAAAGAATTTCCCTCTCATGGCCATTTTTACACCTCCAATAATGTGATCCTGGATTAAACCACTGAGCGGAGAACCATCTTTTGGACTTAGATATTGATTCGGAACATTTGCTAAAATGCAAAAAGCATAAGAGATCAATCATTTTTTTGGCCTTGTTCAACTTACTCACTTTTGTCTTTGCTTGCTCACCTATCGAATATGCTTCACTTCGACCCAATTCGTTCTGGATGAAATGAGCATTCATCTCGTCTCCATCAAAGTCGCAATTATAATGTTTGCAGTTTGCATAGTGCAGACGCAAAGTTTTCTCTCCTTTCAGAATACGAGCTTTGTGAGCCATAATTGACGGCTTGTGAAGTGTTGGTTGACGATTTAAAAGTAAAATATCTCCGTTGACAAGATGCCTGTAAACAATTTTAACACCAGAGAAAGATTTGTTTGCTTTGCTTGTGGTCAAAAGACTTTTTGCAATTGCTTCTCTTTTGACTGGATCTGAAGCTGGAAGACGAGTAATTCGACCGTCTTCATCTTCCAACATAACAGCCCTGCAAAAATAGTACATTGATTATATTATATTTCATGATTTGTGATAATAAATAAATGAGTCATGTTTTTACCCAGGATGTATGTCAGGTCCATTCATAACCATTGCTCGAAGTTTCGTTACATTGTGTACGGTAACTGGTACAGGATAAGTTAATTTCAAAGCAAAAGCTTCTGGAATTCCGATTTCATCAACATTCAAATTAGGATCAGGCGTGATGACAGATCTCGCTGAAAAGTTGACTCGCTTGCCCATCATGTGCATACGAATGATACCCTCCTTTTTCTCTATAATCTGTTTCAATCCATTGATGCTAGCCGAGTCTGTCGTTTTATTCAATTCGCGATCCATCAAATGATCCACATCTACTTGTAATTTCTGCCAGCTAGCGTGCAATTTCTCGATCAGGTTCCCGCCACGAACTGTCTCTACGATGAACTGGAAATCAAGTAAGTTCAATTAAAAGAAAGCTTTCATTTCATGGTTGATCTCGATGAAAGCAGAGTTAAAATTTAAAAAATGGTAACAATTTTCTACTTACCCTTGCATCATCTGATAGTTGTGAAGTGCTGCCGTCTTTGATAGATCTGACAATATTGTTAATGATCATACAATCGTGCACAATTGCTTTGTAAGCCTGACTTTGAGGGTTCTCCACCATCTCGCCATGTAAAAATGCCACAGGTCTCACTAACGGCGGTAAAACGGGCACAACATCGAAAAAAAATATGTCCGTCGGATGTTCCGAATCAACCATACTTAAGCACGGGAACATAATTCTCAACACATCACTCTCGCTCATCCACACCCGACGGATATGATTTTTCGCTTCATTTGGCATGATCATCTGATTTTCTTTCTTCATAATTTGCCTTTCATTATTACTAAAACAGTTCAAAGATCAAAACAAAATTGATTATCTTGAGGGGAAGAAAACCTGATATTAACAAGAGTACTCACCCGTCTGCACGTTTTGTCGTTGAAATAAGAATTCGATTTTTAATAACTTTCACAGGCAGCATTAAAGAACTGCAATACATGCAGATCTTGGCCCTCGTCGAGTTCATTTTGTTTTTCAAGTAGTCCTCGATGTAATACTGCCACTGCATGTTTAAACTCCTTGTGTTTATGGAAGCTTCGTCCTTCCTCCTTGAAGAAAACCTGTCTTTGTTTCTCAACGTTTCAATATGCCTTCTGATGATCTCCTGAAGATACTCAATTTTCGCCTCCGCTGCACTGTTTCCTATATTCTTTTCTTCCATCTCGATTTCCTGCTGAAGTTCAGCTAATTCATTAAAATATCCTTCCTGTAATAATTGAAATTTTGCCAACAGTTGAAGCTTGACTTGGACTGGAAACTGCAGATGGAAGCATGTCAGGCAGGTAAATTTCAAAATCGTGCAGACTGCCTTGTGAAAAATTGGATTCACAACTGGTAGAGGAAGCTCAATGTGACCAAAATGTCCAGGACATTGTGTCACATTGCTTTTGCATGTCATACATATTGGCCCATTGCCTGACGGACCTGAATAGTTGAACAAAATATATAATAATGTTTTTTACTTGAATAATACGATTGAATTCATCTCTGACAATCTGACAATCATATACAAAGTTAAAATTAGTTTTACATACCTAATAAAGGGTCATAAATTCCTCCTCTGCAAGGATAACCCAGCGAGGTAAAAGATAAAGGTGTGCTGATTTTCAAAACGCTGAGTTTTTTTACTTCTTCACTAGTGAAAACTGTGAACCTCAAATTCCTTGCTAATAAATGTATTGCATCCCCATATGACGGGGAATGTTTATGTAACATTTTGTATTTTTATTTTCTCGTTAGATTAAATTAACAGGACAAAACGGGCAAACAAATCCTGCAAACATGAAATTGATAATTAATCCACTATAGATTAACAAATTTATTGCATATTATTTTCAAGTTCATTTTATCTATAATTATTTTAACATTCCCTGTTAATTGCAAATAAACATATTTAACACATTTTCTTGTTTATTAAATATATTCTATTTTGTTTCAATTTACCTAGTTAAAACCTCTTCAAATGTCAAATAATTTATTTACACATCAATAATGTGACAAGTTTTTGAATTAAACCTCCCACATGTCAATAACAAATTTAAGGTTATGGTTGTTGCCTTTAAAACACGTGTTGAGTTTTTTTCTATTTTGTTGCGTGCGGCGCCCCTCTCCCCCTTTCTTCTTCTATTCTTACGTTATTTTAAGCGCGAACTTCAAAAGGTCTGGGCATAGTTTCAAGTGATATCTTATTTCAAACAATTTTTCAAATTTGATGTTATTAAAAAAAAGGTTTATTTTTGAGTTAAATAAATTATGCTTCAAAACTAGTTATTGACAGTTTTTTAATTATAAAATAATGTTGCAGATTATCATGAGTTGCATGAACGACAAAATGCCGGTTCTTTTTATCGTCTGCTGATGGTACACAAAAGTGCTCCAATAAAATGCGAATAACAACAAAACATAATTCAAATAAAAACATGCATTTGTATAACATAGTAATTAGAGGCATTCAAAAAGAGGGTTTGCAGTACTTTTCTAATTAAAAATATAATAAACGATGTTTGTCAATAGATTATTACGAAATTGTACAACAATTCTAACAAATTTATCAAAAGCAGAATTGTTCACTCCAATTGATTCTGTCAGTGCGAATAATTGTTTGAGGATTTTCTGCTCTGAGGCGAAACCTCACGCCTCGACAATATATGCATTATCATCAGGTAGGTGACAATAAAACAAAATATTAAAATTTTATTATGCAATATCGATAACTATTATCAACGGCTTGCGTTTCTTCCCAGGTCATGGAAAGTGTGGGGTTGCAGTTGTTCGTATATCCGGTCCCCATGCTCAGCAAGCTATTAGAAGAATGACAAAAATACAAATATTGGAGCCACGAAGAACGTTTCTAAAAAAAATTTATGATCCTACTACAAAAGAACTCATTGACAAAGGATTATGCATTTGGTTTCCAGGTATTTTTCATTTTTTTCATCAATTAGTTACCAGTTTTTTAAACTATACTTTGAAACGAGAAATATAAATATATTTTTTCGAAAATTACTTGTTATAGTTATTTATTAGTTATATTAAATTGAAAATTCAGGTCCAGCATCTTTCACCGGAGAAGACAGCGTTGAATTCCAAGTACACGGTGGTTTTGCAATTGTCAACTCCCTTTTCAGCAGCCTCTCAAAACTCGGATTCCGTCAGGCTCTGCCTGGAGAATTCACTCGGAGAGCTTTTCTGAATAAAAAACTCGACCTCACAGAAGTAGAAGGTCTAGCGGATCTGATTGACGCCGAGACTGAGCAGCAGCGTAGACAGGCTCTCCTCCAAGTTGACGGCTGTCTGAGTAAACTGTACAATCAGTGGAGTCAGGAGCTTTTGCATTCTGTTGCCTCGATGGAGGCATTTGTCGACTTTTCTGAAGACGACAACATTGAAGATGGCGTCATGGATAGTTGTAATCGTAATTTGAAAATACTCAGGGATAGAGTCCAAGAACATCTTTCAGATGGAAGAAAGGGTGAGATTTTAAGGACTGGAGCCAGGACAATTATTCTAGGAAAACCAAATGTTGGAAAAAGCAGCCTTTTGAACAGTTTGGCTCAGAGGAATGCTGCCATTGTAACTCCTATTGCTGGAACTACTCGGTAAGATTGATCATCAATAATTTATGTTTTTTTTAAAAAACAAAATGCATCTTATTGTTGAAATGATCTTTTTTTTAGGGACATAATTGAACTAAGCATTAATGTATCAGGATACCCAATCGTTCTCGCTGACACTGCTGGTCTTACAGAATCTACTGACGTTGTGGAAAAAGAAGGCATAAAAAAAGCAAGAGCATACGCTAAGCAGGCAGACCTGATTATTCTCATTATGAGTGCCACTGAACTTGCAAATGATAAAAGCATTATAGAAAAGTATATACAAAATTACATTGCTGATTTAAAACTTGAGGACCTCTTGATGCCTGATGGACACTTGTCTTCTAATTGTTGTGTTGTTGTGAATAAGATGGACTTGATAGATGATAGTACAATTTTGAAACAGATAAAGGAAAGCAAGGTAGTTGCAATTTCTTGCGAAAACCAAGAACTGAGCCAGTTGACCGAACGTATGAAAGAAAAGTTGGAGTATATGTAAGTTCAGTTATTTTGATACATTTTATTATAAATTGTTCTCTTGAGTATGGACAATGAATTAAATTTTTTAGTTGCGGAAATCCTAGCAGAGAACATCCAACTCTAAGTCAAGCAAGGCACAGACAACATTTGGAACATTGTCTGCAATACTTGGACGAATACTTCGACATTTGTTCATCAACATTGTACGACATGGCGATTGCAAACCAAAAAATAAGAGATGCGATGTATGAGCTGAACAAAATCACTGGCCATGTCAGTACCGAGGAAGTTTTAGATGTCATATTCAAACAATTTTGTATTGGAAAATGAAATTTAAGACACAAGAGTAAATGACTATAGCATTGATTAGTTTTGTAAATAATTTAATATATATTTGAACATACAGAAGACATACACAAATAATTGTATATACTATTGTGACGTTCAGTAAATGATAAATCTACCTACGAACTATACATTTTTATAGATCGAGTTTGAATTTATTCTTATATAAGAATTCTATATTTACAGGTTATGAAAAAGAGCCCTCAAACCTTTTATATTAAACAACATTTTTTATGATTTCGATGCCCCTTACGTAAAGTGTCTCGTTTCAAATTATTGTTAAAAACTGTGTCGTTTCAAAAAATCGCTAAAAACTGTCTCATTTCAGCGATATTTTGAAACGAAGCGGTATTGAACGATATTTTCAAATAAAATTGTTTATAATTATTGACCCGAACCATTTTCAAAGACTTCTTACATAATTATTTACAGTAAAACAAAAATATGTTGGTGTTTCTCAAATAATGGTCATTTCAAAATATAAAAAAGAATTATAAAAAATAAAAGAACAATAAAAGTAATAAATATGACAATAAAAGTAATGAACAAAATTTAAAAGCAAAATTTCCGAAAATATCTCGAATATAGTTTTTCTAAACGAAATAGTTATGAACAATTTTTTCAAAACAATTCTTCCGTTCAACCATTTTTTTAGAGAGACGATATAAAATATATAGAAAACTGTTTCATTTTACGAAATGAGACAGTTTTCAACGATATTTTGGAACGAGACAGTTTTGAACGATATTTTGGATGAAGATATTTTATAACAATATCTTGAAACAAGACAGTTTACACTGATATTTTGAAAAGAGATACTCTACATAAGAGCCATCGATTTTTACTATGTATACCAAAAGAAATTTTTGTTGTGTTTGATATATAAGAGCTGAACAATTGAAACAATTCATAAAAACTTTTAATCGATTTTTTTAATTCGATTTTTCGATAGTTTTTGAATTCTTGCCTTTCTCATGTGAGACATAACAGTGACAATACCAGGAATGAGCAGAACCCACAAATATATCAGTAAAACCGAAGGAAAATGGAACGCAAAATTCCACGCATTAGGTAACGAAACTGTAAACTTTTGCGTTTCTTCAAAGTAGGGAATATTTCTCAGAACTATTGTCCCTTCAAATAAAAAGCCTAATGGGTACAACGGCATCCAAATCGTATATCTCAACCAAGTCAGTAATGGAATTTCGACATTCAATAACTGACTAATGTAATACGGATATCTAATGACCTCCACTGAACTCCAAACTACAAACAAGAAAAACACAACTGGCTTGGTTTGCATTCGAGGCTCGGTTTCTATCATGACAAACAGTATGAATCCACGGCCACAAGTTTGCATTAGTGGAACTAGAGCACTTCCTTTTGTGTATCCGAAAATTGGGTGCAGCACTTCCAAAAATTGAAGCAGTTGTACAAATTTGAATGGCGTTCCTACTGTTGAGTAAACGTCTTTGATGAAGTCTACAAACACATCAAACAACAAATCAACAGGCATTAAATAATTAATTAAAATTATTGTTTAGGTGTGCAACTGAATTCATAAGATTAAACTAGATCAGTAGCCAAGGGTCAAAGCTTTTTCGATTAACATGTATATTATAATGCAAAATGGCAATGCCAATTACCTGGACCGTCTCTGGAATATCGGATTGCCATCACTGAAAGGATATAAATGAACCCAATGAACTGACACAGATTGTAGAGGATGAGATAAACTTTCTTGAATTCCTCTGAAATTTCAAAGACCAACAATTGTAAATATACAGCTAGAATTGGATTTCGATGAATTGAAAAAACAAATGTATAAACACCCACCTCTTCTATAGCCTAATTCTTCTTTTTCTAATTTATCATACATATCAGGATAGTCATCGCAGATGTCACGTCGCGTGTCCTCTATAACATCATCTGTGTCTTCACTCTGCCATCGATCGAAATCAATTTTCAACCAAGTAGGCTTTTGTGGCCGACTTGTTAATCTCTGCCACCATCCTTTATGTTTTTTTCTTATTATAAAATCAACATGTCTGTCAAATACTTTGTAATTGCTTTCCTAAAACATCAAAAAGAATATGAAATGAACATACATTATAAAATGTAATATTTTTCAATTTTCATGAATTCTAGAAAAGTGCGCTTCCTTGTATATATTTGAGAAAATCTATTTACTTCTGTGTTTATTGGTAAATGAAAATCTAAGGCAAATCTATAAGTATTTGGCCCTCTTGCTCCTTTTCCATGAGCCATAAATTCCAATTTTGTGTCTCCGAGTTTGACATCCACGTCCTAAAAAATGATTAAAATTGGACAATGTATGTCGGTATTTAAACAAAAATAAAAACATCACACATACCTTCACATCGATTAAATCAATTTTCAACGTAATTTGGTGCTCCGTTTGGGCCCAGTATACAAATGGTGCTAATATGTCCAGCATTGTTGTTTTTTTTATCATTTAATGAACCTGAAATTAAAAAAAAAAAAATGAACAAATCAACACGACAAATCAATGAAAGGATAAAGATGAAGCATTCTTTTTTAGATGATTGGACCTTGGTTTCTGGCGACTTGTTACAAATTATATATAATTTGGACCAGTAATCGAACACTGTTGAGATAACAATGAGAGCATCGATACCTTTCAGCTCCAAATATAAATCATTAATCAAAAACTAGAAAAATTATTTTAAATAAGGCACGTACCTTTTGAAAATATAATGATTCCATTTCACGTTAAAAAAGTCGAAGAAAATAATTTGGACCCTCGAAATTTGAGTTGGAAAATTGTTCCCCAAAAACTCTATCATCAACTCCTTGTTTACTGAAATTGACTAAATGAAATGTCAGTAAAATCTTGATTTAATCAAAAAAACAATTAATGTTTAAAATTAACAAACATTAAGGTTGCTATTACTTTTAAGTTTACACTCTGATGATCCTCTTACGATGACTTTGTTTTTTTTCACTAATAACTAATTTGGAATAGTAGTTCCCAGTTGTCAAGTTAGGGGGAGAGAAATGTATTCATATCGGGACGAGGTGAGGTTAGGAGCATTGTGACACGTTGATGACGTCAGTCAGACTTGTCAAAAAGTAAAACGGAGGTTTACAGTTGTAGGCGAGCAAGGTTACATCCTGCGTGTTGTTATAGAAAACAAAAATAGTATATTGTTTTAAACCTGTAGGAGTGTAATATTTAAGCGTCATCGTTTTTAAATAAATGTGAACTTCAAAACAAACAAGGTTTCAAAATAATGTAAAATTTTTTTTCTGATAGATCTTTGAAATGTCACCAGAACCAACTCAAGAAACCTCAAAAGATTTAGATCTCGGGGCTCTGAATGAACATGTAAGATTGCCTGCAGTTTCTGACAGCGAGGATGACGATCCATATGATACTGGGCATGCTGGCTATACATTATTATCAGACAATCCAAATGGGATAGAAGTAGCAATAGATGAAGATAATGACGAGGTTTGTTTCTCATACAAGAACAACTCAGTTCTTCATAGTCATTAAAGATCCAACCAATCACAACATAGATTTGTATCACTTCATTTATTATTACTTTTTTATGAATGCAATGTTTGAAAGTATAATTTCAATGTTATTGTTATTTCCAGGATGATGAATGGACATTACCCCCTGAACAGCAAAATGACACAACGCCAGAAAGCATGCAGGTATGTTGTTAATGAAAAACAACGATTTTAAATATTGCTGAACAATTTGCAAAAGTTAGTATGGAAAATTAACTTCCATTCTAGCCAGAAGTACCTTCAGAAGTATTGGAAGTTTGGTCGTCAACTAACAATCAATCAAACATAGACTTAGATTCTGAAAAGATCTGCCAAGTCAAATCCCTCATGGCTTCTTTTACTTTGCCAAGTTCAGTGATTCCTGAATGGGCCTCAGAAATCTCCGAAGACCAATGGAAAGATCAACTAATACAGCGGATTAATGAAATTCAAAAGAAAAAGACAAACTGAAATATTACATTATATTTTTTATATATTATTGTGCTGTGAAAATGTTGAATTTATATTAAGATTGGATTAATTTAGATTCAGATAATGTTCTTACGAAGATAGAAAAAATAATAAAAATAGACTCCAAAAATACGTTGCAATTGTGTCTTTGATTTTCAACGAAAAAAAAATTCAGGATGAACTGTAATCGGTTCAAGGATGATTCAGTTTGACAAAACATTTGTATTTTATTTAATAAATCAGCTTTTTTATAATTTTGTAAATAATTTGTAAAAAAATCATGAACAAATGAAAGTACAATACTGTAAAATTTATAATAATTATATCGCGCGTTGCGAAAATGCGTAGGAAATGGTATTTTACAAAAAGTCTATAAAATTAGAGGTATGCTTCTCTTACATCAGAGACAAAATAATTATTTTTGTTTGAACCATCATTAGCCAACGAGAATACATATTTCAATAAAATTCATCTCGACTTATCATAAAATTCGCAAGGGTTGGATTGCAAAAGATAATTCGTTACCCTAGTATATGTTTTATACAATTTTGTTAGAACAATGATTTTCTATACGACCTCGAGTACTTGTGGAAAATTAATAATAATAAAAAACGCAACGCTTTTTCATATTTTTCAATAAACTTTTAATCTGTTATCCGATTGTAAAATGTCATGAAAGAAAAATTGTATAAACTAAAAAGAGGCAGAGAAAAAAAACGAAGTAATATAAAATTTTGTCTCAGGATTATGTGGGAGGAACTTATTCCAACAAATTGCAATTTTATTTTTGCAACTCCATTTCACTTTCAATCTTTATTTCTCAAGACTTGTACATTGTTACACGACCGGCTCTAAAGTTTCTTTACATGGGACTTTTTTTTCATTAACTTGAATCTAACCGTTGGATTTTTTTTCGTTTTTGAGCCATGTCGCGAAATTACTCCTGTTTCTTGAAATTTTGATAAGAAAGCAAAGAGAAAGAAAAGAAAAGTTAAATAACGAGATTCTGGTCAGTCTCGTGTTGGTTGCTGACGAAAAAGCACTATTGCTAATTTGATTTGACGACACGAGACGGACACGACTGACCGTAAGCTTTACCGGCAGTTTCCAACATTTATATTTACATATATACATATACACATGCAGTGTGTTCCATGTATACGTGTGTATATGTCGCACATTTTTGCATCAATAGAACGAGTGAATGATTATTTTCTTTTCCCCACTTTCTTTCTTATGCTTTGCAGTTGTCTCGAAATATCCTAATTTAACGACTTCTTTACAATTCTTTTTTTTTCTTATTTTTTTGACATTTTTTTGGCTTTTGTTCTTTTTTGTTCTGTTTATAGTTAGGTATTGGAGGTTTCTTGGTTGACTGGTACAGTTTTTCATTTTCGTTAGCTTGTCTGCGTGTAGTGATGATCTTATTATTCGTCAATGATACCGGGAGTTCGCGGCGTTCTTTCGCAGACAAAGCCACGAGTTCCATCCGGCCCTTTTGGTGGTCGCAGTACCGTTAGTTTAGGTCCAGAGTCTTCCACAGATACGGTACGCAATCGACTAATGAGACGTTCGGGGCGCTGCTGCACAACTGTATCACTATAAAAATAAAAAAACAATGAATTATTTATCATTTAAATTATTAATTTCATTTAAAAAAATGAGTTGACGTACTTCATTTTTGTAACGTTACACGCTGATGATTTGCCTGTGCGTTGATTGGTTACAAGATTGAATTCCACCTGGTCTCCAGGTTGGAGAGTTACGTTGTCTCTTACTTCGGTCATGTGGAAGAATAATTTCTTGCCCTCTTCAACCTCAAATCCGAGGAATCCAAACAAACCTTTGACAGCGTCGACAGTAGCTCTTCGTTTCATTCGCACAGCAGAAATGTTACATGCATGGCCGGCTGAATCAACCTGTCGAGACAACAAATTTAATTTTCTTACAATCGTTAAATTATTAATATATGAATGATAATGAGCAAAAGAAAATAATCACTTGGAGCTGAACAGGATCGCCAATTTGAAGTAACTCGCGTTTATTGACCAGACCCATGATACCGAATTCATAATCCGGTGTTTCTTCGTCTTCGGAGGTTGGGTTTATCTTAATGAGTCCAGCGTACTCGGCTTGTTCTGGATTAGCGCTGCGTAATGGCCTGATAACAGTGCCATCTAAAACCTCGCTGACTGCAGTCGGACGAGGGATACTTCCTTTTGATAATGGGCGCACGTGGTCAGCAGCAACACAACCAACCGAGTTGCTACGATTGTTGCCAGAACTGAGACTATATTCAACATCAGCGCCGAGTTCCAGAGTGCTAGCTTCGCCCTCGAAATTGCTGTAAGACAATTATTATCGTTTAATGAACATTTTCATCATAAAAACAATTGAATATTTTTTTTTCATTCATTAATTTAATGCAATTCAACGGTATATTATTACCTGTAGTGAAAAAATATTTCTTTATCATGATTAACTGTCTCAATGAAGCCGAAACCATCCTTGAGGGCAGCGACAAAGCCTTGCTGTGTCTGGCCGTTGGCTATTTTTTTCATGCCGTTAGTTGCTTTTTCTCCGTTTGCATTTAACAGCGCGATATCTACCGCGACGAGTTCCTTGTTGCGTTTCACCTGGCATATATTAAATTGTACCTACAAAAAATGTATTCAATTAGATGTGTTTGTTGTTTCTTCTCTTTTTTTTCATTTTCAAGTAAACGTAGATTATGAAATTGTTATAAGAAGTCAAACAGAAACCTTATCTCCGATTCTTGGAATGCACTTAGAATCACAATCCTTTGCGAAAAAGATGATGCTTTTTTGTTGACCGTCTTTGAGGTAACCGATGAGACCAGGCTCGTTGCCATTAATGTCCTGAATCACACTACCTAGCACATTGCTTTCGATGATGGTTTCAAATTGAACAGTACCTGGTGGCAAATGCCTTAGTCTAATGGCACTTTGTCGAGTGTTTGAAAACGATGACGACGATGGGTCCTGAGAACAGACAACGATTAAAAATTAAATTTCAAGGTACATTTTGGAATATTCAATTGTTAACTTAACAAATAATTTCAACATTGCAATACAACAAATGTTTATTTTAATAAGATAATAATGTACGTTATTGTTTGCCGTAATTTTTTATCTATAAATACTTAACATTGTTTTAGTTACCATTGATTGGTTAGAACTTAAATTTGAGGTTAAAAAACGGTTGCAATGAGAACAATTGATTGAACTTAAAATCAACACAATAATGTCCCTGATAACCACCGTTTATGTAAATGATTTACATGAAATTTACGTAAATATAACTCCTCATTATGCTGCCATATTTACATAAATCGTTTACATCAAAAAATTTGTTGTCGAAATTAATAAACAAATCAAAAAATATAATTTTTGGTTTTTCAAAACTCTAAAAATTTTGTTGCTTGTATAACATTTATGTAAATAATGCAGAACAATGCGGAGTTAGATTTGCATAAATTTTTTGTATACAATTTATGTAAAGTTTACGCAAAATTAGAAGTAGAAGTAGAGGTTAAATAAAATGTCATATTTTACAATTGCAAATTTCACTTGTTTATAAACAAAAATTGCATAAATAAATTTACTTTTCATTTTGAAAATGAGATACATTTGTTTGAATTGCTATTTTGGTATATACTGTATTTATAAAAAAAATTGTCTGATCTCACCTGTATGACTGTGAATTCGACTTCGTCACCGACACTTATTTCTCGTGTCACATCCAACACTTCATTAAAATGGAAGAATAATCTTGTATCACGATCGACGCATCGAATGAAACCATAATCCTCTTTGAGTTTGCCGATGATTCCCTGTTCTCGTTTTTCCCCAGATACTGCGAACGATTCAAACAGAAGCGATATTTCAGTAGCTCTTTTCAAATGATCTCGAGTGTCTGTGGCTATACGAAATTGGACCCAGTCGCCATGTCTGAAATGAAATTCAATTCATTAGTACATCCTTCTCAATTGACCTTTCATCGTTTTATATAAAAAGTTGTTTAACCACCTTAGCGTAAAATCGCCCTTTTGATCTTTATCTCCAAACGAAACTTCTACCTCCGAATGGTCTTCAGCTCTATATCTGATTCTACCTGGCAGTGGATCGCTACGTACAGGGTTCCCTTTTTCAAGTGGTTTTAGAACCTGACCTTTGTATATGTCATCGCCAATTTCTTCAAAAACAACTGACCCCGGTGGTAATTTAGTGATGTTGCACGCCACTTCTTTACCCTGAGACATAAATTCAATTGTAATACATTTCATTTGCTTTATAAATGCCAGTTTTATAGATAACTTACATTACGCGTTTGAATAATAAACTCGACATCGTCTCCCAACCGTAATTCCTCTTCGAGGTTCTTTGCCTCGCTGAAGTGAAAAAAGATTTCCTTGACGACGTCGGCGCGTTCTATAAACCCGAAGCTCTCCTTCATTGTACAAACTACTCCACGATATCGTACTGGATGCGCCGGATTTTCCAGACGAACATGACAAGCCCCCAAGTTTCCACTGCAATGCAAAACATTCAATTACAATCTTAGCTGTTTGCTATCACAATTTTATATTTTCTCCTTTACATACTTAAAATATTGAAACCAAAGAAAAAAAAATTACCGTTGATTGGTGGCAATTTGGAATGATACTTTGTCACCAGCTCGTAAAGTTACATTCCCTTCAACATCATCTTTGGTATACGGTAAAAAGAAACATTCTCCTCTGTTCTCATAACTGATTCGACCCTGAGAATCACCACCTGCTTGAAGTTCTGTTGTTACGTTACCCGTTACTCTTTCTTCGCTTAAAACCTGAGAAAACCAATATATTATGACAATTTACTCCGACAGCGACGTGAAATTGGTTTCTAGTTTCAAATAGTATGTTTCAGATTTGCTTACCACCTCTGGTGCTATCTTGCTAACTATGCTGGCAATGGGTTTACCATTTCTTCGATCATAAGTCATCTCAAATTCAACAGCATCGCCGATTTTTAGATGTTCGATAGTTCCGCTAAACTGGCTAAAGTGGAAGAACAATCTAGCTTGTCTTTCACAGCATTGTATGAACCCATAAGATTTCTGTAACAAATTGGACATTTGAATACTGAATGCAATTTTTAAAACAAGAAGACTAAAAGTTGAAACAAAAAACAAACAAACAAAAGAATTACCAATAATTTTTCAATGATGCCCGTTTCCCTTGTGCCCTGATTGGCTGACTGGTCTTGTTGGTCGCCTGTGATGCCCATGGTGGCCTCGAGGCCGGTAAATGTGCCAATGGGTGGAAACTTGTCAGCAGATCCATTCCTCGGTGAATTCTGTTGTTGATAATTGTAACCAAAATTGTTTGAACTTTTGATGCACCGAGGTGGAGAGTCTACAAAGTGGTCGGTCGCATAAGGCGTGCCATTGCGGTAGGCATTGGTCGCGCTCTGGTGAGGTACGACCTTGCTAGGGATGGACATAGATTTGTAGTCGAGTATAGCCGGGTCCGAGTTCAAAACTGGCGGCTGAAAGGTCTTCCACTGAGGATCGTTGGACATCGCGACTCAAAATAGTGTCACCGAATAATTGGTTGCTTCTCCACGACGAGCGTTGTGCACGATCATTAAACGTGATTTGTTGACAGAGCTCGAAATGTGCTCTTTTTTTATCCTTGTTCTCTCGCGTTATCACTGGTTACTTTTACTTATTTATTGCTCGTTTTGTCCTCTCTTTGTTTTGTCTGTGTGTGTGTGTGTGTTTTATTTTTATTTCCTCCTCTTCTTTGTTTAATTATTATCAATATTTTGTTTGCTTCTATGTCTGCTTGTTTGTTTACTCCTTTTAAGTTTTAATGTAGATATCACAGAATGGTTCTTGGTACCTTGAATCTTCGTCTCGTTTGTCTTTTCCTTGGTCCGAAATCAAAAGGTAACGTTTGATCAACAAAAACACAGGGCAAAGGAGGGGCTCAATCGGCTGATGGCGCAAAACGAAAAGCACGGGGTTCTGTGTCCAGCACTCGTTTTTTGCCTTCCGATATTCTTTCCCTGGCTTCCTCTTTTCGTCGCTTTGTTTTTTACTCGCTCGAGCGTCTTTGCTGAGAAGAGAGACAGAGATAGATAGATAGATAGAGAGAGAAAGAGAGAGAGAGAGAGATATGAAGAATGAAAGAGAGAAGTTGAGAGAATGTCCTTTTCCAAAAGGAAGTCGAAACTAAAAGAATGGTACAGTTTGGTAGGATAAATGGTAGTTTGAAAATCCTCAGATGTCTTCAATGCGTGCTGAGTGCGGTTGTGTCGTTATTTTGTATGCTGATTCGCGCTTTATTTATTTTCGATTGCTTCTGTACTTTGTAGCGTATGCTTTCTTTTGAAATCTTCCTTCTTCCGCTTCTACTTTGTAAAATCGTATTCTGCGTTCTCTGACTCCTCGACTTTGAAGTGGTGAATTTTTACAAGTGAGCGGTTGTTCCAAAAGTTCCCTAAACTAACAATTACACAAGCTGCAAACAAAAAAAAGATTCACCTGTCAGTAATGTCTAAACCTCATCAGCTCGTATGACTGATCTCATTTATTTCACATCACATCAACAAATAACAGAATATTATAAACAATAATAAGTATTTTGTTTACAATCATTTTGATTCCAGAGAAATCTAATAGCTTTTTATTGATTTTTGTTTATCACAATGTATCTGAATTTGAACTTCATTTGCATATAATTATAAAAAAAAATACAATCAAAAACAGGTCTAAGATCTTTGCAGCTCTGCATATCAATAAAGTGCATCGTCATTTCCATCAAGGTTTGAGTATTGATTGTCTATCATAAACATGACAATTTCAAATTGCTCCAAAGCAGAGTTGACAAAAATAAATATGAATAGTTAAGAAAAAAATATAAAGCAGGCACGAGCCGAGAGAATGCTGTTCGCGCCAGAATCAGGGCTACTGATGGTTATAACCTAACTTTAAAAATCGTGCAAGCTCAACGGAAAATCGGTCAAAATTGTGACAAAATCGTCGCTTTGTTTACAGCTATGAAATTCGGCAAAGTGAGCAAGAGAAAAAAGAAAGAGTGTGACAATTGTTTGAAATCGGAGCATTTTTGATTTCGGAGCACGGTGAAAAACGGAGCGCCCGTTGGACGAGGATTTTTGGCCCTTGCGCGTCTTCATCGCACGATTTCCATCGTCGATTTGCGTTATGCACACACACGCATGCTCCCCTCTTTTTTTCTCCTGTTGTCAATGGGACAAAAGTTCGGAGCAACTCATCCTGGTCTGGTGCTTGACAAGAATGACCGTTCGCGAACAATTGAACACATAATCCGAATCGCAAAAATGTTGCCTCCGTTTTCTCCCAGTTTGACCGAATTTCAGATTGGAAAAAACGTATAATTGAGTTTTAATTACTCACCACGACACAGCACAGCACTGACGACATGCCGCCATCTTGAATGTCAACATTCGACCACGTACTTGTGTGTTCTCAGCCTATCATGCCGCGTTTACAAAATAATATACCATTTCCGCCTTTTGAACAACTTTGATGTAATTTTCCTAGTTGCAATTGGTAAATAACGCAAATTATATCGTTTAAAATAACATCTGAGAATTAGTTTTCATCGATGTGTCTAGACAAAATAAAAAAATTGTTTACCGTTTGCAACAATGTACAAAATTGTGTAAACAAGATTTTTTCATCATTGAGTTCTCACTTTAATAATTCAATTGATGAATTCAAACATGTAAACAAAATTTTGTTTACAATATTGAAAAGGCAAAATTGTTTGGGAGACGGGGTTTTTTGACAGCAGCAGCGCGCGGTGGCGCCTTGTCTTTAGGAACGCATGTAAACACTGAAATATATAATAGAAAGATTGGAACGCGTGTTCTGTCCAAATGGCAAACGAGGACGGTACATGATTATGTTGAGTATTTGTGTTTCGTTCTTGCGCTTCTGCTCATGCGCATCAATGCCAAAGGCACGTGATGTACAATCAAACAAGAAATTATATTCAGCCGCTCGTTTTTGTAGAACAAGATTTTATAGAGGATCAATATATCATACAGTACAATTTTCAATAATCTATTAATGTAATTAGCATAATAAATATAATTAATTATTATTTTATACTAATTTCCAGTTTTTAATACAAATCTGGTAAAATTTGTGTACGAATGCAATTTTTCGTATTTTGTTTATTTATTATTTTTAATACAAATCTTATATTAGTTAAAATCGTTTAAGCTCTTCGAATTGTATTCATTTTAATTAATTATAATGTATATATCTGATTGTTCTAATTTATATTTTTGTTTCAACTTTTCATCAATGTATAAATTGCGCGTTTTTAATATATATAATACACTCTCTCACATGATATAATTCTATAATTAAAAAATAACATATTTTTTGTAATATTATCGTTCCAAAAAGGACGTCTATTTTCAATAAATAATTGTTTTTAGTATTTTATAATTTCTTAAGCAGTAAATTTTTTCAGAAATGAGAAATAAAACTCTCACATCGTGCGAATTCTAACTTTCTAACCAGGCTGTACAACAAAGACAGATGTACTTTAAATTTTCTTTCTTTGTCAGATTGCTGCCAGCAGACTAGAGCACGTTCAAGTCTTTATGAACATTTCAGTGGCATGAAGCAGTACAAAAAGTTAACCTCTATCTTGTACTTTGACACTTGTTATCGTTTTGAAGCAAATTGATATGCCCAGTCTTTCAAAACAATCATTTAAATTAGAATGCGAGAGTTGTTTTCATTTTATAGGAGCGATTAGTTCGCATGTGAACGTGACGTACAAGTATGATGATAATAACGGGCTTAATACGCCGCTTCAATGAGAAATTGAACATAGTGCAGAAAAAGACAACAAATGGGGTGAATTCCGCGAAAGACGCTGCTTTTCGCGGCGGGATCATCGTGTTATGTTCGATATTAATTGTTTGGGTATCGATATTTTTATACACAGCATTCTATTATGCATACATGCCAAGCATCTCACATGTGCGACCTGTCCATTTGAAATTCAAGTAAGTTTGTTGATATGTTTTTAATTCAAACATTTTATTTCTTCTAATTTAAATTTATAAAAATTCGAATGTTTCTGATTTCGCATTCATTTTGTGTTTCAAATTCTAAATTCTAAATTAAGAGGATGTCATAATTTTTATCTCAAAAAGACGAAAAAAACTTGATATTCAAATGACATTATAGTTAGAAATCAAGTTTTTGTTATCAAATTATTGAATGAAAAATAAGAGGTTAAAAAAAGAGAACACCAAGAAGGTGGAAATGATAATTCATATTTTCAATTCATTCAATTCATATGAATTTTCAATCCATGAAAAAGAAAATATGATTAAAAAATTGTATTTCTCAACATGCTTGTAAATTCACTTACATTTTATTTCGGATTTCATTGAAGCATGACATTTTTTTTATACTAGATCCTGCGATGAGACAAAAGGGATTTGCAGTTTTCCATCTGCCCATGTACAGTTGACCAAGAAACAACAACTTCTGATGGTAGGCCAACCTTATAAAGTTAATTTGCATTTGGAAATGCCCGAATCTCCTGCAAATAGAGAATTAGGTAATAATGCACTTTATAAATCAAAGCACCTATCCTACATTATAGCATTAATATTCCAATTTTGTTTTGTATATTTTTTTCTATAGAAACAGCTGCTTCTACTTGTTGTTAATGTTTTATGAAAGAGTCATTGTAAAAGTATCATGGTGATTTTAGGTATGTTCATGGTCTGTGCGGAATTGAAGAGCCGGGATGGAGTTTTGGTTGAACACGCTTGTCGTTCCGCAATGTTACATTACCGGAGCACCTTGTTACACACGCTAACAACCCTGACTTATTCACCCCTTATGATCTTTGGGAACAGCGAAGAGAAGCAAAGCCTTGTTCTCGAACTATTCGGCAATTTTGAAGAAAATCAAGTAAAACTTTTTCTGACAAATGTTTATTTAATGATTTTCCATCAATTTTCATCGTATAAAAAATCAAACCAAAAATATTTCTTATAATTTGGCATTACTGATTTTAATTAACCAGATTATTATTATACTGAACTGATAAAAAATGAATTAATTGTATTGAGAGTCAGATGAAACAAATGACATTATACTTAAATCCCTCTTTGTGCAACACCGTTTCGTGCAACCTCCTTCATGGCGCAACAAAATTCTCATGCTTCGTGAAACCAGAATTTTCACTTTATCATCGTCATGGTCGTGATATATTTGCAAAAACACAAAATTTGGTTAGTTTGGATTTTGAAAATTCATTTTTTGTGGTAGTAACCACTTTTACTGCTACACGACATAAGAAATTTAAAATATCCAGTTGATGCACAAAGCGAGAGTTTCCGGTCCCGGTGTGTATCACAGAGCGAGATTCGAGTGAATATTATATTTCTTTTAATTAATTTGTTTCACAAAAAAATGTAAATAATGAATGGCTTTATTTGATCGATCACGATGAAAAAAGTTTATCGTGCGGTATAATTAGTAAAATAATTTAAAATTTTGTCATAAGGTAGATTATTTTATTAAAGTATTAATGTATTTTTACAAAACTGACGTTTTTTGTTTCCAGAGTCATCCTGTGACAATTATTCATGTAGAAATACAGTCAAGACATATCGAATTTTATTCAGCGTCATTGATTATAAACGCTCATTTATCCGGATTACGTTATCTGATGTTTCACTGGCCAATGTTATCTGCCGTTGTTGGCATTTGTACCAACCTGTTTTTCATAGCTCTTGTATTTACCTTATCCTACTTGCATTTTGCCTTCGAGGAAGACAATTCTATTGAGGGTTTTAGTTACGACAAAGGAGAAATAGACAAGGACAAAGAAGATTACGATAAAAGTGAAGCAGAAGAAGATAACAAAGAATATGATGCTGTTGGCGAATGTAAAGAAAGAGACAAAAGCGAATGTAATTATGAAGAATTTCACTACCCTAATCAATTCTTTTTTTTTTTTTTTTTTTTCAATTTTTTAAACAATGAATATGCTGCGAATACTTCTTTGAAATTCAATTTAATTTTTTCAGTGTCCTCAACACAATCATCATCGCGAGAGTCCTTTGAGGAGACTGAAACAGAATACATTTTCCAGAGCAAAAACGATAAAAGTCAATTACAACAATCAAGTACAATGCGAGCTCCAGTGGAAGATATATCAAAGATTGAATAATATTTCATTGGTTTATAATATATTGTTCGGAAATAATGTTACATTGATTTGAATTGCACCGCTTAATCAGATGGTATCATTCTGTGGTCAATTGTTTATATTCTATTTGGTGACTTCAAAATCTCTTCTCAAATACAATCAAGCATATTCAAAAGTAAACAAAATTGTAAAGTTGTAATAGTTCATTTATGAGTCATAATTTTTTAATGATTTTTTCATAAAAGTTTTCTTATATTAAGAATAGATGGCTCATGATATGTATATATAATTTAGAAACGTATTTAACCCGTGGTGGACACACTAGTGCGAAATTGGTACCATCAAGACAGATATTAAAATGTATATTATTTGTGTTAGACAAGGACGCTAAAAACAGTGTGTCCTTCAAGGAATAAGTATGTAGTTTACTTTTGAAGCATCATAAGTTGGTGTTTGTTATGTTTTTATTTGCAATATATTTTCTATATGAAACTAATGAACGTATATGATAAATTTACAAAAAATATTTTTCTTGGTAGGCATATATTTCATAATAATGTTCTCTTAAACGACTTCGAGAATCTCTGGTGAATGGAATAAAAACAAAATAGTTCAGATACGTGTACAAATTTTAATTTTGTAAATACATTTTTATAATTAAGTTTTGATTGATTTTATGGTTAATATTTTAAACACGTTAACATTAATTTTAATAAATGTATCAATTTTTTAATTGTTTTAATGTAAATAATATTGTAAAATAAAAAATATTAATTACATTATGAAAATATAACTACATTTGAGTTAGTTTTCAATTTTATTCAATAATGATTACGAAATGTTTATAAATTGAAGGTAAAAATTCTGTGATCTATCATTTATAAAATGTATTCATTTTCTGCAAATGCTAAAAATTATGTTCATGTAAACATTTTTTACCTTTTGAATCATTTTTTTCTACTTTAATAATAAAAAAAAAAAAAAAAAAAAAAAAAAATTGTGAAATATCGTTGTAATGCAATCAATAATATGAATATGTGAAAGGCAAAATTCATTTGTATTTATTATTTTTTTTCAAATTTGTATTTTCCACAAAGTTGCAATATATAAAAGAAATGAAAAATATGACGGTTATGTACAATACTACAAATTACGTGATATAGTAAAATTGTTCAGTTGCGCTCAACGAATCCTGTATATTAGAAATTATTGCAGAAGATAAACCACGCTTGTTACAGACTTGTACGATACCTAATATATGATATCACGCAGCGACTGCTTGTTCCGCATCCATGCTAGAACAATATATTTTAAGTACTTTCAAGTATTTCAAGTAGAGTTACATTTCTGGAACATTCAACCAACACATATTTCATTTCCTAAGGGCAATGCACTGTACAGAAAATCCTTAAACAAAACCTTTTTGATAAAAAATTGTCTTTTTTCACAGACAAATTTATTCACAGGATTTGATATTTTAACATTTGGGTTCATCTTTTTTTTTAGGTTGTCGATTAAAAGCACAATTTATACTTAAAATTCGTGAACCCACTTTACATCTCAGTTATGCGGTCGTGCACTTGAACATGACATTTTTGAAGAAAACTTTTTAAACGCTAGTTTAATTGTGTTATTTTGTTCCTTTTGCCCAGTCCCTCTAAGTGCAATTAAGCATTCGAGATTCAAATCATGTTTTTCCATTGAAATGATATTCCGAAACTAATTATCCGTCTTGAGTGACTAAAAAGTTCGTATCCCTAGTAAAAGGAGAGAGAGAGAGGTCCTTCACTCATAATATTACGCGCCAAAACTTGGCTGACTCTTGCTGTATCGTTAATATTCGTTTCCTTTCCTCATTCTTACTTTGAAAAGTTAAGAGTCATACCGAGAGAGCACGCAATTTGCTGTCGGAAGTATAATAGAAAACTGATGCGCAAGAGTTATACATAGCCCGGACGTACACGGATCTACCTCATTCATGTCTTTAGATCAACAGTCTATTTGATGTCAATTTCCATGATACTATTACCAACGTTATTTCATTTTCCAATTTTAATTTCATTTGCAAGTGTCGGCGCGAGGTTATTAATGACTTTCTGACTAATCATCATTCTATATAGTATTCTACACATCTGGCAGAGAAAAGTTTGAACAATAAAATTTACTCAATCGACCGCTCCAATCAAGTTGTGATAACCGTTTATAAGAGGTTTGACAAATGATGGAGGATTTAAGCTGAAAACTTTATTGTTTCAGCCTTTTCGATCGCATACAATTTAAAAATTATAATATGAAATTAAAATTTGGATTTTCGAAGCTCTCAGTTTTCGATTATTCTACGCTCTTCAGTTCGAAAAAGTTGAAAAAATTGTATGCAACAAATATTAAAAGATGAATGATTGCCCATTTTAGAGATTGATGACATATCTAAATACTCGTTTTATTTACGAATGGTAATTTCGAATTCATGACATATCTCTTATCAGCGAAAGCGATTACTCCGACATCTCAGCTAGCTAAAGTACTGTATTGAAAATATTTAAGCTCGCCATGCTGATATGTAACGTTTGAATACGGGTACACGTTTCATAAATGTCAATGCAGTCCAGATAGATATAAATAAAACACCACTTTCACAGGGACACGATTTTTTTGGCGTTCACATTCACGTACTTATCATTCTTGTTTACCATCGCTGAAATATCATCATTTTTTTTTTATTTAAAAATCAAACTTCTTTCTTATCAATTTTCTTTTTCGTCGCAAGAGTCCGTTTCGAATGATTATTGAGAACTAATTTTATTAACATTCTTTCAACAGTCATTAGTACATTAGTTTAACTAATTGAAAGACACTTTTTAAAATGTAAATTTGAATTTTGAATGAAATCACGAAAAATTAAGATTATTTAGAAGAAATCAGATTTCGTGGAAAATTTATTTGTAGCTTCCATAATGGTGGAGTCAAAGTTAGCCAGGGTTATATTTGCCATAATGTATGTGAGAAATAATTTGAGATAAAATCTTGCACTGTGGAGTTGAAAGATTTTGCGAATTTCGATTCGAAATAGGCGCGGGGTATTTTCGGACAAAACACCGTGTGTTGGAGAAGAAGCCTTATTTACGTATCGATCCCTGTACAATCCATACGGCGAACCGGTTCTGCCGGTAGTTATTCGCTCTCCTGCGAGCAAATTCGAGGGTCTGCCTTGCGTATTTTTCTTCACTCGTTATTTGAGATTCAAGACAGGTGCACGGCTTGCATTTACGGGTTCTCGATTTATACATCCCGCAGGGCTTACAATGCCTCTTCCTCTAAGCATCAGGTCCTGCTGGTCAACCTCCTCGGTCCTACTAAACGTCCCCATTAAAGCTACTTTATACCATCGATTGCAACCTTTTAACGAATTTATGTCTCTTTCATGTCCGACTTTATTGATTTTGTCTACGTGTTATCAAACTTTTAATGTTCAATCATACAGTTTCACCTTATGGATCGTCATTTTTTTTTTTTCAAACATTGAAAAATAACTTTTCAGTTGAAAAAGTTTATTAATCAGTTTAAAAGTACAATTTTTGACAAAATTATAGCTATACATATGAAAGTTACTTCGAAAATTGTTGTACTTTACAGAAATACCATTTTTTGACCGAACATTCAGTATGACTTACAAAAATAAAATTAACAAACTAAAAACAATTTAGCAATAAAACTACAAGTTTTTTTTTAATTTGTTGATTAACAAAATTACACTCGTTTCAAGCCATTTCACAAATGAAAGAATTTTCTTATTTGTAAGAAATCAAAGCAATGTAAACCTTGCCTTGTTAATTTTTTACTTTTGCAGGATATTTGATTACCATATAAATATTTATGCTTTTTGCTTTAGTAAAGCTTAAGGTAAAAGACCCAATTAATGACCACTTAACCTAACCTACATATACCTCTATTTGTAACCACTTGAGTACAAAAAATAAATAAGTTAATACAAACTAATACAAAAATAAAATGAGTAAATAAGTAAGTTAGAATAATCACAAATAATTTTGTTACACGATCACTAATTGGGTCTTTTGCCTTAAATATTAAGAAATTACGTTTTCAGATCCAGAGGTCGTCAGTGAAAGTATCGATATTTATCAGGATGTTCATGATTATTTTACAGCTGTTCGTCAATTTTAATTTTTTTTGATAAATAAATAATAAGTGGATTTTCACAAAAAGTTCGTGCAAAATTTATAATGACAAAAAAAATGTTCTCTTATAATATAACAAATGTCGTTGAAAAAATCATATTATATCTTATTTTGATTGCACAAAAGAAGTATTGGTTCTAGATTCACTCAACTGAAGTTTAAAATCAAGCTACGAAACATATGGTCTTAAAACCTGCTGTTCAATGGTATTAATGTAGTAAAAAACGTTGTGTAATAATTGCACATCAGACCCGCAGTTTTGGGCTTGAGAATTGACTATTTTATTCGTTAAAAATTACGAAATAAGATTTCAACTTATGAAAATTTTCCGTCACATTTACTACACTGATCCAAATAAAAATTGCAATACTTTCCGTAAGAATGACGTATAAAGTGCTGCGTTTTTTATTTGAACCAGTATATATACCTAAGCAAGTTTGAGGAATTTCTGGACGTCATGAAACTTGGTATTTAAGGACAAAACCACAAAGATGGCAGTAAGAAAGGTAGTGGTTCTATCTTAGAAGATATTATTAGGGCCACCTTTCGTAGTGGCATTTTAAATTTCAAGAGCTTCATTTGGTCGGTACCCTATTGAATATTATCGTTTTCCTCATGAAAAAAGTTATGTACGTGAAGTTTGTAAAACGTCTACCAGTTTGTTAGTTTCAGTACACTGTCTAACCGAATGAAAATCAGCATCGTGCAATAAGTTTTTGAATTTAAATATCTCAAATGCTTAAAATGGCATATTTACTTTATTCCGATTTTATGATAATTCAAAAGATGTTTCCTTTATCTGGCTGTGCCATAATAGAAAATCATTGAGCAATAACGGAGTGGGCATTGAAATGTGTTCAACTTTTGTCAGTGATTTAAGTAGTTTTTTAGTGTATTGGCTGATAATGCCAAGCGTTGTTCGGTCATTGGTATGCAAATTCTGTTTTTCTCAGGGCTCCGATATCGCGATCGACTAATGAAACGTATATCGCTAGATATTATTGCGTCGCGCGTGGCATTCAGTTTTTGCAACGATTGTAAGATAATAAAACATTGAATGAATGAAAACTCAAAAGTCAGACGCGAATATACAATTGGTCCGATATTAGCCTCGGCATTGGTTGCACTCGGTCTTTGTTCGCGTTTCGTATTTCGATATCAAGCTGTTGCGAGGATAATAAGGCTAACTAAAAAGTGGCCCAGATGTTAAACAATACTTTGCGCACACAATTGTTCTCGGTGATCCTTATAGTTATAGCAGCAAAATTGTTTGCATAACAAAATGTATATAATAATTTTAGAGAAACAATTAGTGTTTTCGACTGAAATTGCGATACGTTTATTTTTCGAATCGTTAATTTAAAATATTTTCAATTTATTTACTTTCCTTTCTTATTTCCAGGGATGCCCTAATTTCCTAGTGAAAAAAAATTATTTATTGTCCATACATAAAACATGTCGTTAGATTGTCAATACTATATAATCCTTTTTACTTGAACGAGCTTTGAAGGACTTATTCAATGGGTATAAAATCGCCAATTCAAAAACCTTTCAATCATTTTTTTATTCAATTTTATGTCATTTTATATCTTAAATCGCTAAAACCCAAATGTATGATGATTTTTTGCTGGCTGTTTCGTTTTGAAAGAAACATTTTTAATTCATAAATGTTCAAACTTGCAGATCCGATTGTTCCCTCATACCAATTATATTCGTAGGTTTTCAATGCAAAACTTAATACTTAATATTTTAGTTGCAATCAACATTGATGAAATCTTTGAGCAACTTTCGTTCAAGTCTTGTGTTACAGTTGATGATCTGCTATATGTCTTCGCTATAATGATTATATTTTGTGATCTCATTAGAAACTTCGAGAATAGTCGTTAAAGTTTGGAACACTTATGCCATTGGCAGAACGATATAATGATTAATTTTTACATTTTATTCATACGCTAACGCCACACAATAAGAAGCTTTATGATAATTATACAAACTTTAGTGGATTCTCAAACTCTTTGGGAGCTTAAAGAAGATGGTGAAAGGGAATGAGAAGATTATGAAAAAAGCTAGAAAAGCAATACAAAATGAAAATAATTTTTGGTCAGAAAAAAAAACAAAAATGTACAAATGATTTGTTATACCTGTCCTCGATTTTTGCTGTCGAAAAAAAGTATGTTTTCTGAGTGTATGTTTCGTTTGGTTAAAATGAACCGCATCCATGGTTATATTTTTACTCAACATTTCTTCCTCAGTATTCATTTATTAATTCAAAAGTTGCAAAGTGGCGGACTTATTTTCATCTAATTTTCATGATACGAAATTTCATCACAGTTGTGCAAACGCAGTTTCTTTGAGGTGCTTTCCTGCAGCTCAAAGAAGTTTGCCTGCGAATAGCACACACAGTTGCAAAAGCATTGCAGTTCGGGCTGCGTCTGTTATTGCACAATATACTTTTGTGATTCAAGGCTTTTCAACATTTGAAACAGGCACTGCAGCTTCATTTACACGAAGTACTGCTTGAGCTAGTATCTCATCATCTCGCGAGAATATAATACATACAGCGCGGACAAACATCTCATAATCCAGTTGCCGAGTCGTTGGTGTGTTCCACAAGCTAGCTCAAATTCGATTCGTAATTTCAGTCTGTGCTTATATATACACCCTGAGGTCATTTGTGCAAGCTAATGTCATAACGTACAATTTTGATCATGCATTTGTGTACCCTTTTTATACATTCAAATGTCGTCGCGCAACGTAAGCTAAAAAATTTCTATCAACTGGCTTTTTTACCTCCTCAACCCATTGATCTCTCTTTCTGTTTTACGACACTTTTTACAATCTTGCATTGAATATTTTTTTGTCCGACCAAATGGTCGCCCATAATCTCCGAGCAATTAGAACAAATGTATGAGTTAAAATACGCTAACAGTACTCACGAATATCCGGTACCGGCTTTACGACAATCGATATTGCAACCATATTTTTTAATGTCTTCAAGAATTTAATTATCTGCTCTCGCAGGACTGTAGCGCTGTAAGCGAGGCCGCGAGAACTATTGATACGCACGTGTGTGCGATCTTGCTTGCCAGATAATAATTGGATCATTCATTATTCTTCTCTTAATAAAGCGCGACTTGAATTGAAAAAATTGTCCTGCAGTTTTAGGGATTCTCGCGATTTTATGGAATAAATCTTGGACGCAACTCGATATACTTTTATATAGCTCGATTCGATGAACAAATGCATTCCTCTCAATAAAAGCAGAATTTGCCTGAATAACATTTTTTGATGTAAATAGAAATTCCTTTTGGACAAACTATACTTTTATACAAGGTTTTTTTTGCATGAACAATAAAACACTGCATATTAACATTAAGACCATGCTTCTGAAGCAAAAAATATTTATCCTTGGATCGATAAGTTCTTGTTACGGTGATTTGTCAGAAATGAGTTATTATTTAAAGTGTAAACACAGATCCCACAAAAATGTTGGCGAACAAAATATGAGAGGGGATAGCCTCTCAAGACGGCTTAATTGTTAACACTTTTGTGTCTTGATGCTCGAGTGTATATAGTTAAACGGGCAGAGCGCAGATTAGGAGGATATAATAGAGGCTTCGGCGATTTTTACCCTCTTATTAAGCAACTGCAGCAACCCTCGTATCATGTAAGCGCGAATCACTGCGAGGCTTCCCAGACCGCTTTTTTCGGCAAAAACAGCAGAGAGTGCCAAAAGTAGACCCAGGCGGTATCTGGTTACACGACAACGCATCTGCTTAGCATACAATTTCAAAAATAAATCGGTCAAACGAAATCGGTCATTAGGGGTGTAGCAGACCCGAGGCACCATCATCTATATCGTTTTATCTCTGTTATTTATCTCGCGTATTTACGGCCCATTTATGCAAATATGTGTATTTGCCATTCTGCATATGCAATACGATATTTTTTCACTGCGTCTCTGACAGACGTCTCGTGTGTCGTTAAATATTCGACGCGCATGCTCCAGATTCTACGAGACGCGTATAATTTCGACTCATTACATGTTGCAGTGGCTTTTTGTACGTGGGATTTTGTTATGATGACTGAACATCGATCGCAGCATTTTTCTTCCGTCACAAAATTAAATTTCTTGACATTTAGAAAACCTCTCATTTTTCTCCGTTGGTCACGCTCTGCGCTTTACACTTTCTATATAAAAGGTCTGAATTTATTGCGAACGTTTATTGATAATAAAAGCAGAGATAAGGTAGTCGAGAACTAGAACAAATATCTTTTCGATAGTTTTGGAGAATAACTACAGAGTTTGGATGTTGACTTAGCCCGGCGACTTTATTAAACTTGTTGGTTACGCTTTGGAAGTTTCAAACAGTTTTCTGAAAATTTCATTTATATGTAAAAATTTGAGTTGTGTAGTTTAATAAATTCCTAAACAATTAATTGGTACACGTTTTAAGCAATCAAAATATATTATCTGAAATTATTCTATAAATCATACAACCAAAAAGTCAAATATTTCTTATTTTTAGTTTTTATTTCTTATTTTTATTTTATTCGAATACCATTAATGACCATCCGAAATGTAAGATAAATTTATCATTATGAAAAATATTTTTTTATAAGACGGGTTGAAATTTCCGGAATGTGTGCTTCAAAAACCTTGAGTTGCTCGGGGCCTCTTTAGCGGTAAATCCGACAGTGGTCCCCGTATATCCAGGAGAGATAATCTCTTGAATTTACTGGCGTTTAATTCAGTGAATGAATGTTCAATTGTACATAAAATGTAACAATGACATTAGAAGAATCGCGGTGGCCTAAGTATTTGTTTGAAAGCCGGGCGCATAATAATTTGCAGTATTTGTTTCAAATGCGCCCAACCTTAATCTCCTGCTACATACATATAAGCGCATAGTTAAAACGCTTTGGCGGGAGAGTATAACGTATACACTCGAGCTTATTTCATATACACACTCGGCTGCAATTCGGTGAAAGAGCGCTTCATAATAAGCAAATAATTTTAACTAAAGTGACGTTTCAGTTTAATCGGATGAAACCGCATGATCCGATAATCATGAGAATAAGCTTTTGTCGCAGCGAAATTGTAACATTTGACAATCCCCGGGCAATATAACAAGAGATTTCTGCCCGCGACAAGATAACGCGCTTCGTTTCGTTGCTATTTGATGTCTTTGGAATGTCACATATACCTGTTCTCTGCTTCATTATTTTATGTCAAGAACTAATGATAACTGATTTGCTCATATTGCACCATGCATATACAGGATGTTTTAGACCACCCGTCCAACTTTAATATTTTTGAAAATATTAATTAGCTTTGATATTAAATGTTTAGTAGATGAATAACCGCGACGTAGAGTAATGTTTTTTGGAAACAAAACGTTTTAGGAAAATTAATGGAGAAACAACGGTTATTTTGTATTCAGAATAGTTTCAAAGCCAAGGTATAATTACCCAACAACTTTTTGCGATATTTTTTTATCAAAACTATCAGCGATTTGATCAATAGAAGATCCTTCAATACAAATAAACAAAAATTGACAGTATAGAATCCAATACAGAATTACAAAATTCAAAATCTACACCTTGACGTGAAACAATCGAAAACTGCATCATACTTGTACAGGTAAAACATTGAATATTGAAATTTGTTCTAATTTAATGTTTCAATTAGTCTACTCCCACAGTTTTAATTGCACTGCCGAATTTAACCATTCATTTGGTTATAGTTTTAGTATTGACGCCGGAGGCGTATTACCCTCTCGGGCATATCGCCTTTTGTGGTCTCTTACTCACTTTTTTGAGGGGTTCTCTCTTTACATTAAATCAGCTTTACGGAGGCAAGAGTATACAAAAAATTCTTTTTAATTTTAGCGTTATTTACGAAAAATAAAAAAACGTTTTACAAAAAAATTACTTGTTTCGTTCATTCTGATTAGACAGGTTGTTGAAAAATATTTTGTATGTATTTTTGTTTCCCTCCAATCAATGATTATTTTCAGAAATATTAGTGATGAATTGGTGCAACCTACTTAGATAAAAATGAACATATATGCAACATATGTGTGACATTTATGTTTCGAGAGTTACATAAATGTCCTACATATGTCCTATATATGTAACGTATATATCACTCATATATGCCCCATATAATTTTTACATGGGTATGAGTATGTTAGATATTAACTGATTGAAATATAAAACAATTGAATATTCATTTTATAATGATTAATTGCTTGAATCTCACCGCACGAAGGTTCCTGCCATGATAAATTAAGGTGATGCATAAGTCAATCTTGTTTTGTTTTTTTTTCGCCCCTGTGAACGCATCGTTAAAAAACAAAATACATAAAGATCAGTGTATTTTTTATAACTTAATGTGTGCTTAGAATTTGTATAAAATGATATAAAAATATTTTTATCAATCATTAAAAAATATTGCAAAAAAATGAAGCATACAAAATCCCGGGTAAAAATGTTGCAATCAATTTCTGATAGAAAACTGATAATCAATCTGTGATTAAAGTTTTATCTCGAAATGATACCATCTATAATCATTTTTTGATTGAAAATTGATAGGATTTAGATTTAGATGTCCGTGGGTGATTGTTGTTGTTTGCCAGTAAATTAAAAGTGTAACCGTGGTTGAATTCGTGTTGCTCGTTTGTTCTACGTTTCATGCTCTTTATTCCGCCCGTGAATTAACTGTGCCCAAGTTGCCCGCTTTGTCCTTATCTCAAAAAGTTACCCGCCGTTCAAGTCGCCCGTTTGCTGCTAGTTTTGCTCTTGCGCGTGGACAGGCGTGGCAGGCGCAAGAACATTTACTTGCAATAATTGCGAGCCCTTTTGATAATTAGTGCGAAATCTGCGGAGACCAACCATCACCGCGTGATGAAAGAAAACAATTAAATCTACTGACCTATTGAGTTAAAAGTGTAGTAGTGTTGATTTTCTGTCTGTTCATACAGATAAGGTACACGGAGAGAAATATCATAGGGACTATGGGATTCTATGGGATTCTATGGGACTTTATGAAATCTAATTTTGAAGGGTCAACATGAATCTATGAATTATTCTATGAATTATCCTCTGAGAGCTTGGTACTGAACTCTGCTAACAAATAGATCAAGTCCTTGAAACTTCCCATAAAATCGTTCTATATTTTTCTCAGTGTAAGATTAACAATTTTCATTTGCGCGCTTATTCTATTCCCGATTTTGTTTTTATCAGTAAATGATTAATTAAATTATTTTTATTAGGTGGAATGTAACATTATTTATTATACATTTTTCAATCTCATCGAGTTGATTATGGCTAGTTATTTTTCAATATTTGGTTTCTTTGTATTTCATTACTCGGAAGTTATATGCTACTTGCCTCACTCCAAAACTCACTTTGATTGGGACCTCATATTTGTTTTGAATCATGACTTATTTATATATTGCTTATCACTGATCCATGAAATAAAAAGTTTGTGCTTTTGATGTGCACCATTCAAAGTAGAAAAATATCTTTTTTATAATATTGAACATAAAAACATAGTGTCTGGATGATGGATTCTGTGCTCTTTTGAATAAGTTTTTCAGCTTCTGTATGTATGTTTTTTTTTAAATTGTACTAAATTATATTATGAAAATTGTCGAATATCACTGTAAAAATTGTTTGACCAACCTGTTTTAAAATTACATAAAAAGTAAACAATGAATACTTACTTAGTGTTTTTAGATGTTTTTTTTGTTTTATTTTACAAGTGTAGCCAAACAATGAAAACAGTTGCAAAAAGGTTGCGAAAGTTGTGTAGAGGTTTTTTGTGAACATGTTTCTTAAAGAATCGTCACTTTTTAAACGTATATCTACGTTGTTCTATCTAAACAAATCTACGTTATTAGAACAAACGACGCAAGACATTGAGCATTCCTTTCGCGGCATCCTCGTACATTTGAAGTTATGCGTTAAATGTTTTAAAATAAAACGTTTCGACCTACATATAATTTGATGAATAAAATGTTGTATTTTGAATTAAATTGTGTTTAAGTAAAAATGAGTATATCTGCACGAGATAATTATGGAAATGATCGAACCGAACGTTAATCAAGCGATATCGTTGTAATTTCACGAATGTGTTTCATCTTGGCACCAACAAAATTGTCGTATGTTAGCGTGGTGCTCGAAATGAACGTCAGAGCTGTCTACATATTAGATACCAACTTCTATTATGACCTAATTACGTTAGTTTATCGGATTCGGCAGTGTTGTGCTTAGAGTTTTGACTAGCCTGGTGGTATCAAATCACATTATGAAACCATGATAGGAAATTGGAAGGCTGACAATTGTGCTGTAGCTTGATTTATTTGCATCTTTTTATTTGTAGCAGCTCTCAATCCGCAAGCAGGTAGAATAATTGCACGAGATGAAACCACACAAATTGTCTCCACCCAAGAATACAATTGTCAGGGCAAAATGCGCCACCAAGCTAAATGCTCGGACACAAAAGTGTCCGCCCACTATAGTATGGAGCAAGTCGGAAAGAAATATATAAACGAGTTGTTGGGTTTGATTCGTGACTCGCTTCCGCCCGCACGTCTCTTTACTTTAGTTTGCAAACGTTTGCGCTAACTGCTTGGGACGACCCGACAAAGCGGGCAACAAGTTTTTGAAATAAATTTCTTTTTTGCCACCGAGAGACAAGTTAAACGCAACTTGAGCTATTGCATTCCGCGAAGTAATCTCCGCGCCGACTTCCGCATCGGATTTCGAGTCTTTCCGTTTTTCGTTTCGCTATAGCAATGCGACAACTTTTTCTCTAGACAATTGTTGCGTGATTGTTTTGTTTTAAAGTGTAATTGGTCATCTTATTAATGGAACTATATGGATGCATGGTCCAATTGAAATTTGATATCTCGATGCATTAATTCATTATAATTGTCTCGCGTGGATGTTGATTTTGAAGCTTGTGACGATTTTGAAGCTTGTTCAATTATCGAATAAAGTTACCGACTTTAACTGCTAAAAATTCGAGTGCATTTTAAATAGCTCTGAAAACTAAAAACAAGATCCTTATAAATTTTACTTCTGAAGAAGAAATCGAAATTCCGAGTATTTTGGTTTATTTCCAATAATAATTTTATATACGTAAGCTATTTATTCTTGGCTATTATTCAATTTTGGTCCAAATATATTTGTCTTATTTAAATTGATTTTTGTTAAATTGACATGGTTTTTTTGCACCCATTCTATTTCGAATAATTGCAATTTCCGTTTTATCATCTTGTAATGCATATATTTAACAAATTTATTCAGATTTGGATTATTTCATAGATCAATAAGCAGCGATTTTAATCAACGTTAAGCTTTAAACACAATCAGCGAAAAATATACCGTTCGATCGTAAACTTGATCAATTAATTTTGTGAACTTATATAAATATAATTTATTTAGTGGTCGATGACAGATCCGAGCGTTTGATTTCGACATCGTATCGTATTTCTTGGGAAGAAAGAAGTCAGAAAAGAGCGAGCCGCTGATTTTATTCACTTGACTAAACGACCGGCGTTGACGCCGCATATTAATCATATTAATCTTGATGCGAGAAGTATACATTTCGCATTTCATTTATAGTGCCTCTTGCGTAATTTGATATATTAGTATTGTTTATGACGACTCTACAACTAATTAGAACCTAGGACTTTCTGTTAGCAGTGTCACAACTACTTAATTATAAATTCTACGCGTTTAATGAGCCGAAACAACGAATGCATATCTGCTTCAACTGATGTGTCCTCATGCACGTAAAAAAGTTGTCCGATTAAAAAGTTAAAAATTTTATTATATCACCAATTTTTGTCTTCGAATGAACAAATAATATATATATATGTTCTGAACTTGACCCTACATGTACTGCAACATAAAACATAATTATCAATAATTATCAATAATTATTGATAATTTAGTTTAAATTTTCAACTTGTCAATGCATTTTCTAAAATTTTCTGCATGGCTGAAAGAGGACATATATATATATATATATGTCTATAAGCTGTCAATATATATATATTATTTGTTTATTCGAAGACAAAAATTGGTGATATAATAACATTATATCACCAATAAGCTCACAAAATTAATATATATATATATATATATATA